>CM053027.1:247982468-248181447 GCA_028564925.1 Lithobates sylvaticus | reverse complement strand
TTTCAAAAGATGTCAAAATATGGATTAGCCAGCATTTAAAAATGTAAACATCATATCACAAATTCATGACAATTATCTGCAGAGAAAAGTTTTTTCAGAAGTCCTATAGGAATGAACAGAGATTTGACTGTACCTAAACAGATGAAGCAGTGCCCAGCCAGGAGTCATTAATGGACAGGCTGGATAGCTCCCAGTGGAACATGGACGGTTAAGTGTTAAGTAGGGATGGGCCCGGTGTTCGATTCAAACCCACGTTCGAATCGAGCACCGGGCGTTCGCCCGCTCGGCGAGCCCAGATCTATTTGGGCCGTTCGCATCACATTCGTGTGATGCGAGCGGCCCGCAATGCATTGCGCCAGGCGCAGTGCATTGCTGGCTGATGATTGGCCAAGCATGCACTGTGACCCCGCATGCTTGGCCAATCACAGCACCGGCAGCGAGGAGAGCAATAATTGGCTACAGGCAGGACGCCTGTAGCCAATTATAGCTCAGGGGCTTTAGTACACGCCCCACTGTATAAAAGGCCGCCGCGCCGTCGGCCTAGTGCACATTAGGGATGAGCCGAACACCCCCGGGTTCGGTTCGCACCAGAACCTTCGAACGGACCGAAAGTTTGCGCAAATTTTCGAACCCTATTCGTTATAATGGACGCGAACGTTCTAAATCAAAATTGCTAATTACAACGGCCAATATGCATGTTAATGTCATAAAACAGGTTTGGGGACCCGGGTCCTGCCCCAGGGGACATATATCAATGCAAAAAGAACTTTTAAAAACTAACGTTTTTTCGGGAGCAGTCATTTTAATGATGCTTGAAGTGAAAAAAAAAAGTTAAATTTTCCTTTAAATATGGTACCTGGGGGGTGTCTAAAGTATGCCTGTGAAGTGGCATGTGTTTCCCGTGTTTAGAACTGTCCTTGCACAAAATGACATTTGTAAAGGAAAAAAAAGAAGCCATTTAAAACCACTTGCGGCTTTAATGTCATATCTTGTCCTGGCCGCCATATGGCTGAAAATCCTTGAGAAAAATGGCATGGCTACCCCATCACCCCCCCCCCCCCACCCCACCCCCTTTGGGTCTTGTATGGATATTAAGGGGGACCCCGCATCCAAAATAAAACCCTATACCTACAACCCTATATACTCTGAACAGCAGTATATAGGTGGTGCAAACAAGACACGGACTGTAGGTTTGTTCTTAAGTAGAATCTGAACAGGTACATTATGAAGTGTAGCTCCATCCCAAAAAAATCTATTTTTAAGCTTTTTGGAGAACATAGGGAGGGGTTATCACCCTGTAACATTTGCTGTCTTTGCACATCTGTTCAGAACATGTCACCTCACTTTCCGTCCCAATGACAAATGTTTTTGGAAAAGTGGGGTTTTAATTGAAACAAGGATTGGTGATAAAGCATCAGTAGAGAGGAGATACCTTTTTCCCAAATTAAATCTAACATGATAGAATTTCCCTTCCTAGGGGTAGATTTCCTCTCCCTTCCTGTTTTCTCTTTCCGTTTGCAAGTAGGAGTCATTTGTAAGTTGGATGTTTGAAAGTAGGGGCCTGCCGTATATACTCTGCAGAAATTTGCCCTATTAGATGTTGGTGTAGCCACAAGACTGGTGGGCACGGGAATGGGCCCTGCTGTGAGTTAATAGATCAAGATTTGTACTTGCATGCACCTGTTGAACCGGGCAGAAAAATTGGGCCTTTCGTGGTGGTGGTGGTGGTGGTGGTGGACGGTGTTGCCACAAGACTGTAAGCCCTCACAGTTACTCTTGGTGGGCGCAGGAATGGGCCCTGCTGTGAGTTATTAGATCAAGATTTGTAATTGCATGCACCTGTTGAACCGGGCAGAAAAATTGGGCCTTTGGCGGTGGTGGTGGTGGACGGTGTTGCCACAAGACTGTAGGCCCTCATAGTTACTCTTGGTGGGCGCAGGAATGGGCCCTGCTGTGAACTATTAGATCAAGATTTGTAATTACACGCCCCTGTTAAACAGGGGCTGAAAAATTGTGCCTTAGGCATTGGTGCTGGTGCCACACAACACTGCAACCCCTCACAGACACTGTACTCTTAGCACAGCAATGAGACCTGTTGCAAAGCATTGCCTAAAAATTGTAATTACAAGCCCCAACAGGGGCTGAAAAAATTGTGCCTTAGGCACTGGTGCCACAACACTGCAACCCCTCACAGATACTGTACTTGGAGCACAGCAGTCACACCTGTTGCGAAGCATCTTTTTTAAAAAATTGTAATTACACGCCCCTGTTAAACAGGGGCTGAAAAATTGTGCCTTAGGCATTGGTGCTGGTGCCACAACACTGCAACCCCTCACAGATACTGTACTCTAAGCACAGCAATGAGACCTGTTGCAAAGCATTGCCTAAAAATTGTAATTACACGCCCCAACAGGGGATGAAAAATTGTGCCTTAGGCACTGGTGCTGGTGCCACAACACTGCAACCCCTCACAGATACTGTACTTGGAGCACAGCAGTCACACGTGTTGCGAAGCATTTTTAAAAAAAATTGTAAGTACACGCCCCTGTTATACAGGGGCTGACAAATTGTGCCTTAGGCACTGGTGTGGTGGCATGGATCATTGAGGAGGAGGAAGAGGATAGTCAGTGAACATAACAGGACAGTCACTCAGCATCAGCATAGGCAGTCTTGAAGGGATGTGACATTATAAATTATTCCGTTATATCCGCTTCAGGTGCCTGGTAGCTGGTGGTGATCCAAGACTGATTCATTTTTATGAAGGTCAGTCGATCAACCGAGTCGGTGGACAGGCGCACCCTATGATCGGTGACAAATCCTCCAGCAGCACTGAATGTGCGTTCGGAAAGAACGCTGGAGGCAGGACAGGCCAGTAGCTCAATTGCATACTGTGCAAGCTCTGGCCAGTGATCCATCCTCAGAACCCAGTAAGCCAGAGGATTTTCGGTGGGAAAGGTGTCCAAGTCTGACCTTGCCCCTAGGTATTCCTGCACCATGTATATCAGACGCTGGCGATGGTTGCTGGAACCGATCATACCTTGGGGCTGCGGACTAAAAAATTGTCTGAACGCATCGGTCAGACGTCCACCTTCCCCACCGCTCCTTCTGCTACTGACCGAAGCCTCAGCAACTCGTCGTCCAGGACCAGGAGTTTGTAACCTCCCAGTTTCTGGGAACGCGTTGCACAGACCTTTCTGCAAGGCCTCCCTGAGATGTCTCATCCTCTGCTCCCTCTGCGACGGCAAGATAAGGTCCGCAACCTTACCCTTGTACCGTGGATCAAGGAGAGTGGCCAGCCAGTAATGGTCCCTCTCCTTGATCCGAAGAACACGAGGATCCTTCCGCAGGCTTTGCAGGATCAGGGAGGCCATGCAGCGTAGGTTAGCTGAGGCATTCGGTCCGTAGTCTTCTGGGTCACTGAGGATGACATGATCGCCAGCCACCTCCTCCCAGCCACGTACAAGTCACTGGTTTGTTGGGACTGTACATCATCCCTAAAAGACTGCTGCTGCTACTGATGCTGAGTGCCAGGCTCCACCTCCATGCTCACACAATCCTCCTCCTCCTCCTCCTCCTCATCCTCTTCCTGTGTGATGGGTGGGACAGAAGGAACACTGTCCGGATAAAGGGGGCCTTGAGAGGCAAGGAAGTCCTCCTCTTCCTGCCTCTGTTCTGCCTCAAGTGCCCTGTCCATTATCCCACGCAGCGTATGCTCCAACAGGTGGACAAGAGGTACAGTGTCACTGATGCATGCACTGTCACTGCTCACCATTCTCGTGGCCTCCTCAAATGGTGACAGGACAGTGCATGCATCCCTGATCATGCTCCACTGGCGTGAGGAAAAAAAGCCAAGCTCCCCTGACTCTGTCCTGGTGCCGTAGTCACAAAGGTACTCATTGATGGCCCTCTGCTGCGTGTGCAGTCGCTGCAGCATGGCCAACGTTGAGTTCCACCTGGTGGGCATGTCACATATTAGGCGGTTCTTGGGCAGGTTCAGCTCCTTTTGCAGCTCAGTCAGCCGAGCACTGGCATTATAAGATCGGCGGAAATGCACACAGACTTTCCTGGCCTGCCTCAGGACATCCTGTAAGCCTGGGAACCTGCCCAAGAACCGCTGCACCACCAGGTTGAGGACGTGAGCCATACAGGGCACATGGGTGAGCTGCCCCTGTCGCAGGGCGGAGAGGAGGTTGGTGCCATTGTCAGAAACAACCATTCCTGGCTTAAGCTGGCGTGGCGTCAACCACCTCTCGGCCTGCCCCTGCAGAGCTGCCAGAACCTCTGGCCCAGTGTGGCTCCTGTCCCCCAAACACACCAGCGCAAGCACGGTATGGCATCTTTTTGCCTGCGTACTTGCGTAGCCCCTTGTACGCCTATGGAGCACCGCTGGTTCCGAGGACAGAGCACTGGAGGAAGAAGAAGAGGAGGGGGGGTGGAGGAGAGAGGTGTGTCACAACCAGTAGCAGTAGTAGCATTTTGGAGGCGTGGTGGCGGAACAACCTCCAACACTACTGCACCTTGTCCTGCATCCCTCCCAGCTGCCAATAGAGTGACCCAATGGGCCGTGAAAGAAAGGTAACGTCCCTGTCCATGCCTGCTGGACCAGCGAGGCATGGACATTGCTTTCCACATGCTGGTAGAGAGACGGAATTGCCTTCCGTGAGAAAAAGTGGCGCTTGGGAACCTGCCACTGAGGAACCGCACATTGAACAAACTCACGGAAGGGGGCCGAGTCTACCAACTGAAAAGGCAGCAGTTGAAGTGCTAGCAATTTAGCCAAGCTAGCATTCAACCGCTGGGCATGTGGATGGCTGGGAGTGTACTTCTTTCGACGGTCCAGCAGCTGGGGCAGGGAAATTTGCCTGCTACAATCGGACGTCGGTGTACTGCAAGTACTTGGTTGTGACACACCTAATTCTACACCTTCAGTCCTCTCAGAGCAGCTTTCAGAGAGGACTGAAGATGTAGTGGGGATGGAGATCCCAGCTGATGAGGAGCAAGGAGAGGTCCGCTTTGTTCTTTGGTGTGGGTCTTTTATGTGTGCTTGCCAACGAGCTGCATGGCAGGTCGACATATGTCTGCTCATGCTTGTGGTGCCCAAGCGGCTGATGTTTTGGCTACGCAAGATACGCTTGAGACAAATATTGCAAATAGCAGTGGTGCGATCTGATGCACTCGTCTCAAAAAAGGCCCACACCAAAGAACTTTTCTGATAACGTGCAGAGGCAGCGCCCTGCACAGGCAGAGCTCTGCTGTGTTGTACAGTTGCTGTGCTGGCCTCTAGCTGGCCTCCAGGGGGCATCCAGCCTCGTTGGACATGTGACGCCGCATCCTCCTCCTCCTCGTCCTCCTCCTCATCCTCTCTCCCTTCAGGCACCCACGTGGAGTCAGTGACCTCATCATCCCCTCCCTCTTCACCACTAGAGCAAACCTGGCAGTAAGCTGCAGCTGGTGGAACAGTACTGCCAGATTGCTGTCCTTCAGCATCCCCTCTCTCTGCGCGCACACTACTGCCTTCCTCAAGCTGGGTATCATCATCCGAGCCTTCGAATCGTTGGGCATCCTCCTGGAGCATGTACCCAACACTGTGCTCAAAGAGTTCGGGGGACTCCTCAGGAGGACATGGTGGGTCTAGGGAAGGGGTGGCTGATGATGCCATTGAGTACGCGTTGGCAGCTGCTCTGCCAGTACCCTGAGCCTGGGTGAGAGAGGATGAGGAGGATGAGGAGGGCTTGGTCATCCATTCTACCAAGCCTTCAGCATAATGCGGCTCCACATGTCCAGCTGCCGAAAACAAAGACGAGCGTGTCCCATGGCCACGTGCTGATGACGATGCACGACCATGGCCACGGCCAGCACTGTTGTCTCTAGAAACAGAGCCTGCCTGCCCTGTGTTCTTGCCTCTGCACGCTCTGCCTCCCCTTGGCGGTCTTCCAGGCATTGTAGTCGGTAGTGTATATAGTAAAAAAAATAGAGCTCCTATGTGTGCTTACAACACACTGTAGGTCCTATGGGTGCTGACACTAACACACTATAGGTACTATGTGTGCTGCTGACAAGAAAATATAGGAGCTCTGTTTGCTGCCACTAACACACTAGAAGTCCTATGGGTACTGCTGAGAAGAAAATATAGGAGCTCTGTGTGATGCCACTAACACACTAGAAGTCCTATGGGTGCTTCTGCGAAGAAAATATAGGAGCTCTGTGTGATGCCACTAACACACTAGAAGTCCTATGGGTGCTTCTGGGAAGAAAATATGGGAGCTCTGTGTGATGCCACTAACACACTAGAAGTCCTGTGGGTGCTTCTGGGATAAAAAATATGGGAGCTCTGTGTGATGCCACTAACACACTAGAAGTCCTGTGGGTGCTGCTGAGAAGAAAATATAGAAGCTCTGTGTGATGCCACTAACACACTAGAAGTCCTATGGGTGCTTCTGCGAAGAAAATATAGGAGCTCTGTGTGATGCCACTAACACACTAGAAGTCCTATGGGTGCTTCTGGGAAGAAAATATGGGAGTTCTGTGTAATGCCACTAACACACTAGAAGTCCTATGGGTGCTTCTGGGAAGAAAATATGGGAGCTCTGTGTGATGCCACTAACACACTAGAAGTCCTATGGGTGCTTCTGGGAAGAAAATATGGGAGCTCTGTGTGATGCCACTAACACACTAGAAGTCCTATGGGTGCTTCTGGGAAGAAAATATGGGAGCTCTGTGTGATGCCACTAACACACTAGAAGTCCTGTGGGTGCTTCTGGGAAGAAAATATGGGAGCTCTGTGTGATGCCACTAACACACTAGAAGTCCTGTGGGTGCTGCTGAGAAGAAAATATAGGAGCTCTGTGTGATGCCACTAACACACTAGAAGTCCTATGGGTGCTTCTGCGAAGAAAATATAGGAGCTCTGTGTGATGCCACTAACACACTAGAAGTCCTATGGGTGCTGCTGAGAAGAAAATATAGGAGCTCTGTGTGATGCCACTAACACACTAGAAGTCCTATGGGTGCTTCTGGGAAGAAAATATGGGAGCTCTGTGTGATGCCACTAACACACTAGAAGTCCTATGGGTGCTTCTGGGAAGAAAATATGGGAGCTCTGTGTGATGCCACTAACACACTAGAAGTCCTATGGGTGCTTCTGGGAAGAAAATATGGGAGCTCTGTGTGATGCCACTAACACACTAGAAGTCCTATGGGTGCTTCTGGGAAGAAAATATGGGAGCTCTGTGTGATGCCACTAACACACTAGAAGTCCTGTGGGTGCTGCTGAGAAGAAAATATAGGAGCTCTGTGTGATGCCACTAACACACTAGAAGTCCTATGGGTGCTTCTGGGAAGAAAATATAGGAGCTCTGTGTGATGCCACTAACACACTAGAAGTCCTATGGGTGCTTCTGGGAAGAAAATATGGGAGCTCTGTGTGATGCCACTAACACACTAGAAGTCCTATGGGTGCTTCTGGGAAGAAAATATGGGAGCTCTGTGTGATGCCACTAACACACTAGAAGTCCTATGGGTGCTTCTGGTTAGAAAATATGGGAGCTCTGTGTGATGCCACTAACACACTAGAAGTCCTATGGGTGCTTCTGGAAGAAAATATGGGAGCTCTGTGTGATGCCACTAACACACTAGAAGTCCTATGGGTGCTTCTGGGAAGAAAATATGGGAGCTCTGTGTGATGCCACTAACACACTAGAAGTCCTATGGGTGCTGCTGAGAAGAAAATATAGGAGCTCTGTGTGATGCCACTAACACACTAGAAGTCCTATGGGTGCTTCTGGGAAGAAAATATGGGAGCTCTGTGTGATGCCACTAACACACTAGAAGTCCTGTGGGTGCTGCTGAGAAGAAAATATAGGAGCTCTGTGTGATGCCACTAACACACTAGAAGTCCTATGGGTGCTTCTGCGAAGAAAATATAGGAGCTCTGTGTGATGCCACTAAACACACTAGAAGTCCTATGGGTGCTTCTGGGAAGAAAATATGGGAGCTCTGTGTGATGCCACTAACACACTAGAAGTCCTGTGGGTGCTTCTGCAAAGAAAATATGGGAGCTCTGTGTGATGCCACTAACACACTAGAAGTCCTGTGGGTGCTGCTGAGAAGAAAATATAGGAGCTCTGTGTGATGCCACTAACACACTAGAAGTCCTATGGGTGCTTCTGCGAAGAAAATATAGGAGCTCTGTGTGATGCCACTAACACACTAGAAGTCCTATGGGTGCTTCTGGGAAGAAAATATGGGAGCTCTGTGTGATGCCACTAACACACTAGAAGTCCTATGGGTGCTTCTGGGAAGAAAATATGGGAGCTCTGTGTGATGCCACTAACACACTAGAAGTCCTATGGGTGCTTCTGGGAAGAAAATATGGGAGCTCTGTGTGATGCCACTAACACACTAGAAGTCCTATGGGTGCTTCTGGGAAGAAAATATGGGAGATCTGTGTGATGCCACTAACACACTAGAAGTCCTATGGGTGCTTCTGGGAAGAAAATATGGGAGCTCTGTGTGATGCCACTAACACACTAGAAGTCCTATGGGTGCTGCTGAGAAGAAAATATAGGAGCTCTGTGTGATGCCACTAACACACTAGAAGTCCTATGGGTGCTTCTGGGAAGAAAATATGGGAGCTCTGTGTGATGCCACTAACACACAATTGAAGTCCTATGGGTGCTTCTGGGAAGAAAATATAGAAGCTCTGTGTGATGCCACTAACACACTAGAAGCCCTATGGGTGCTTCTGGGAAGAAAATATGGGAGCTCTGTGTGATGCCACTAACACACTAGAAGTCCTATGGGTGCTTCTGGGAAGAAAATATGGGAGCTCTGTGTGATGCCACTAACACACTAGAAGTCCTATGGGTGCTTCTGGGAAGAAAATATGGGAGCTCTGTGTGATGCCACTAACACACTAGAAGTCCTATGGGTGCTTCTGGGAAGAAAATATGGGAGCTCTGTGTGATGCCACTAACACACTAGAAGTCCTATGGGTGCTTCTGGGAAGAAAATATGGGAGCTCTGTGTGATGCCACTAACACACTAGAAGTCCTGTGGGTGCTTCTGCGAAGAAAATATGGGAGCTCTGTGTGATGCCACTAACACACTAGAAGTCCTGTGGGTGCTGCTGAGAAGAAAATATAGGAGCTCTGTGTGATGCCACTAACACACTAGAAGTCCTATGGGTGCTTCTGCGAAGAAAATATAGGAGCTCTGTGTGATGCCACTAACACACTAGAAGTCCTATGGGTGCTTCTGGGAAGAAAATATGGGAGCTCTGTGTGATGCCACTAACACACTAGAAGTCCTATGGGTGCTTCTGGGAAGAAAATATGGGAGCTCTGTGTGATGCCACTAACACACTAGAAGTCCTATGGGTGCTTCTGGGAAGAAAATATGGGAGCTCTGTGTGATGCCACTAACACACTAGAAGTCCTATGGGTGCTTCTGGGAAGAAAATATGGGAGCTCTGTGTGATGCCACTAACACACTAGAAGTCCTATGGGTGCTTCTGGGAAGAAAATATGGGAGCTCTGTGTGATGCCACTAACACACAATTGAAGTCCTATGGGTGCTTCTGGGAAGAAAATATAGGAGCTCTGTTTGCTGCCACTAACACACTAGAAGTCCTATGGGTGCTTTTGGGGTGCAATGCTGTGCTAACAGCACTGCGGTTGGTACTACTGAAATACTGTACTAACAGTAAAACACGCACCAGACTAATCCCCAGCAGCAGTTAATAACACACTAACCAGCAGCAATGGACGATCAATGACAGGTAGCTATGGTTTAGCAAATAAATAGCCAATGGTTTAGCAAAGAAGAGCAAATCTTTCTGTATGAATGAATCTAGCAAAGACACAGAATCAGCCTGATCTCTCCTAAAGCCGGAACTCATGTGACCGGCGCCGACAACGTGGCGGCCTTTTAAATGGTGGGGCGTGTACTAAAGCCCCTGAGCTTTAATTGGCTATAGGCGTCCTGCCTGTAGCCAATTATTGCTCTCCGAGTTTCCGGCGCTGTGATTGGCCAAGCATGCAGGGTCACAGTGCATGCTTGGCCAATCATCAGCCAGCAATGCACTGCGCCGGCCGCGCCGGCCGCAATGCATTGCGGGGCCGCTCGCATCACACGAATGTGATGCGAATGGCCCAAATAGTTCTGGGCTCGCCGAGCGAGCGAACGCCCGGTGCTCGATGCGAACGTGGGTTCGCATCGAGCACCGGGCCCATCCCTAGTGCACATGTGTTCCGGCTTTGATTCTGATATAGGCAGACTGCTGATGCTGATGCTGATTCATCATTACTACTGAAGTGAATTCTGATCATTGGAGAATATATATTCATTCTGCTGATTGCACTGCTGCTGAGTGGTGACATTATCTGCTGCTGAGTCTAACTGCTGTGATTCTGGGGATTAGTCTGGTGTGTGCGTGCTGTTAGTACAGCATTGCAGTAGCACCTTCTGTCCTATGCTGTTAGTACAGCATTGCAGTATAACCTTCTGTCCTATTGTGATCTAAGGCAGATGAGAAACAAACAACCACCGCTCTAAAGCCCCATACACACGGTCAGATTTTCCGATGGATTCTGTCCTATCAGACAATGTTGTCGGAAATTCCGACCGTGTGTAGGCACCATCGGACAGTTTCCATCGGATTGTCCGACGGACAAAGTCCTATCTTCTGCTGGATAGATTTTTTGACAACAAAGTCCGATCACACCAAATCCGATCGTGTGTAGCGAATTCCGACAGACAAAGTGCTACGCATGTTCAGATCACATTACAAGACCAAAGCTATTGGCTACTAGCCTCTACGTAGTCCCGTCGTAGGCAACAAACGTCACCATGTTCAGAATGATCGGATTTTACCGACAACTTTGTCCGACCGTGTGTACGCAAAACCAACATCGGACAAAGTACGACGGACATGATCCGACGGACCTGGTCCTCGGATAATCCGAGCGTGTGTATGGGGCTTAAGACTCTCCTTCCCAAGCAAATGCTCCTGCTCCTGTGTGGGAGCCCCAGGTGCTGGCTAATAGCACAATGATTAGAAATCAAAAAGGAAGAACTCCGGACAGCCGCACACCGAGAAAATAAAATCCAAAGGGTTTATTTAAAAGCAAAAAAACTACAATCCAAACACGGCAAAAAAGGGGGGTACAGAACTGACGCGTTTCGCACCACAACTAGTGCTTACTCATAGCTGATCTAAGGCAGGCAGGGATTTATAGGAGCTAGTGTGTGTGTCAGCACACATAAAACCACCTCAGTCACTCTATCTGCTATAAGGCCCAGTTGTTGTCATCGAAGGCAGCCAGGCCTCTCCAGGAGCTAGCTTGTGTGTGTGTGTGCTCTGTTAGTACATCACACATAAAACCACCTCAGCCTCTCTATCTGCTATAAGGCCCAGTTGTTGTGATATAAGGCAGTCTCTATCTGCCGTAAGGCCCAGCTGTTGTCAGCGAAGGCAGCCAGGCATCTCCAGGAGCTAGCTTGTGTGTGTGTGTGCTCTGTTAGTACATCACACATAAAACCACCTCAGCCTCTCTATCTGCTATAAGGCCCAGTTGTTGTGATATAAGGCAGTCTCTATCTGCTATAAGGCCCAGTTGTTGTCAGCGAAGGCAGCCAGGCATCTCCAGGAGCTAGCTTTGTGTGTGTGTGTGTGTGCTCTATTAGTACATAAAACATAAAAACACCTCAGCCTCTCTATCTGCTATAAGGCCCAGTTGTTGTGATATAAGGTAGTCTCTATCTGCCGTAAGGCCCAGTTGTTGTCAGCGAAGGCAGCCAGGCATCTCCAGGAGCTAGCTTGTGTGTGTGCTCTGTTAGTACATCACACATAAAACCACCTCAGCCTCTCTATCTGCTATAAGGCCCAGTTGTTGTCATCTAAGGCAGCCTCTATCTGCCGTAAGGCCCAGTTGTTGTCATCTAAGGCAGCCTCTATCTGCCGTAAGGCCCTGTTGCTGTCATCTAAGGCAGCCATCTGCAGGAGTTAGTGTGTGTGCTGTGTGACTCCAGCACAATATCCACTACAATGCCTGGAAGACCGCCAAGGATAGGCAGACAGTCCCGAGGCAAGAACACAGGGCAAGCAGGCTCTGTTTCTAGAGACAACAATGCTGGTCGTGGACGTGGTCGTGCATCATCATCAGCATGTGGCCATGGTACACGCTTGTCCTTGTTTTCAGCAGCTGGACATGTTGAGCCTCATCATGCCAAAGGCTTGGTAGAATGGATGACCAAGCCCTCCTCATCCTCCTCATCCTCTCTCACCCAGGCTCAGGGTTCTGGCAGAGCAGCTGCCAACGCGTACTCAATGGCATCATCAGGCACCCCTTCCCTAGACCCACCATGTCCTCCTGAGGAGTCCCCCGAACTGTTTGAGCACAGTGTTGGGTACATGCTCCAGGAGGATGCCCAACGTTTTGAAGGCTCGGATGATGATACCCAGCTAGAGGAAGGCAGTAGCGTGCGCGCAGATAGAGGGGATGCTCAAGGACAGCAATCTGGCAGTCATGTTCCACCAGCTGCAGCTTACTGCCAGGTTTGCTCCAGTGGTGAAGAGGGAGGGGATGATGAGGTCACTGACTCCACGTGGGTGCCTGAATGGAGAGAGGAGGAGGGGGCAGCGGCACATGTCCAACGAGGCAGGATGCCCTCCGGAGGCCAGCTAGAGGCCAGCACACCAACTGAATCACACCGCAGAGCTCCGCCTGTGCAGGGCGCTGCCTCTGCACGTTATCACAAAAGTTCTTTGGTGTGGGCCTTTTTTGAGACAAGTGCATCAGATGGCACCACTGCTATTTGCAACATATGTCTCAAGCGTATCTCGCGTGGCCAAAACATCAGCCGCTTGGGCACCACAAGCATGACCAGACATATGTCGACCTGCCATTTTCGTTGGCAAGCGCACATTAAAGACCCACACCAAAGAACAAAGCGGACCTCTCCTTGCTCCTCATCAGCTCCTCATCAGCTGGGATCTCCAACCCCACTATAGCTTCAGTCCTCTCTGAAAGCTGCTCTGAGAGGAATGAAGGTGTAGAATTAGATGTGTCACAACCAAGTACTTGCAGTACACCGATGTCCGATTCTACCAGGCAAATTTCCCTGCCCCAGCTGCTGGACCGTCGAAAGAAGTTTACTCCCAGCCATCCACATGCCCAGCGGTTGAATGCTAGCTTGGCTAAATTGCTAGAACTTCAACTGCTGCCTTTTCAGTTGGTAGACTCGGCCCCCTTCCGTGAGTTTGTTCAATGTGCGGTTCCTCAGTGGCAGGTTCCCAAACGCCACTTTTTCTCACGGAAGGCGATTCCGGCTCTCTACCGGCATGTGGAAGGCAATGTCCATGCCTCGCTGGACAGGGCGGTCAGCGGTAAGGTGCATATTACCGCTGACTCATGGTCCAGCAGGCATGGACAGGGACGTTACCTGTCTTTCACTGCCCATTGGGTCACTCTATTGGCAGCTGAGAGGGATGCAAGGTGCAGTAGTGTTGGAGGTTGTTCCGCCACCATGCCTCCAAAATGCTACTACTGGTTGTGACACACCTCTCTCCTCCACCCCCTCCTCTTCTTCTTCCTCCATGGCCTCTTCGAGTGCTCTGTCCTCGGAACCAACAGTGCTCCGTAGGCGTACAAGGGGCTACGCGACTACACAGGCAAAAAGATGCCTGGTATGTTTGGGGGACAGGAGCCACACTGGGACAGAGGTTCTGGCAGCTCTGCAGGGGCAGGCCAAGAGGTGGTTGACGCCACGCCAGCTTAAGCCAGGAATGGTGGTTTCTGACAATGGCACCAACCTCCTCTCTGCTCTGCGACAGGGGCAGCTGACCCATGTGCCCTGTATGGCTCACGTCCTCAACCTGGTGGTGCAGTGGTTCTTGGGCAGGTTCCCAGGCTTACAGGATGTCCTGAGGCAGGCCAGGAAAGTCTGTGTGCATTTCCGCCGATCGTATAATGCCAGTGCTCGGCTGGCTGAGCTGCAAAAGGAGTTGAACCTGCCCAAGAACTGCCTTATATGTGACATGCCCACCAGGTGGAACTCAACGTTGGCCATGCTGCAGCGACTGCACACGCAGCAGAGGGCCATCAATGAGTACCTGTGCGACTACAGCACCAGGACAGGGTCAGGGGAGCTTGGATTTTTTTTCCCCACGCCAGTGGAGCATGATCAGGGATGCATGCACTGTCCTGTCACCATTTGAGGAGGCCACGAGGATGGTGAGCAGTGACAGTGCATGCATCAGTGACACTGTACCTCTTGTCCACCTGTTGGAGCATACGCTGCGTGGGATAATGGACAGGGCACTTGAGGCAGAACAGAGGCAGGAAGAGGAGGACTTCCTTGCCTCTCAAGGCCCCCTTTATCCAGACAGTGTTCCTTCGCTCCCACCCATCACACAGGAAGAGGAGGAGGAGGAGGAGGATTGTGTGAGCATGGAGGTGGAGCCTGGCACTCAGCATCAGCAGCAGCAGTCTTTTAGGGATGATGTACAGTCCCAACAAACCAGTGGACTTGTACGTGGCTGGGAGGAGGTGGCTGGCGATCATGTCGTCCTCAGTGACCCAGAAGACTCCGGACCGAATGCCTCAGCTAACCTACGTTGCATGGCCTCCCTGATCCTGCAAAGCCTGCGGAAGGATCCTCGTATTCTTCGGATCAAGGAGAGGGACCATTGCTGGCTGGCCACTCTCCTTGATCCACGGTACAAGGGTAAGGTTGCGGACCTTATCTTGCCGTCGCAGAGGGAGCAGAGGATGAGACATCTCAGGGAGGCCTTGCAGAAAGGTCTGTGAAACGCGTTCCCAGAGACTGGGAGGTTACAAACTCCTGGTCCTGAAAGACAAGTTGCTGAGGCTTCGGTCAGTAGCAGAAGGAGCTGTGGGGAAGGTGGACGTCTGACCGATGCGTTCAGACAATTTTTTAGTCCGCAGCCCCAAGGTATGATCGGTTCCAGCAACCATCGCCAGCGTCTGATATACATGGTGCAGGAATACCTAGGGGCAAGGTCAGACTTGGACACCTTTCCCACCGAAAATCCTCTGGCTTACTGGGTCTGGAGGATGGATCACTGGCCAGAGCTTGCACAGTATGCAATTGAGCTACTGGCCTGTCCTGCATCCAGCGTTCTTTCCGAACGCACATTCAGTGCTGCTGGAGGATTTGTCACCGATCACAGGGTGCGCCTGTCCACCGACTTGGTTAATCGACTGACCTTCATAAAGATGAATCAGTCTTGGATCACCACCAGCTACCAGGCACCCGAAGCGGATATAACTGAATAATTTATAATGTCACATCCCTTCAAGAATGCCTATGCTGAGTGACTGTCCTGTTATGTTCACTGACTATCCTCTTCCTCCTCCTCAATGATCCATTCCTTGATAGCTTGGAAGAACATTTTTGTTTCTGGGTGCCACCACACCAGTGGCTAAGGCCCAATTTTTCAGCCCCTGTTTAACAGGGGCATGTAATTACGATTTGTTATGCAATTCCTTACAACAGGTCTCATTTCTGTGCTCAGAGTACAGTATCTGTGAGGGGTTGCAGTGTTGTGGCACCAGCACCAGTGCCTAAGGCACAATTTTTCAGCCCCTGTTTAACAGGGGTGTGTAATTACATTTTTTTATGCAATGCTTTGCAACAGGTCTCATTGCTGTGCTCAGAGTACAGTATCTGTGAGGGGTTGCAGTCTTGTGGCACCAGCACCAGTGCCTAAGGCACAATTTTTCAGCCCCTGTTTAACAGGGGCGTGTAATTACAAATCTTGATCTAATAGTTCACAGCAGGGCCCATTCCTGCGCCCACCAAGAGTAACTGTGAGGGCTTACCGTCTTGTGGCAACACCGTCCACCACCAAAGGCCCAATTTTTCAGCCCCTGTTTAATAGGGGCGTGTAATTACAAATATTGATATAATAATTCTCAGCAGGGCCCATTCCTGCGCCCACCAAGAGTAACTGTGAGGGCTTACAGTCTTGTGGCAACACCGTCCACCACCAAAGGCCCAATTTTTAAGCCCCTGTTTAACAGGGGCGTGTAATTACAAATATTGATATAATAATTCTCAGCAGGGCCCATTCCTGCGCCCACCAAGAGTAACTGTGAGGGCTTACAGTCTTGTGGCAACACCGTCCACCACCAAAAGCCCCATTTTTCTGCCCTGTTCAACAGGTGCATGCAATTACAAATCTTGATCTAATAATTCACAGCAGGGCCAATTCCTGTGCCCACCAAGAGTAACTGTGAGGGCTTACAGTGTTGTGGCTACACCAACATCTAATGGGGCAAATTTCTGCAGAGTATATACGGCAGGCCCCTACTTTCAAACATCCAACTTACAAATGACTCCTACTTGCAAACGGAAGGAGAAAACAGGAAGTGAGAGGAAATCTACCCTAGGAAGGGAAATTCCATCCTGTTACATTTAATTTGGGAAAAAGTATCTCCTCTCTACTGATGCTTTATCACCAATCCTTGTTTCAATTAAAACCCCACTTTTCCAAAAAAACATTTTTCATTGGGACGGAAAGTGAGGTGAAATGTTCTGAACAGATGTGCAAAGACAGCAAATGTTACAGGGGTGATAACCCCTCCCTATGTTCTCCAAAAAGCTTAAAAATAGATTTTTTTTGGATGGAGCTACACTTAAAAATGTACCTGTTCAGATTCTACTTAAGAACAAACCTACAGTCCCTGTCTTGTTTGCACCGCCTGTATACTGCTGTTCAGAGTATATAGGGTTGTAGGTATAGGGTTTTATTTTGGGTGCGGGGTTCCCCTTAATATCCATACAAGACCCAAAGGGGGTGGGGTGGGGGAGGGGTGGGGTGATGGGGTAGCCATGCCATTTTTCTCAAGGATTTTCAGCCATATTGCCAGGACAAGACATGACATTAAAGCCGCAAGCGGTTTTAAATGGCTTCTTGTTTTCCTTTACAAATGTCATTTTGTGCAGGGACAGTTCTAAACATGGGAAACACATGCCACTTCACAGGCATACTTTAGACACCCCCCAGGTACCATATTTAAAGGAATATTTCACATTTTTTTTTCACTTTATGCATCATTAAAATGACTGCTCCCTAAAAAATTTTAGTTTTTAAAACTTCTTTTTGCATTGATATATGTCCCCTGGGGCAGGACCCGGGTCCCCAAACCTGTTTTATGACATTAACATGCATATTGGCCGTTATAATTAGCACTTTTGATTTCGAACGTTCGTGTCCATTGTAACGAATAGGGTTCGAAAATTCGCACAAACTTTCGGTCCGTTCGAAGGTTCTGGTGCGAACCGAACCTGGGGGTGTTCGGCCCATCCCTAGTGTTAAGCCACGTACACATAATAATTCTCAGCAGGGCCCATTCCTGTGCCCACCAAGAGTAACTGTGAGGGCTTACAGTCTTGTGGCAACACCGTCCACTACCAAAAGCCCCATTTTTCTGCCCTGTTCAACAGGTGCATGCAATTACAAATCTTGATCTAATAATTCACAGCAGGGCCAATTCCTGTGCCCACCAAGAGTAACTGTGAGGGCTTACAGTGTTGCGGCTACACAAACATCTAATGGGGCAAATTTCTGCAGAGTATATACGGCAGGCCCCTACTTTCAAACATCCAACTTACAAATGACTCCTACTTGCAAACGGAAGGAGAAAACAGGATTTTCAGCCATATTGCCAGGACAAGACATGACATTAAAGCCGCAAGCGGTTTTAAATGGCTTCTTTTTTTCCTTTACAAATGTAATTTTGTGCAGGGACAATTCTAAACATGGGAAACACATGCCACTTAACAGGCATACTTTAGACACCCCCCCAGGTACCATATTTAAAGGAATATTTCAATTTTTTTTTCACTTTATGCATCATTAAAATGACTGCTTCCGAAAAAATGTTAGTTTTTAAAACTTCTTTTTGCATTGATATATGTCCCCTGGGGCAGGACCCGGGTCCCCAAACCTGTTTTATGACATTAACATGCATATTGGCCGTTATAATTAGCACTTTTGATTTCGAACGTTCGCGTCCATTGTAACGAATAGGGTTCGAAAATTCGCACAAACTGACGGCCTCGGACATTGCTGGTCTGTACTGTCAGAGCTGTACTTACCGAGGCCGAGATGCTGAGAGCGGTTCACCCTTGCGACCCAGCGCAGTCCGCCCCCTGGAGATGGGACAGGGAGCAAACGGCACCAGGAGGCACAGGTCACCTCCGATACGTAGACAGAACTGGTAGGGAGCCCGGAGGTGGTGATGACCTGGCCCGGGCGGACCGGCAGATGGCAGGATGAGGAGGCAGGTACAAAACGCCCGGCTGGGGTGCAAACACTGGGGGATCCGGTAAAGGTTGCGTGGACCAGCCAGAGGGTCAAGCACAGGAGGTCAACAGTAGAAGTCCGTGGAGCAGGCCAGAGGGTCAAACACAGGAGATAATCAGGAAGTCCATGGAGCAGGCCAGAGGGTCAAACACAGGAGATCAGGAAGTCCGTAGGGCAGGCCAGAGGGTCAAACACAGGAGATTATCAGGAAGTCCGTAAGGCAAGCCAGGGGGTCAAACACAGGAGATTATCAGGAAGTCCGTAAGGCAAGCCAGGGGGTCAAACACAGGAGATTATCAGGAAGTCCGTAAGGCAAGCCAGGGGGTCAAACACAGGAGATTTGGGAACGTCAGGCAATCCGGGTCGGCAACAGCAGGAACTAGATCAGGAATGTTTTGGGGACACAGGACACACAGGCACTAAGCTGGAGAGACAGACCAGCAAGGTGCCTGTGCGTCAGGCAGCTTTAAATAGGCCGCCAGAATGACGCTAATTGCGAGTCATTGCCAGGTGTGCGCTAGTGCGCATGCGCCGGCGCCGGACCGCCGAGCCGCGAGTGCGCATGCGCCGGAGCGCCGAGCCCCCGCGCATGCGCACTAGAGAGCGGGCCGTCCGTCCGACTCCACTCTCCTGATACTGTGAGGGCTTACAGTGTTGCGGCTACACAAACATCTAATGGGGCAAATTTCTGCAGAGTATATAGGGCAGGCCCCTACTTTCAAACATCCAACTTACAAATGACTCCTACTTGCAAACGGAAGGAGAAAACAGGATTTTCAGCCATATTGCCAGGACAAGACATGACATTAAAGCCGCAAGCAGTTTTAAATGGCTTCTTTTTTTCCTTTACAAATGTAATTTTGTGCAGGGACAGTTCTAAACATGGGAAACACATGCCACTTCACAGGCATACTTTAGACACCCCCAGGTACCATATTTAAAGGAATATTTCACATTTTTTTTCACTTTATGCATCATTAAAATGACTGCTTCCGAAAAAATTTTAGTTTTTAAAACTTCTTTTTGCATTGATATATGTCCCCTGGGGCAGGACCTGGGTCCCCAAACCTGTTTTATGACATTAACATGCATATTGGCCGTTATAATTAGCACTTTTGACTTCGAACGTTCGCGTCCATTGTAACGAATAGGGTTCGAAAATTTGCACAAACTTTCGGTCCGTTCGAAGGTTCTGGTGCGAACCGAACCTGGGGGTGTTTGGCCCATCCCTAGTGTTAAGCCACGTACACATAATAATTCTCAGCAGGGCCCATTCCTGCACCCACCAAGAGTAACTGTGAGGGCTTACAGTCTTGTGGCAACACCGTCCACCACCAAAAGCCCCATTTTTCTGCCCTGTTCAACAGGTGCATGCAATTACAAATCTTGATCTAATAATTCACAGCAGGGCCAATTCCTGTGCCCACCAAGAGTAACTGTGAGGGCTTACAGTGTTGTGGCTACACCAACATCTAATGGGGCAAATTTCTGCAGAGTATATACGGCAGGCCCCTACTTTCAAACATCCAACTTACAAATGACTCCTACTTGCAAACGGAAGGAGAAAACAGGATTTTCAGCCATATTGCCAGGACAAGACATGACATTAAAGCCGCAAGCTGTTTTAAATGGCTTCTTTTTTTCCTTTACAAATGTCATTTTGTGCAGGGACAGTTCTAAACATGGGAAACACATGCCACTTCACAGGCATACTTTAGACACCCCCCAGGTACCATATTTAAAGGAATATTTCACATTTTTTTTTCACTTTATGCATCATTAAAATGACTGCTCCCGAAAAAATGTTAGTTTTTAAAACTTCTTTTTGCATTGATATATGTCCCCTGGGGCAGGACCCGGGCCCCCAAACCTGTTTTATGACATTAACATGCATATTGGCCGTTATAATTAGCACTTTTGATTTCTAACGTTCGCGTCCATTGTAACGAATAGGGTTCGAAAATTCGCACAAACTTTCGGTCCGTTCGAAGGTTCTGGTGCGAACCGAACCTGGGGGTGTTCGGCCCATCCCTAGTGTTAAGCCACGTACACATAATAATTCTCAGCAGGGCCCATTCCTGCGCCTACCAAGAGTAACTGTGAGGGCTTACAATGAGGGGTGGTGGCGCTGTTCAATATGGGTAAAAAAGATATGCTAAAAATTCATATATGCTGTGCTATAAAAGGAATGCAAGAGTTCAAATGGAAATAGATGTGTATAAAAATTGTGTATAAAAAAATATATATATTAAATAGATGATAGTATCCACCCTCTAGGTGGGTTATTCCAAAGGTGTATAAAGAAAAATTTATGTGCAAAAAAAACTAACAAATATATGTGAATATATTAATGTAAAGTGAATAAACAAGAATTAAATAAAGTGACTCCGTGACATACAACTAATTAATATATAAACTAATTAGGTCTGTATCAAAATATACCATAAAAATATTGATATAAAAAATTATATATATAAAGATGAAAAAACCAAGTGAACCGTGGTTAAGTAAAGTGACTCCGTGACATACAACTAATTGATATATAAACTAATTAAGTCTGCATCAAAATATTCCATAAAAATATTGATATAAAAAATATATATATATATATATAAAAAAATATAAATATAGAGATGAAAAATCCAAGTGAACCGTGGTGATTAACAATATGAGTGCTCAAGTCTAGTAGTGCTCCAACCGATGTGTAATATAAAGTCCTTTAGGCGTGTCCAAATAAGATAAAAACAAGTGTCCAGACAATAATGAAAAAAATAATATATATAAAAAATTATATATGAAAATATAAAAAATGATGAATCAAAATAAATGACGTCTTGTTTAAAAACTCAAAGAATTCCTGTAGCAAATGAATCCAGTAGCACATACGGATAGCCGGTGTGTTTATTCAGTGCTCCCCTCCTTCCATAGAGTGACCCCTATTAAGCAAACACTCACCAGAGTGCCTAACCCCTGCGGGGGTAATAGGCATGTACCAATCCTCAGCAGGTAGTATGGAAATCCTCCTCTGTAGGATAAATGATGAAAGAAATCCTCTCCAGTGGATGTGTTCAGCTTGTTCCAATACTGGGGCTGTGGGATGCACCTCCGTGCAGACCGTATGTGAAGGAAAGGAATGAAACTAATAGTGTAACTCCGTTACTAAGTTGGATATTTATTAATAAAAAAATGCTGGTGCTAGCCGCAACGGCTATTACAAAATCCAAAGCATCAAATAGATTAAAATAAGGCTTAAAAAGAACAGAGCGCTCAGCGCTGGGCTATGCGATGGTAACACCGCAAAGCCCTGTTAGCCGGCGTGCGTTCCAACAGTAAGCTGGGACGAAACCGGAAACTGCAAGTCGGAAGTGACGTGACGTGTATCAGGGTATCATCTAAAGATGTAAGATGATACCCTGATACACGTCACGTCACTTCCGACTTGCAGTTTCCGGTTTCGTCCCAGCTTACTGTTGGAACGCACGCCGGCTAACAGGGCTTTGCGGTGTTACCATCGCATAGCCCAGCGCTGAGCGCTCTGTTCTTTTAAAGCCTTATTTTAATCTATTTGATGCTTTGGATTTTGTAATAGCCGTTGCGGCTAGCACCAGCATTTTTTTATTAATAAATATCCAACTTAGTAACGGAGTTACACTATTAGTTTCATTCCTTTCCTTCACATACGGTCTGCACGGAGGTGCATCCCACAGCCCCAGTATTGGAACAAGCTGAACACATCCACTGGAGAGGATTTCTTTCATCATTTATCCTACAGAGGAGGATTTCCATACTACCTGCTGAGGATTGGTACATGCCTATTACCCCCGCAGGGGTTAGGCACTCTGGTGAGTGTTTGCTTAATAGGGGTCACTCTATGGAAGGAGGGGAGCACTGAATAAACACACCGGCTATCCGTATGTGCTACTGGATTCATTTGCTACAGGAATTCTTTGAGTTTTTAAACAAGACGTCATTTATTTTGATTCATCATTTTTTATATTTTCATATATAATTTTTTATATATATTATTTTTTTCATTATTGTCTGGACACTTGTTTTTATCTTATTTGGACACGCCTAAAGGACTTTATATTACACATCGGTTGGAGCACTACTAGACTTGAGCACTCATATTGTTAATCACCACGGTTCACTTGGATTTTTCATCTCTATATTTATATTTTTTATATATATATATATATATATATTTTTTATATCAATATTTTTATGGAATATTTTGATGCAGACTTAATTAGTTTATATATCAATTAGTTGTATGTCACGGAGTCACTTTACTTAACCACGGTTCACTTGGTTTTTTCATCTTTATATATATAATTTTTTATATCAATATTTTTATGGTATATTTTGATACAGACCTAATTAGTTTATATATTAATTAGTTGTATGTCACGGAGTCACTTTATTTAATTCTTGTTTATTCACTTTACATTAATATATTCACATATATTTGTTAGTTTTTTTTGCACATAAATTTTTCTTTATACACCTTTGGAATAACCCACCTAGAGGGTGGATACTATCATCTATTTAATATATATATTTTTTTATACACAATTTTTATACACATCTATTTCCATTTGAACTCTTGCATTCCTTTTATAGCACAGCATATATGAATTTTTAGCATATCTTTTTTACCCATATTGAACAGCGCCACCACCCCTCATTTTAATCCATTCTTTTATTACAACTTGTTTGTAATATTTTATTGGGAGGCTGCAGTTCTCTCTTTTCCTAAGCGCGGATTCTTTCGTTTATTGTGAGGGCTTACAGTCTTGTGGCAACACCGTCCACCACCAAAAGCCCCATTTTTCTGCCCTGTTCAACAGGTGCATGCAATTACAAATCTTGATCTAATAATTCACAGCAGGGCCAATTCCTGTGCCCACCAAGAGTAACTGTGAGGGCTTACAGTGTTGTTTTACCATTTGTATGCAAGACAAAATCCAGGCACATGCCTTCAGACAAAAGTCTGAGGTTTTTCTGTGGAAAATCTGATCGTGTGTAGGAGGCGTTAGACTTTGGGGGATTTCTATGAAAGAAAAGGCGACTGTACTAATAGTACAAAAGAAGAGAGAGAGAGGATAGAAAAAAAAAACACAGTGCCCAATGCATACTCTCAAAAAGGTATTAATAAATCAAAATCTGCTACCTTATCTATATAAATAATAAAATGTGAACAATCCATGTGAAAAATTGCAGAGTGCAACAATTAAAGTTAATTCAATGTGAAGAAATCAAAATGAATAAGCTCTTTATCCATCACCCAAGAAATACATCCAAAATCTTAATTCTTTTTATTTTATTAAATATGTTTTTTCAGTTTTTATACAAACGTACAGGATTTGTTGATGCAGGAGTAGCCTGCCAGAAAAGGTAACAAGAGTAACATAACATAATGAGCAGGATAAAACTGCGTGGTTAGGAGCCTCTAAACATTGATTAGAGAACTAGTAATACAGTATCTGGCCTGATAAGGGAGACTGTAGGTTCTGCCAAAGGAGTGGAAGCGTGTGAACATTCACTCAGAAAATAGGTAGAAAGATCACTACCATTATGAAAAAGAGAAAGCATCAAATGTTTCACATCAAATAATGTACAACCTAAACAGATATATCAGGTGGAATGCCAAGGGGGGGAGAATGCGGAGTTGAGGCATTAGAGGTGACCTGGATCCTGAGTTTGCCCAGTGTATCAGCAAGATCTGCCCGGAGATACCAGTCCGTGTAGCGGAAGGGGGTCATGTGAAAAGAGATTTCTTCTGGAGGTAAAAAGGGTGTTCCATGAAGCAACGCCATTTTGCAATGAAGCATTTCTTTCTTTTTTTAGATCCATATTTTTTATTTCTCCAACCTAGGTTATTTAAAATCATGACAAAAAAATTTAAAATAAAGGAACGTTGAATTGAGTCCCATAAGGTAAGCCCACCTATCAGATGTGCACTACAAATGCAGGCTCCACTGGTAGTAAGTGGGTATAAGGGAATGATTTATGTTAATGTGGAAAGCTGGTGAAATGGAATAAACTTGTTTCCCCAAACATCAACCAGTAAAATTTTATAAATAAAGGTGTGCTTGACAAAAAAAAATATAGAAAGTCTAGAACATTCAGGGTATGTTACATAATACAGCATGCCAGGTCACAGACATCTGAACAAGGCTAAACTTAGATGACTTTCTTGAGCTCATCGTACAAGACCAAGACAAAAGCACCACCCATTCCTCTGAGCATGTTGGACCAGGCACCCTTAAAGAAAGTCCTACTACCCTCATCTCTTGCAATCTTCTTTCAGCAGTCAATTGTGCCACTGTACATGATCTCAGCTCCTTTTCTTCCAGACTGCATCATCATACGACGACAGACTATGTCAAATGGGTAAGAGGCAAAGCCCGCCACTGCTGTTACTAACTGAGCAATCATCCAGCTGACAAATATGTGTGTGTTCTTGGGATCTGGAAGCATACCTTTAGCTGTGTCATAGATTCCAAAATAAGCAGCTCTGTAAATGACGATTCCCTGGACAGACACATTGAAACCTTGGTAGAGACCTTTAAGCCTATCAGATTTGAAAATCTTGGCAAGGCAATCACCAAGACCCTTGAATTCTCTGCCAGCGCCAGCCTTTCCAATATCAGCAGCTAGACGGGTTCAGGCAAAGTCAAGTGGGTAGACGAAGCACAAGGAGGGGGCTCCAGCAGCTACACCGGATGCCAGGTTCCCTGCCAATATAAACGCCCAGGTAGGTGATATGATGTTTTGCTACTATAAATGGGGATGAACCCATCCAAGCTCGAGCCAGCCGTGGGTTAAGAGGTAAGATTTCGCTCTTATCAAAATTGATCCAGAGCCACGAACAGGCCCAGAAGGACCCCAGTAGGTCTCGAAGGAGTGAAATGTCTGAGGAGGGGTTGGTTGAGAATAAGAGAACGTCGTCGTCGAATAGAGCGATCGTAAGACTTGGTTGCCTACCGTGACACCGCTAACCCCGGACGAGGAGTTTAGGAGTCTGGAGAGTTGTTCGATGGCTATGTTAAAAAGAAGAGGGGATAGGGGACAGCCTTGTCCTGTGCCTTTAGTTAGTGGTATGTTAGAGGAAATAAAATTAGGAGTGACAAGGCGGGCCGTTGGCGAGGAGTACATTTTTTGGACAAATTGTAGTATGTGGCCAGTCATTCCCATTGCTCTCATGACCATGAAGAGCCAAGAAAAGATTATGTTATCGAAAGCCTTGTCATGGTCAGGATGCACCTTAGTAAACTCAAGGGCTAGGAGGACCTTACGAATGTTGAGGGTGGCGGACCGCCCTGGGACAAACCCTGATTGGGCCGAATGGAGGATTGTTGGGAGGATGCGCGCTAGACGGGATGCAACAATTTTGGATAGAATTTTTGTTTTTTTGGTGATGAGTTTAATGTGTGCCTGCGCGCCCGAGGGAAGATATGGGCCCTCAGCCCACATTGCTTTGAAGATATGGGATAGGGTCTCAGGGATGAATTTGGATGTCATTTTAAAGAATTCTGCTGAAAAACCGTCTGGGCCAGGGGCTTTTCCATTAGAGAGGGATTTAATAGTAGAGCAGATGTCTTCATGGGAAATGGGGGTGTTTAGCGCGTCCAACTGGTCAGGAGACAGGGTAGGTAGGTTAATTGACATAAGCAATTTGTTCACCGCCTCTACGTCGATGGGGTCTTCCGCGTACAGACTGGTATAGTACTGGGTGAGGATGGCACTAATCTCAGAGGGCGCATTAGTAATGTCTCCGTTAGGGGAGCGTAGAGCTCCAATATGTGTTGGCCGGCGACGTCCCGAGCACAGCTTCGCTAAGAGCTTGCCTGCCTTGTTTCCGTATCTGTGGAATTGGAGAGCGGAGTAAGATTGCCAAATAGTCTCCTGTTGCGCGGACCAGTGATCAAAGGCGCGTTTAGCTGCTTGCCATGCAAGTGAGTTGGCTATAGTGTAGTTTAGCGTTAAGGCACAATGTGCCAGCCGTAGGGACTCACTGGCCTTCAAATACTAGAGACGAGTTTGTTTCTTAAGCTGAGCTGTATAAGAAATAATGCGTCCTCTGAGAAAAGCTTTTCCAGTCTCCCAGAACAAATTTGGGGTAGAAAGGTGGGCCCCGTTGGTTTCTACAAATTCCGACCAGGCAGTGCGGAGGTTGTATAAAAAATTCTTGTTATTGGCCAAAAAAAAGGGAAACGCCAGGTGCCTGCATTGCGGGGGGTTGAGAACCCAAACAACTGGACGCTAATCGGAGAATGGTCTGAGATGACCATATCCTCAATGGTCGAGGAGAAGACGAAGGGGAGTATACTCAGCGAGCAGAAAAGGTAGTCTATGCGGGAGAATGACTTATGGGGAGGGGAGAAAAAGGTGAATTCCCGATCCGTGGGGTGAGAGACGTGCCAAGTATCCGTAAGGTGGAGTGAGGAAGCCGTTTGAGCTAAAATGGTGGGATTGCCGCCCGTGTAGCTTTGATATGCAAGACCCAGGGTATGGTCTTCGGCTGTGTGCATTACAGTATTGAAGTCTCCCCAATAAGATGAAAGTGTTCAGGGATTTGTAAGGCCCAGGTAGTAAAATCGTGAAAAAAGGGTTGTCCAGTGGTGTTAGGGGCATATATGTTAGAGATAGTGATGTCAACAGTGTGCTGAACGTTTTTGTGGAGCAATATTACTACGCCAGCTTTACGACCCACAGCTGGTGAACCATAGACATCACCTAACCATAATTTGCATAGGCGAGGGAAGTCGTCTGCGGCCAGATGGGTCTCCTGCAAAAGAGTGACATCTGCTCGCAGGCGTTTAAGTTGTCTTAAAATCTGCTATGCTTATGAGGGGAGCGCAACCCCTTGACATTCCACAAAATTACTTTCAAGTGATTCCCGTCATCTGAAGGAGCCATGGCCGAGGCAGTAGTAGGTGGATATGAAACAGCCTGGATAGGGGTAGTGCCATGCAGTCATCGCCCCTTTGGATCCAGAACCATTAGAACCTTAGCAGAATCCTAGAGGTAGGTTAAGAGATAGAAGAGTAAATGACCAGATACATAATGCAATAACAATAAAAAGAATAGGCCTCCTAAAATATTCCATGAACTTCAAAACTTTTTTTTCCCCATGGAGTCACCACCCAAAGCAACCCCGCCAAGGAGTGCCTCCTCTACTCATGTTGGCATGGGGTAGCTCCTAGGAGGGGGGACCAGAGGGATGGGGGGAGCACGAAGAAAGGGCAGAATGAGATCAGGGGAGGGGGAGATAGAAAGGGGAGAAAAACGAGGGGGGAGGAGAAGGAAAAGGAAAAAAAAGGGGGAGAGATGAGATCAGTCAGGGGTGATCCATATAGAGCAGATTAGGAATAGCCAGATATGACAAACAGTGTTATTAATGTCAACATTAGGGGCCACCGGATGGGACAAGTCTGAAATAACTGTCTGGGACATCTAGGTCAGAGAGGACTTAACTCAACAGTCTCAGTTAAAAAAAGTAGGAGCGTACAATCATCGGTGCACAGAGCCACCCCCTGAATGGCCAATGTGGACCCTCTCATAGGGGGGGTTTTGGTTTCTGGATGGCAGAGGAGATTTCCTGTGCAGAAAGGATTGGTTAGAGGCAGAGGGGTCCTCCTGTTTCATGTCAGAGGGTTGTGTTGTGTTGAGATATTGCTCCGCTTCGGATGGAGAGGTGAAGGAAACACGCTCACCTGAGGCAGGTTGGATATGCAGGATCGCTGGGTAGGCCAGAGTAAATTTAATGTGGTTGTTGTGGAGGGACAAACACATCTCCGAGAAAGCCTTGCGTCGTCGCATAACTTCAACTGAGTAGTCAGCAAACAGTAGTAATGGGTGGTCATCTACAGAGAGGTTGCGGTGATGGCAAAAATTCTGAAGTATGACTTGTTTGTCCGAATAATTTAGGTACCTGACAATCACAGGGCGGGGCTTGGATCGCGACTCTGATGGTTGAACAATACGGTGCACCCGTTCCACTAGTCAAGGGGTGCGGAGCCCCAGCTGCTCCGGAGTGGTGTTGGATCAGATGTCGGTGAGCGAGGAGGAAGAATAAGATTCAGGGAGACCGCTGATGCGCAAATTGTTGCGTCTGGAACGATTTTAGAGATCGTCCACTTTGTCCTGGAGTTCCCGTTGGATTGAGGAAAGCCTGGCTACAGCAGCAGACATTGCAGTGGCTTCGTCTTCTATAGAGGAGATTTGTTCCTCAGCCTGGTAAATTCCGAGAGCTTGCATTTGAATTTCCTTATGGAGATGCTCTATCCCTTTAAGAACGGCCTGATCCACTGCCTCAGTTACCATTGGGGTGAGGAGTGTCACCACAGCCTGGGCTATGCTGGCGGGGGTGGCAGGGTCTGATTGTGTGAGTGTGGAGGGCTCTACAGGGAGAGCAGGCTCTTGCGCTGTATTCACAGCACTAAAATCATCAGGCGCCATGTTGGCTGCAGCATGCACTGTGTCCCCTGATTGTGGGGGGGGGCGGGGGCCATTCGTGTAGCGGATTGCTCTACAAAGCAGTCCATGATGTTGTCTCAGGTAAGTGGGAGGTGTACAGAGGGGGTACCTCAGGGCTAGCCGGCTTTTGAGCAGTATTCGGAGGAGCATGGCAGGAGCTGAAGTCTCCTAGCTCCTCTCCATGTGGCGCCGGAACCGGAAGTAAAATCTTACATCTTAAAGCGGGATTCCACCCAAAAGTGGAACTTCCGCTTTTCGGAACTCTCCCCCCCTCCGGAGTCACATTTGGCACCTTTCAGGGGGGAGGGGAGTGCAGATACCTGTCTAAGACAGGTATTTGCACCCACTTCCAGACATAAACTCCCACGGGAGTTTACGCCACTTCCTGTCCTGGCGCGCTGTCTGCCGGGACACACACGTGTCCCGGCAGACAGCGCTGACGATTCTCATTGCACTGTGCGACTCACGCATGCGCAGTAGGGAACGGGGAAGTGAAGCCACTTCCTGATTCCCTCACTGAGAATGGCGCTGGCAGCAGCAGAGAGCCGATCGATTGATCGGCCTCTGCTGCCCACATCGCTGGAACCTGGGACAGGTAAGTGTCCATTTATTAAAAGTCAGCAGCTGCAGTATTTGTAGCTGCTGGCTTTTAATTTTTTTTTCAGGTACCGTACCGCTTTAATGAACACCTTATGCGCCCACCCCAAAGATAGTAGCTCACCCTTTTTTTGACCCCTATAATGGAAGATCTGACAGCACTTCAGTATAAATCCTTAGGACAATGGCTACCTTCAGCAGACCATGGATAAAGCAATCAGATGAGGATCCATATAATCATAAACAGGAAAAAAAACTTGCAATAACGAAATGCCATCTAAACCTTATTAAAATAGTTTAAAATGAGTGCACTTTCATGAATAAAAACTCAAGTGTTAAAAATATAGTTGGCTGGTCACCTTGTTTACACCAGGTAAACCAACATTTGAGATTGTCAGGTCACCTAAATATGCACCTGAATATTAGACCATGCATATAAAGTGTAAAGTGTTGTTGCTAAAGTTGAAGCACTCCACAGTGGTCATCTGATCTTTAAAATGGCCTAACCCTCATGGAAACTTAATATGAGATTATTATTATTATTATTATTATTATACAGGATTTATATAGCCCCATCAGTTCACGTAGCACTTTACAACATTAGGGCAAACAGTACAGTTTTAATACAATTCAATACAGGAAGAATCAGAGGGCCCTGTTCATTTGATTTTACAATCTAAAAATTAGATTACATAAGCCGAGGAAACAAGCTTAAACAAAGATTGCAGAGTCAAGGCTTTTACAGTGAAACTAAAATAGTTACAAAGACATAGATAAATGATTGGATATTTCACATAATTAAAACGAAAAACATTTAATTAATAAGTGTTTTTCACTGTCAGAGGTAGATGCCAGCTGTTAATTAATGTGGCTATTAAGTGCATATTTATTGTAGGTCCATTAAGCCTAATTAACATGCATTACTTCCCATCATTCAATATGCTAAGAATCAATTCTGTTTCTAATTTATATAGTAATATTACCAACATTTAGGTAATGATTTTTGCAGATTTTTTTCTGCCTGTCACAAAACTAAATGGTTTTATGAAGAGAGAAAACTATTATTACACATTGCTTACAGTGGAAATGTAATTATATCCAACCAGATTTTATGTACTAAAAAGTTTCACCCTTGTAAGGACAAATTTACTTATACTCATGGACTAAGCCTAACGCAAAGATATCTACAATATGTTGATGAAGTAAATGAAGGTAGACGTTGTCTCTATTCAAACATGAATTGACTGAATGTCATCAACACACCAAAATAAAGCTAAATATAACTTTTTTTTTGCAATATATTATATAGCGCAGGGCTCAAAATTTCAATCCTGAGCTACTAGCCACCAGTTGCCCCACCCAACCCTTACCCTTCCCACCCCTAATCACGCCATCATAAATTATGTCATGAAATGACACTTAAATGTTTTTTTTTTTTTTCAAAAAAGTTTTATTGAAAATAATAACAGTACAAAGGTATAAAAAGTGAACATGAGAACAGAATACCCCCTAAGGGGTCAGTACAGAGGACAGTTTACAGGCAAAAGCATTTGGTGATTCACTTTGGGGAAATATGCACCACAGTCAGGTCTCTCATAGAGTGAAAAGTAGGGTGGATTACAATCTATTAGCCTAGACACTGTTTCCACCTGGCGGAGTTAGGTTGCTTCTAGCTAAAACAACAAAGGAGACAGAATCAGCGTCTGATCTCCCACACCCAACGCACCTCCATAGGGATCTTGCTGTGCGTGGGAGAGTCGAGGATCAGAGCCTCAGGTGATACAACAGTGAGAGGGTGAAGACCCCGTTCACCGAAGCAGGATGCTAACCCCTAACTGGGATGAGAATGCCGCAGTGAACTAGATTTTGGTCCCCCACTTAACAAGGGGGAGGGTGAGAGTCAACCTGAAGAAGCTATAGCTTCGGCTTATTACCAAGCGTGCTGCCCTTCCGTACCTTCGATCAACCAAACCTATCAAACTGATTTAACTAAGCTGGGCCCCAGAGCAAGCCAGGGCCCTTCAAGTTGAAATTGAAGGAGTAAGAAGAGAGACAAAGTAAAGGAAAATAAGAAAGGAAAAGAGATATAGGAAAAAAGGGGGGGAGAGAAGGGGAAGAAGGGCAGGTTAGGTAGGGGGTCCTCGCGGAGAGGAGCTGAGAAGCATGTGCTAATTCAGTAAAGAAATTGACAACCCTTCTCACAGGAAGATTAGCGAAGTGCCCGTATATTGAGCCCAAGGTTCCCAAATGAGACAGAATTTTTCTGCTGAGTCTAGTAAAGTGTGGGCGATTTTTTCCTGTCCCATTATCCACGAGATTTTTTGTTTAGCCCGTCGGAATGAGACTGAGGGCGATTTACATGCTTGAGCTATCGTGATCTTGGCACCTAGGAGGATAAAATGGATGAGCAAGCGGGTCAATTTAGGGGTCTGCGGAATGACTTTGTTGAGGAGAGCTATGAGAGGGTCCTGTGGGACAATGCATCCTGTAACTTTACGAATGAGATAAAAACTTTGTTCCAGAAGCCCCTTATTTTAGGGCATTCCCAAACCGTGTGAAGAAGGGAGCCTAGAATGCCGCAACCCCTGAAGCAGAGAGGGGAGGACTGAGGGTAAAATTTGGAGAGGCGGGTGGGGACAAGGTACCATCTGGAGATTACCTTAACATCAGTCTCCATAAGGGAGGTGTTCAAGATACCTTTAAATGAATGTGAGAAGTGCGTGTGCCAAGTATCCAGGTTCCATTCAAACTGGAGGTCTTGCTCCCACCTCAACATATAGTTCGCTTTGCCCTGTGGTTCAGCAAGTGCTGAGTAGATCAGGGAGATACCCCCCTGACGCCCATGGCTGAGCTGATGCCCATGGCTGAGGAGCACCATTGTTCATATAGGGTGACAGAGAGCGGGTTGTCTGAGCTGTTCCAGACCTTGCGTAGGAAGTGACGTAGCTGATAGTACCGATAAGTTTCCGAGGTGGGCATTTCTAGCTTAGTTATGCAGTACTTGAGGGAGATGGGGCCATTGTTGTTAAAGTACTGACCGATTCTGTACAGGCCTTTGTCGAGCCACCATGCAAAAGCCTTGATGTTCAATCCTGGATGAAATTGGGGGTTGTTGAAGATATGAGTGAGAGGGTGCCAGGGAGATATTAGAGAGGTATGTTTGTGAAGGGAGTCACAGAGGGATATTGAGTGTGAGAGGGTGGGGGATGGAATCGCAGGGCGATCCTTGCGTGTTTTCCAGACTAGGTAGTCCAGGGTGTGAGTGGGGGCAGCCTGACGTTCAATCTCGACCCAGTCAGGTTTTGGGGACCTGGAATAGATTACAGAGAATTGGCAAAGTTGGGCTGCTTGAAAATATTTCCAAAGGTTTGGGAGGCCTAACCCCCCCCCTTTCTTTTAGCTCTGAACAGCACCGTATTGGAAAGACGATGACCCTTGCCCCCCCCAGATGTACCTAATAACGGTGGATTGGAATCTGTCCAATTCTCGCTTTCTAATGGGGATTGGCAGAGACCTAAAGAGATACAGGAGTCTGGGGAGGAGGGTCATTTTAACTGAGTTGACTCTGCCCAGCCAGGATAGATTGTATAGGGACCATTGTGCTAAATCATCTGAGATCCTTTTCAGCATGGGAGTGTAATTATGTTGGTACAGAAGATCTATGTTAGGGGTAAGAAAGACCCCTAAATAGGGAAGGGAGGAGGGGCTCCAGGAGAAAGGGAATTCGGCTTTGAGTCTGTCTACTATATCTTAGGGAACTGTGATATTTAGGGCCAGTGATTTTGACATGTTAATTTTGAGACCTGAGACTGTTCCAAAAGAATGAAGAAGGTTAAGGACCTTAGGAGTAGACGTGAGGGGGGAGGTAAGGAAAAGAAGGACATCATCCGCAAAGAGAGCGCATTTGTGCGTTTGATTGCCGCAAACGACCCCACTAATATTGGGGTCTTGTCTAATTGCCAGAGCTAGAGTTTCTATCGCTATAGCGAAAAGTAAAGGGGAAAGAGGGCAGCCCTGTCTAGTGCCCTTCAGAATTGGAATCTGTTTGGAGAGGTGACCCTGTAATTTAATCTGGGCTTTCGGGGTGGAATAAAGGGAGGATAGTGTTTGTATGAATTCTGGGCCAAACCCCCAGCGGCGTAGAATGGTGAAATGATAAGGCCAGGTGACTGTGTCGAAGGCCTTCTGAAGGTCAATGGAAAGTATGTAGCCAAGTTGCGGGGGGCCGCCATCCCAGGCGGAATGCATAAGGGATAATAAATCCACTGCTCTCCTAATCTGATCTGGCCCCTGTCTCCCAGGTATAAAACCCACCTGATCCTTGTGTATATAGGACGGAATGAAGGAGGCCATTCTGCAGGGCCGATCCTAGGGTCACAGACGCCTGGGTTCAGAAATATTTCTGGCGCCCCCACGTGGGCGTGGTCATCTTACCAACTCCTCCCCTTTACAAATGTTTCTATGACAACGACTTCAACACAGAGATGTTCCCGTAAGAAGTCTTCGTTACCCTGGGATCCTCCCATGATCTTTTACCAATAAATAAAATACAGGAAGAGCGTACACTAATGAGACCTGGAGGGGAGTCTCTCTGATGCACACAGAGGGGGCTTCTGTTAAACAGTCTATTAGAAAGAGCCCCCAGACATAGTGCAGGAGATGGTCAGAGACTGCAGACATGTTACAAGAGATGGTCAGAGACTGCAGACATGTTAGAAGAGATGGTAGTAAATAATGGCCGATCGGCCCTCTCACCTGACCCAGCGATACAGCAACAACGGTTTCTCTGATCAGGAGTCAGCTCACTCTGAATTGCCTGTGGCGACTCCGCTGGGTAGAGCCCAGATCTGTATTCCTGCAATGACTCCATTCCTTTCTCCACCAGGGATGGTGCCAGGCTGTGTGGCTTTTTCTCTCTCTGATGGTGTTCTCTCAGCACTGCCCTCTCCCTCTGGAGTCCTGGGTGCCCTTCCCTGAAAGCTTCCCCGGGCTCCTGGCTTTCTCTCTCCCATTCAGCGGCGCATGCTGTGTGGGCTGCAGTTTCCATGTTACAGTGGGGCTGCTAGTCCTTGGGACCACATGTCCCACAATCCTTTTCTTTGCTCCTTTGTTTTTTTCTTCCCTGGCCGTTATGAAGGCGGGGGAAGAAACATAGTGCGCCGCCCATTAGTACAGCAGCGCACGAGGAGGTGAGGGAGAGGGGAAATAAGAGCCTGCAGCTGCAGTGGCATCACTAGGGTTGGTGTCACCTGGTGCAGTAAAACATGGTATCATCCCCTCCACCAACTATAGTCGTCCCTCAGTACAGACCCCACTCCATTAAGTATAGACCCCCCCTCCGTCAGTGCAGACCCTTCACTAAGTATAAATACCTCCCTCAGGACAGACCCCCCCATCAGTATAGACCCCCAGGACAAAATACCCCCTTTATCAGTATAGACCCCCCCCCTCAGGACAACCCTTTCCCCCCCTACATTAGTACAAACCCCCCAGAACAAACCACCCCCCTCCATTAGTACAGACCCCCCAGAACAAACCACCCCCTCCATTAGTACAGACCCCCAGGACAAACCACCCCCTCCATTAGTATAGACCCCCCAGGACAACCCCCCCACATTAGTACAGACCCCCCCACATTAGTATAGCCCCCCCAGGACAAACCCCCCCATTAGTATAGACCCCCCAGGACAACTCCCCCCTACATTAGTATAAACCCCCCAGGACAAACCAGCCCGCCACCCACATTAGTATAGACCCCCAGGACAAACCACCCCCCACATTAGTATAGACCCCCTCAGGACAAACCACCCCCCCACATTAGTATAGACCCCCCCAGGACAAACCCCCCACATTAGTATAGACCCCCCAGGACAAACCACCCCCCCACATTAGTATAGACCCCCCAGGCCGAACCACCCCCCACATTAGTATAGACCCCCAGGACAAACCACCCCCCACATTAGTATAGACCCCCCAGGACGAACCACTCCCCACATTAGTATAGACCCCCCAGGACAAACCAGCCCCCATACATTAGTATAGACCCCCAGGACAACCCCCCCCCCTACATTAATATAGACCCCCAGGACAAACCACCCCTACATTAATATAGACCCCCCAGGACAAACCACCCCCCACATTGGTATAGACCCCCCAGGACAAACCACCCCCCACATTAGTATAGACCCCCCCAGGACAAACCCCCCCACATTAGTATAGACCCCCCCAGGACAAACACCCCACATTAGTAAACCCCCTAGGACGAACCCCCCCCACATTAATATAGACCCCCCCAGGACAAACCACCCCCCCACATTAGTATAGACCCCCCCAGGACAAACCACCCCCCACATTAGTATAGACCCCCCAGGACAACCCCCCCACATTTGTATAGACCCCCCAGGACAACCCCCCCCCACATTAGTATAGACCCCCCAGGAAACCCCCCCCCCCCACATTAGTATAGACCCCCCAGGACAAACCACCCCCCCCACATTGGTATAGACCCCCCAGGACAACCCCCCCCCCACATTAGTATAGACCCCCAGGACAAACCCCCCCACCCCACATTGGTATAGACCCCCCCAGGACAAACCACCCCCCCCCCCACATTAGTATAGACCCCCCCAGGACAAACCCCCCCACATTAGTATAGACCCCCTAGGACAAACCCCCCACATTAGTATAGACCCCCCCAGGACAAACCAACCCCCCACATTAGTATAGACCCCCCCAGGACAACCCCCCCACATTAGTATAGACCCCCCAGGACAAACCCCTCCCCCCACATTAGTATAGACCCCCCCAGGACCAACCCCCCCCACATTAGTATAGACCCCCCCTAGACAAACCACCCCGCCCCACATTAGTATAGACTCCCCCAGGACAAACCACCCCCCACCACTAGGCTAATTAAAACCACCCGGGCGGCAGCTGGAGAGGACAGTGTGCAGCCGCGCCGCCCGGGTGGAGAACAGAGCGTGTGTGATGCTTGTGCTGGTGGGCAGAATGCGGAAGTTAAACACAGGACTCCTCCTGTGTTTAACTTCCGCCTCCTGCCCACCAGCACCAGCATCACACACGCTCTGTTCTAAACAAGTCGGGCTCGGCCACGGAGCGCCCAACCCCCCCGTGGCGTCACTGCGCGGCCACGGCTGTGACAGGCGGAGAGAGCCGCGCCGCCTACGGACAAGGAGAGGAGGAGGGAGCGGAGCTCTCTGGCGCTCCAGCGCCCCCACCTCTGTGGCGCCTGGGTGCACTGCACCCCGTGCACCCCGGGACGGATCGTCCCTGCCATTCTGTTGGCTAAGACTTTGGTCATGATTTTGAGATCATTGTTGATTAAAGATATTGGCCTATAGTTGCTTACTTCACTAGAGTCTTTCCCTTGTTTGGGTATCACTGAAATAAATGCGAGGTTAGCCGCTGGATCAAGGGGGGATCCCTAAGGTAGGGAATTGAAGAGGCGGAACAGACGAGGAGAGAGGACTTCGGAAAAAGTCTTATAATATTGGGCGGGAAAACCGTCAGGGCCTGGGGCAGAGTCTGTCTTAAGGTTTTTTATGACAGCCTGAACTTCCTCTACGTTAAAAGGTGCGTCCATCATGGACCTGTGTGACTCTGAGAGCTTCGGGAGATTGATGTTTTCTAGGAAGGATTCCAGGGGGGCTGGGTCAGTGGTGGAAGGAGAAGAATAAAGATTCGAGTAGAACGCGTGGAAGGTATCTAGAATTTTTTGGGGATTCTGAGAGAGGGATCCCGAGATCGTTTTTATCTTGGGCAGTGTGAAGTTCTTCAGTTTAGGGGTGAGTTTCGCCGCCAGTCGTGGGCCAATTTTATTGGCTTGCAAGTAAAACTTGCCGCTTAGCCAGCGCAAGTGTTTGTCGGCATTAGTGGTCAGGGCTAAATTCAGGGCCACACGGGAAGATTCAAGTTGGGAAAGGCTGGCAGGGGTGGGTTTGGTTTTATGGGCTTTACTGAGACGTTCAAAGTCTTTTTTCAATTTTTCTATATTAACTTTATGTTCTTTTTTGAGTTTGGATGACAGCTGGATGATTTTCCCTCTCATTACTGCCTTATGGGCGCCCCAGAGAGTGCTGGGGGACGTGTCCCCTGTGTCGTTGAGGTTGAAAAATTCTTTAATGTCCTGTGCTAGTAAGGTGCAGTGAACAGGGTTGGACAGGAGGGATTTACTAAGGCGCCATTGAGGGGGGCCGGTGGGTGAGAGTGTGCTTCGGATTTTGAGGGTGACAATGGAGTGGTCAGACCAGGGGATTTCATGTATTGAGGCATGTGTTGCTGTGTGGATGTCCGAGTTGGGGATAAAGATATGGTCTATTCTACTGAACGTTTTGTGAGGGGCAGAATAATGGGTGTAGTCCTTGGCGACAGGATTTAATTCCCTCCAAGTATCAATCAGGCTTAATTCATGGAAGAGTCGGGCTATTCTGAGACTCTGCTTGGGGGGTTTTGTGAGGCGGGGTCTGTCTTGGGAGGATTTGTCTAAGACATGATCAAACGTGGTATTAGAGTCTCCCCCCACAATGATTCTGCCTTCTAGGTGAGAGGAGACAGTGGAATGCATGGAAGCGATGAAGCGCGCTTGATCCCGATTGGGGTCGTAATAGGAAACGAGGGAGAACAGTTCCCCTTCGATAAGCCCTTTAACCAAGAGGAACCTGCCATCCTCATCTTGTATCGTGTGTGTGTGAACGAAAGGGATTCGTTTGGAGAGTAGGATAGCTACTCCCCTCTGTTTGGTTTGTGCGTTAGCTAGGTAAAAGGTGGGGAAGTTTCGGTGGAGAAATGAGGGAGTGTAACTCGCTGGGAAATGGGTTTCCTGCAATAAGATAACATCAAGGCTTCTGGCGTGGTAACTCTGAAAGGCTTTCCGGCGTTTACAAGGGGAGTTTAGTCCCTGAGTGTTATGAGAGGCAACTCTCAATGTCAAAGTGCGGGCTTCTGTGTCAGCCATGGGCGCCTGGGTGTGGATGAGAGAATGTTCGGTGGGAGCTTACCTTGGAGCGGTGGCTTCTGTAGTTCTCAGTCTGGGACATGTACTTCTGCCGGATTCTTGAGGGGGATATTGTGGGATAACTCTGCGAGGAACCCTTAGCACTAGGGAAAGAGGGAATGAAGGAGGGAGGAGAGGAGAAGAGAAAAAGAAGAGGAAGAGGAGGAGAGAGCACAAAGAATATTTAGATGATTAAAAAGTTCAAACAAACAATTAAATACAAGCATCCAGTCTGTTACTGTTATAGTGCAATAAGGACTGGCTAGCCAGGCCCAGGTCCAAAAGCTCCCCGAGGAGAGCATTTGGAGAGGGTGCAACCCTGAAAGGGTTGTCTGTCTGGTGTCACCGGAGGGAGATGATACCCTCCACGTCACAACAGGTGGAGTGGCAAACTACACCGCTCCGGCCGGTACGGCCCCCAATAAGGAGCAAACTGAATCCGGTCGGCCTGAAAAGGGTAAATATAAGAAAAACCAGCAACAAAAAAACTAGAAAAAAAAAAGGAAAAAATTTCAATGCAACATGAGCATAAGTGTGTCTGAGCTTGGTTCTTGCTATGAGCAAGAAGGGAAGAAGCACAACATTAGTGGGGGTACCTGCAGGGTAGGGGGGGGGGGGAAGTCCAGGAGGGGGAACGACCAGGGTAGATTTGATGAACTAACCGTTTGGGGAACCTGGAAAAGGAATTTGTCCCGATCAAAAGTTATTGTAAACACATCAATTGCCCACCTGATCCCAGGTGGGAGAAGCGTATGAGGAGGGGGACTCCATATAGCCACTGAAAGGGCCCATGGAGTCCTCCTGAAAGAAAAGGGATCCAGGCCTGACTATTTTTAGTCGGGGCTTAGTGGATCCGTATTCCCCTGAACCTTGGAGAGAGCTGGGGTGGCTACTGAAAAGGCGAGAGGAAAAAAGCTTGGGTGATGGGGTGACAAAATGGAGGGGGGGGAGAGGTTCAGGGGAAAAAAATTGTCAAACAAAAGTGAGAAGAAGCAAAGCCTGGTGAGAGGTGAAGAAGGGAGACCTCATCTCGGAGGGTGGGATTCACAATGTCTCTTTGTCTGTTGCTTGTTCCACAGCGGGGTCAGGGGGCTGCCTGGCGGTGGACATTTGAAGGATGCTGCCTTGCTTGGAGCCTGGTGGGGGGCCAGATCCTGGGAGATGAGTCCAAGTTGGACCAGAAGCGCTCACCATCATGGAACGAGGAGAATCCGTAGGATTTGTCCTTGAAATGGAATTGGAGCCGGAACGGGAAGGACCAGCGGTATTTGATGGAGTTCTGGACGAGGACCTCCAGCAGGAGTTTGAGGGATCTGCGTTTCTGGACTGTGGCGGGTGAGATGTCCGCAAATATTTGAATCCTGTTGCCTTGGAAATTTAGGTTATCCAGATTCCGTGTGTGTCTCATGACGTCTTCCTTAACACTGTAATAGTGTGGTTTGACCACTATGTCCCTGGGAAGACCATCTTGTCTGGGGGGTTGGAGGGCTCTATGTGCCCTGTCGAGTTCCAATCTGAGTTCTTGGATATCAGGTATGAGTTCTTTAATGAACTTTTTGATTGTGCTGGGTACGTCTGTGACAGATTCAGGGATTCCTGTTCTCCAAATCATCGATTTTAGAGAGGGCCATTTCAAGTTGGTCTTGTAATGTTTGGATGCATGCAGTATTCTGGTTGATGCGTGCTGCATTGTTATCAACAGCCTGCTCAATAACATCCATACGGGCCCCTAGGCCCTGCAGATCTGCTTTGATGGTAGCAGTAATTTGAGTGGCATTTTGGGCCAGCATTTCTGAGAAATGTTGCAGCATGAGCTGCATGTCAGTGGAGTGGGTCTGTTGCAGGGGAGGGTAGTGATAGGAGCCTTCTAGGCCCAGAGGGGATCCCTGGTATGGAGTGTGAGGAAAGTCACCAAAGGTCCTGCTTAGCAGGGATGCTGTGGAGGCTGGGGAGATACCCTGGGGATTGCAGGTACTCACAGGAGTCGATGGCATGCTGTGATGGATCTGATGCTGCTGGTACTGGGCTGGTGGATCCGCAATGGAGTCCGGGGCCTCCATGCTGCCTCGTGCTGCGGCCGCCATTTTGGCTGAGACCGGGGCCGCCAGGTTATAGGTGAGCTGACGGCTGACTTCGGATTTTTGAGCCCCTACAGCCATATCGGGGGGTGCCTGGCACCCTTGTGTAGCGATGGGTTGAGGGCCGGGCGGATCCTGCTCGGACTGAGCGCTTAGGGGGGAGAGAAAGGCCGGAGCGGTGCAGAGCCTCCATTCAGAGCGTCTTCCCGGTAGTCCCGCGCATGCGCACTCCCCACTTAAATGTTTTATGCAGAATTAAGTTCCAAAAATAAATTTTTATCAGTTCCCCACAGCCTCATCAGTGTCCATCAATACAGGCTCACCTGTGCCCATCAATGCAGCCTCACCGTGCCCCAGATTGCAGCCTCACTGTGCCCCACATTGCAGCCTCACCATGCCCTCATTGCAGCCTCAGTTTGCCCCCATTGCAGCCTCACTGTGCACCACATTGCAGCCTCACCGTGCCCCACATTGCAGCTTCACTGTGCCCCACATTGCAGCCTCACCGTGCCCCACATTGCAGCCTCATCATTTCCTAAAATACAGCCTCACTGTGCCCCCATTGCAGATTACAGTGCCCCCATTGCAGCCTTACAGTGCCCCTATTGCAGCCTTACAGTGCCCCCATTGCAGCCTTACATTGTCCCATTGCAGCCTTACATTGCAGCCTTACAGTGCCCCCATTACAGCCTTACATTGCAGCCTTACAGTGCCCCCATTGTAGCCTTACATTGCCCCCATTGCAGCCTTACAGTGCCCCCATTGCAGCCTTACAGTGCCCCTATTGCAGCCTTACAGTGCTCCCATTGCAGCCTTACAGTGCCCCCATTACAGCCTTACATTGCAGCCTTATGCCACGTACACATGAAGGGACTTTTTACGATAAAAGTCCGGCGGTTCACGCGATGACGTACAGCACGTACGACGGGACTATAAAAAGGAAGCTCAAGATCCAAAACGACACCCTTTGGGCACCGTTAACTAATCTCGTGTGTATCTCATGTTAGTTGACGTTTTGGTTAGAGACGATTCGCGCTTCTCAGACTTCTGCTTAATTCGCTCGCTTCTGCCGTTCAGTTTGTGGTTGTGAGTAAGGATGAGCCCGGTGTTCGATTCGAACCCATGTTCGAATCGAGCACGGGGTGTTCGCTCGCTCGGCGAGCCCAGAACTATTGGGGCCGCTCGCATCAAATGCATTGCGGCCCGCGCAGTGCAATGCTGGCTGATGATTGGCCAAGCATGCACTGTGACCCCGCATGCTTGGCCAATCAGAGCGCCGGCAGCGAGGAGAGCCATAATTGGCTACAGGCAGGATGCCTGTAGCCAATTATAGCTCAGGGGCTTTAGTACACGCCCCACGGTATAAGAGGCCGCCGCGCCGGCGGCCTTGCATATTATGTTTCAGTCAGTGTCAGCGTGTCAGTGTGCTGCTGACAATATGTGCTTTATTTCTGGGGATATGTGTGTGCATGCTGTTAGAACAGCATTGCAGTATCACATCTGGGGGGTGTCTATAGGTGGCCTGTGAAGGGGGGCAGGTTTCCTGTGCTTAGTACTTTCCCTGCAAAAAAGTGTCATTTTTGCAGGAAAAAAGCTATTTAAAATCACTCGCGGCTAATGAATTGATGGCTCCTGTAACACAGAGAACTGTCATTCATTAATAAAAAACAAAAAAAAAAGCGTAGGGGTCCCCCCAAATTCAATAACCAGGCCCTTCAGGTCTGGGATGGATATTAAGGGGAACCCCAGCCAAAAAAAAAAAAAAAAATGGCGTAGGGTCCCCCTCAAAATCCATACCAGACCCTTGAGGTCTGGTATGGATTTTAAGGGGAACCCTAGCCCAAAAAAATGGCGTGGGGTCCCCCTCAAAATCCATACCAGACCCTTATCCGAGCACGCAACCTGGCAGGCCGCAGGAAAAGAGGGGGGACGAGAGCGGCCCCCCCTCCCGCCTGAACCATACCAGGCCACATGCCCTCAACATTGGGAGGATGCTTTGGGGGTCTAAGACCCCCAAAGCACCTTGTCCCCATGTTGATGAGGACAAGGGCCTCTTCCCCACAACCGTGCCCGGTGGTTGTGGGGGTCTGCGGGCGGGGGGCTTATCGGAATCTGGAAGCCCCCTTTAACAAGGGGACCCCCAGATCCCGGCCCCCCCCCCTGTGTGAAATGGTAAGGGGGTACAAAAGTACCCCTACCATTTCACCAAAAAAGTGACAAAAATTGTAAAAATGACAGGAGACGGTCTTTGACAATTCCTTTATTAAAATCTTCTTTCTTCTTTCTTCATCCTTCGGTTTCTTCATCTTCTCCTTCCTTCATCTTCTTCCATCTTCTTCTTCCATTTTCTTCTTCCTCCGATCCGCTTCTTCTTGCACTGGTCTTCTCGTCCTTCTCGTCCGGCACCTTCTTCCGTCGGCGTCGGTGTCTCTGGCTCTTCTTGGGCCGCTCCGCGCAATGGGAGGCTCCCGCTGTGTGAGGCTCCGCTCCGTCTGACAGGTCTTTTATAATGGAGGGCACCTGGTGACCCCGCCCCCTCTGAAGCACAGGGACGTCATGGGAAATTCCATGATGGCTTTCCCCATGACGTCAGAGGGGGGCGGGGTCACCAGGTGCCCTCCGTTTTAAAAGACCTGTCAGATGGAGCGGAGCCTCACACAGCGGGAGCCTCCCATTGCGCAGAGCGGCCCAAGAAGACACCGACACCGATGCCGACGCCAACGGAAGAAGATGCCGGACGAGAAGGACGAGAAGACCAGCGCAAGAAGAAGCGGATCGGAGGAAGAAGAAAATGGAAGAAGAAGATAGAAGAAGATGAAGGAAGGAGAAGATGAAGAAACCGAAGGATGAAGAAAGAAGAAAGAAGATTTTAATAAAGGAATTGTCAAAGACCGTCTCCTGTCATTTTTACAATTTTTGTCACTTTTTTGGTGAAATGGTAGGGGTACTTTTGTACCCCCTTACCATTTCACACAGGGGGGGGGGCGGGATCTGGGGGTCCCCTTGTTAAAGGGGGCTTCCAGATTCCGATAAGCCCCCGCCCGCAGACCCCCACAACCACCGGGCACGGTTGTGGGGAAGAGGCCCTTGTCCTCATCAACATGGGGACAAGGTGCTTTGGGGGTCTTAGACCCCCAAAGCATCCTCCCAATGTTGAGGGCATGTGGCCTGGTGCGGTTCAGGCGAGAGGGGGGGCCGCTCTCGTCCCCCCTCTTTTCCTGGGGCCTGCCAGGTTGCGTGCTCGGATAAGGGTCTGGTATGGATTTTTAGGGGGACCCCACGCCATTTTTTTTGGCTAGGGTTCCCTTAAAATCCATACCAGACCTCAAGGGTCTGGTATGGATTTTGAGGGGGACCCTACGCCATTTTTTTTTTGGCTGGGGTTTCCCTTAATATCCATCCCAGACCTGAAGGGCCTGGTTATTGAATTTGGGGGGACCCCTACGCTTTTTTTTTTAATTTTATTTTTATTTTTTATCAATGACTTTTTTTTATGAATGAGTTTCAATGAATCACTGTTCTCTGTGTTACGGGAGCCGTGAATTAACATTAGCCGCGAGTGATTTTAAATAGCTTTTTTACTTTCAAAAATGACACTTTGCGCAGAGACAGTTCTAAACATGGGAAACATGCGCCCCTTCACAGGCATACTATAGACACCCCCAGGTACGAAATTTAAAGGAATATTACACTTTTATTGTTTCAATTTAAGCATTATTAAAATCACTGCTCCTGAAAAAAACTGCCGTTTTTAAAAAAAAAATTTGCATTGATACATGTCCCCTGGGGCAGGACCCAGGTCCCCAAACACTTTTTATGACATTAACATGCATATTAGCCTTTAAAATGAGCACTTTTAATTTCGAACGTTCGCATCCATTATAACTAATAGGGTTCTAAAGCTCGCACGGACTTTAGGTCCGTTCGCGGGTTCTGGTGCGAGCCGAACGGGGGGGGTGTTCGGCTCATCCCTACTTGTGAGGTTTGTATCTGTCTTTCAGTGCGTGTGGATCAGTTCCTACCTGTTCTCAGGCCGTTCTGGTCCGCTTGTTCCTGTTCTTCAGGTCGTTCTTCATAGGCCTTGCTGTTCTTCAGTGCGTTCAGTTAAGTTTTTTGTTTGATCAGCCGACCGTTTTGAAGCCATGGAGTGTGGATGTACTCGGGAATGAGTTCGTGCTGTGCTGGGGCTCGGTGTTGCGGTTAACACTTTGGCCCGAGTCCCGTCCATGAACAGGGTGAGGAGGAGTTCATGGACGAAGAATTGGCTGCGCCAGCGTGACCAATTGTCCCACATGCCTTTGCTCCGTGAGATCCGTGAGAATAATCCTGATGATTTCAGGAATTATCTCAGGATGACGGACCCCATTTTTCACCGCCTGTTGGCTTCGCTGTCCCCTTTTATCAGCAGGCAGAATACCTGCATGCGGCAAGCCATCACTCCGGAGCAGAGGCTAGTCACCACGTTTCGTTACTTGGCGACGGGGAGAAGCTTGCAGGACCTCAAGTTCACGACAGGCATCTCCCCCCAGGCTCTGGGGATCATTATTCCTGAGACCTGTTCTGCCATTATTCACGTCCTGCAGGAGGAATACATTAAGGTAAGTTTTCTCATGTCTTGTATGTTTGCTAATGTAGTGCATCAATTTCATCATTAGCTAATTACCATGATAGGACTATTCTATGAATGTCCCCTATTCATGCCAGCATTTTGAAATTGTATTATTGTTTTTTTTTGGCGGTTCACTTTTAGAAATTGCTTTTGAATTTATTGTTTAGTGGGCCACATGCATATTTGCTTGCACCAACCTCCCCAGCATGTAATCTTGGGCCCATAAACACCCATAGCCTAGTCCCTTTATTAGAACTAAAATGTATCTTAACAGCTCCATTGTACTGCTTTACTCACCCCCCTTTCAACCCCCTTGCCCCTCTTTTTTAAATAGAGTTCATGTGTACTGTGTGACCTTATAATTAATTCCCCCCCCCACCACCTTGTTAAATGTACTTCATGTGTAGTGGGTGACCTTATAATTAACTCCCCCCCCACCTTGTTAAATGTACTTCATGTGTAGTGGGTGACCTTATAATTAATCCCCCCCCCACCACCTTGTTAAATGTACTTCATGTGTAGTGGGTGACCTTATAATTAATCCCCTCCCACCACCTTGTTAAATGTACTTCATGTGTAGTGGGTGACCTTATAATTAATTCCCCCCCACCACTTTGTTAAATGTACTCCACCTTGTTAAATGTACTTCATGTGTAGTGGGTGACCTTATAATTAATTCCCCCCCCCCACCACCTTGTTAAATGTACTTCATGTGTAGTGGGTGACCTTATAATTAATTCCCCCCCCCCCACCACCTTGTTAAATGTACTTCATGTGTAGTGGGTGACCTTATAATTAATTCCCCCCCCCACCACCTTGTTAAATGTACTTCATGTGTAGTGGGTGACCTTATAATTAATCCCCCCCCCCACCACCTTGTTAAATGTACTTCATGTGTAGTGGGTGACCTTATAATTAATTCCCCTCCCCCACCACCTTGTTAAATGTACTTCATGTGTAGTGGGTGACCTTATAATTAATTACTCCCCACCCACATCCCCATTATTATCTTCTCTGGGCCATCAGAGGGGTCATCAATCAGAGAATTGGCCCTTATCTTTCAGTTTTTTTTATTTTTTCAAAGACTAGTTAAAAAAATACATATGTTGCTCTAAATTGTTTGTTAATTTCTTGGATTTATTTTGGGGCTTTGGCTTGTATTTACTTATAATTGTATCTTTCGGTTTGACTCCACAGTGTCCTTCCACGCCACAGGAATGGCAGACTGTGGCTTCCCAGTTTGCTGCCCGTTGGGACTTTCCCAACTGCGGAGGGGCGATTGATGGCAAACATGTCAGAATTGTGCCCCCACCCCATTCGGGGTCTTACTATTGGAACTATAAGGGGTTCCATAGTATTGTGTTGATGGCGGTGGTGTCGGCACAATATGACTTCCTTTATGTTGATGTGGGGTAAAACGGCCGGATGTCTGATGGAGGAGTCTTTAACCAGACGGAGTTCTGCCGTCGTCTCCAGACTGGTGGCCTGGAGCTGCCACCAGATGCGGAGAATGTGGAGGGACTCCCCTTTGTTTTTATAGCAGACGAGGTGTTTGGTCTGGGTGAACACCTGATGAGGCCATTTCCCCAAAGATCCCTCACCCCTGAGAGGAGGGTTTTTAATTTTCGGTTGGCCAGAGCAAGAAGGGTGGTTGAAAATGCCTTCGGCATTGTGGTCAACCGTTTCAGATTGATGTTGACTTCTCTCCATCTGGCAGAGTACAAAATGAACACAATAATTCTGAGCTGCTGCATAATGCATAATTACCTACGGAAGCATTCTGCCAGCTACATGCTACACATTGGATCTGAGGCCGGAGTGGAGGCCGAGATGACAGGGCTGGATAATCGCCGTCTTGGCTTGGCCCCCCAATCAGCACAGCAAGTGCGAGACAGATATGTCACTTATTTTAATGGTAGGGGGGCCATTGCAATGGCAGCAGACCCTTAACCCATTTTTTCTTGTTACCAAATAAATACATTGATTTCAGAAAAAAATATTGTGGTTTTCCTATTGTTTGCTTTTCTTTTTAGCTGTTTTATATGTTGTCCTAGTGCACTTATTATAGTGCAAAACGTGTTTTGCCTTTATTAAATAAGCCCCTTTGTCAATGAACCACAACATTTTTTGGTCAAACTGGTAGTATTGAAAAAGAAGAAGCCACACATATTGTTTAATTTGTGCAAACATTTTTTTTTATTACAGTGCACATCCAAACATTTTCCATTTTTTTTTTGGTTTTTTGGTTGATTTATTATCCCTTTTTTTTTTTTTTTTTGGGTAATGAAATTTTTTTTATGGATTTTTTCGGAAATATTTTATTTAATTTTTTTGGATTTATCAATTTTTTTTTTTTTTCAAAAAATTAAAACATGGTTTAAAATATTTCAAACCTTAGTTCTTTTTTACAACTATTTACACTAGATAAAACTATGGAACTTACAAAGTTCAACTGGTTGATATCACCCATGTACAGTAGAAGCCAAATTTTGAATATGCACAGAAATTGAAATTCCAAATGGGTAGTGTCAACATGTGCTATCTTCCATCATGGGGAATCAATGGACGTGTTTTGTGTGTGAAACCCCTTCCTCTCACCTACTAGCATTATGATGAAGGGGTTTCAAACACAAAATGCGTACATTGAGATCCCATGATGGCACACCATGTGCATATTCAAAATTTGGCCTCTCAACTTTGAGAAAAAACGCATATTAAAAGGGGAATGAAGGACATGATTGATGCTCTGAACTGAAAAAGGGTTATTAGATTCTCCCCAAAACATCAATCATGTCCTTCATTCCCTGCTGCATGGTGGCCATCTGGTCCTGCATGAGTTCCATCTGCTTGCACATGGTTTCCAGCTGCAGATTCCAGGCCATGATCTGGCCAACCTGTGGGCACTGTCTGAGGAAAACGGCTCCGCAGCTTGGCCTTCCACAACCAGATCATCACCTAAAATTTGGGTAGATAAAACCAAAGAAAAAAAAAGGTCAAAAACATGCAGACATGAATTTAGTAGCTCAATCTGTGTTCTCAGACACTCACTTGGTGGGGTGCAGATGTGCTCCACTTCAACCACCTCTTCTTCCTCCACATCCCTGCGTGGGCTTGGGCTAATTGCCCAATTAGGCTGGTGAGGCCGGGAGGTCCTGGGATGTCCTGAGTGAGGTCTGAGTCTTTTGCCCCCTATGGGAATGGAACACAAAGGTACACTTTTAATCACACTGATATTTGCGTGGCAAAATATGAATATTAAACATTGTTTCAAAGTGGTGTCCAATTATTAGCAGTTTGTTACAAGATCCTACTTCAATACATAATTGAAATCCCTATCTAATCCAACTCCAATACTTAAACCGGCCTTCAACCCTAAAGTTGAACTTCCGCTCATTGGATCCCTGCACCCCTCCGGTGTCTTATTTGGAACCTTTTAGGGGGGAGGGGTTGCAGATACCTGTGTAAGGCAGGTATTTGCACACACATCCGGCCCTAGACTCCCACAGAAGTATACGCCACATCCCGTCCCACCGTGCTGTCTGCTGGGACACACAGGGGTCCCAGAGCTAGCACGGACCAGTCCTATTGCATTGCGCAACTGGCGCATGCCCAATAGGGAGCCGGGAAGTGAAGCTGCAAAGATTAATTTCCTGATTCCAATATCAAAGATGGTGGCTGCAGCATCCAAGGGACGGTTTGGCCTCGGGTGCTGAGGGCGCTGGACCCTGTGACAGGTGAGTGTACTTATTCTGAAAGTCAGCAGCTACAGTATTTGTAGATGCTGACCATTTATTTTGAATTTGTAGCTGGACACCCTGCTTAACAGATGTAGCCCCCCCCCCCCCCAAACCATCCTCTGGAGTCCCTGTGTGAGTTACCCACAAAACCATTACTACAGTAGTAATACTATGTATCCTGACAATAATAAATAACTTTACAAGTCAAATAACCCACAGCCAGGTAAACTCAACCAACTTTCTAATGACAAACGAAATTTCAAAAAGTCTTCGCAAGATTCACATACGAGTTCTAATAAAGTCTTCGCAAGATTCACGTACGAGTTCTAATAAAGTCTTCGCAAGATTCACGTACGAGTTCTAATAAAGTCTTCGCAAGATTCACGTACGAGTTCTAATAAAGTCTTCGCAAGATTCACGTACGAGTTCTAATAAAGTCTTCGCAAGATTCACGTACGAGTTCTAATAAAGTCTTCGCAAGATTCACGTACGAGTTCTAATAAAGTCTTCGCAAGATTCACGTACGAGTTCTAATAATGTCTTCGCAAGATTCACGTACGAGTTCTAATAAAATCTTTGCAAGATTCACGTACGAGTTCTAATATAATCTTTGCAAGACTCACGTACGAGTTCTAATAAAATCTTTGCAAGATTCACGTACGAGTTCTAATAAAGTCTTCGCAAGATTCACGTGAATCTTGCGAAGACTTTATTAGAACTCGTACGTGAATCTTGCGAAGACTTTATTAGAACTCGTACGTAGTTCTAATAAAATCTTCGCAAGATTCACGTACAAGTTCAAAGAAAAGCTTCGTAAGATTCGAGATATCAAATAGAACCATAGTAGCGCACGTCATTGACTTACTTTTTTTGATCGTCTTTTTTAATTCTCCTGTACTGATCGGGCTCCCTGTATTTAATGTCGGACCATCGCTTGCGCAGTTGATCCTTGCCCCTTCGTACGCCGAATTTATGCTCCAGGGTGCTGACAATTGTATTGAGAATCTGGTCCTTCCGTAAGTTGGGTCGAGGGTAGGGGCCATTTTCCCCGTCGTAATCTTCCCTTTGGAGGATGTCCACCATCTCCACCATCTCTTCAAACACCATATTGGTGGCCTTATATCTGCTGCTGGATGCAGATGTCTGGGGTTCTGAGCTTTCCTCCGCGCTACTTGCTGATAATGTGTCCGCCATCTTCATCTACTTATTCACCCACAATGCAACGAGGGGAAGCGGGGCGGGGAATGCTCGTCACAAGGAACGTCATGGGCGGGCGACGAGGAGGACGCAGGCGGACTTCGACGCGCGCGCAGTGTAGCGTGCGCAGTGTATATAAGGCTATTTGACGGCCACGTGTTTTTCGAACGGAAGTAGCGAGCGCTCTGGACGAAGGTAAGGGTTTCTAGTATACATCACTGTGGCTTATTGGGTTTTGGGCCTGCATTTTTTACTCATGTGTGGGTGCTGGTGCCTGGGTGTTGGTGGCTGGGTGTTGGTGGCTGGGTGCTGGTGGCTGGGTGTTGGTGGCTGGGTGCTGGTGGCTGGATGTGGCTGTTGGTGGCTGGGTGCTGGTGGCTGGGTGTTGGTGGCTGGGTGCTGGTGGCTGGGTGTTGGTGGCTGGGTGCTGGTGGCTGGGTGTGGCTGTTGGTGGCTGGGTGCTGGTGGCTGGGTGTTGGTGGCTGGGTGTTGGTGGCTGGGTGCTGGTGGCTGGGTGCTGGTGGCTGGGTGTTGGTGGCTGGGTGCTGGTGGCTGGGTGTGGCTGTTGGTGGCTGGGTGTGGCTGTTGGTGGCTGGGTGTGGGTGTGTTGTGTCATTTTTAAGAATAAAAACTGAATGTGCGTTTTTAGTAACATTTGTTGTTTTTGTCTTTTGTATTGCCATTACTAACAAAAACAGAAACATGTCAACATCCAGTCAAAATCCTTTTAAGGATCAGGCTTTTCTGTCACAATTTATAACGCTATACCGCAAAAATACAAACCTGTGGGAGGTCAAAAACCCCTTATATGGAAATAGGGATGTCCGGAAGGTAACACTTGGGCCACTTTTGGATTTTGTGAAGACTTTAGTCCCCAACGCAGACATCAAGTTTATTGAAGCCCGAATTTCAAGTTTGAGGCACATGTACAAGCGGGAGCGCAACAAGATTGCGGATTCACTCAGATCAGGAGCAGCAGCAGAGGATGTTTATGTACCCAAGCTGTGGTACTACAACCAACTGTGTTTTCTAGGCGACCAGATGGAACCCAGGCAATCACTGTCCACTCTTCCCTCCACCCTTCCCTCCACCCTTCCCTCCACTCTTCCCTCCACCCCAGCTGAGGCTTCTACGGAAGTAGAAGACCCCTCCACCTTGGAGCTAGCTGATGCGCCCAGCTGGAGCCAGGTATCTATTCTTTTGCCTAAATAGTGATTGGGTGAATATTAATGTTGCAAATGTAAAGATTTGACTTGCTTACAAATGTATGTTTTAATCATAAATTCTATTATGCGGAACCACCTCCACTCCCACTCTATAACAGGCCGCTATGTCTTTTCACGGCTTACCTATTACCCGCTTCTTGTAGCTTGTCATTCATTGTCTAGGGGTTCCCCAGGTTAGTAACCATCAATTGCGGAGATCCATACTCCAAACACCTTTCATTTGGACAGATTTTGGATGATTATTTAACAACGTTTAAACATTACACAGTGTCTCGGTTGTAAATTGAGGGCATGGGTGAAAAAGCTCAGGCAGCCCAAGAAATGTTATTAAGAAAGGCCAGAGAGTAGCCCCTCACAACTGGACACTTCACTGTTGGATATACCCTTGTCCGCAGATGTAGCAAGCAACAAGTGACTTGGAACCAGCAAAGTGTCCGCCACACACTATGTTGTAAGGAAAGGGTGTTTTTTTGCAACAGTTGCGAGGTTACGTTTAGCTTTCAGCCGTTGCAGCAAAACAGTAGGGCATGGCAATTCACTAGTGTCCATACATCTCAGCTCCTAACAAGCAGCCAGCCCCACTGCCCTCCTCCGAAGAGCCCCCTCCCCCACACTTCAGAATCCTCCTTCAATTGCTGTGCCTCAAACTAGCCAGTTCTGAGGCTCGGGAACGGATGGATCCCCACCACAGACAACAAGGGCCTCTGGGGCTGGTCAGGGTGACCAGGCTTCCAGGGCCAGCAGACACTCCTGGGCCTAGGAACACTTGTGGGGTTGTTGCGGACCAGAACCAGGAATCGAAAGTGAAGCTCAAGCCTGAACACATGACCTCAGCATCTCAAATCCCGCTTCCCAAAATACACAGTGGGGCCAGACGCTCCCACTGATTGTGTCCGAGCAAATGTAACCTCATAATGTGTACAACCAGACTGTGTTGTGAGCCTGTCACAGGTGCCTCACCTCACCTAGGACCAGACAGAACTCCAGCACAGGCCAGACAAACTGATGTCAACGTAAAAATGTCAAACAATTAACACCCTGAACTCAGAATTCTGAACAAACCAAATATTAAAATAGCGCCCACTTCTAAAAAGTGTTGGTGCTACATATGTATACATATAACTATACAGTAGTGGGCAAAAATGCCTTCAAAAAAGATTGGTGAACTGCTTGGAAAATGCTGGGGTCCAAATGATAGCCTTTTTGATATATGGACACATTTATTTGCACGATAAGAAATTTACAATTGTCTGATTGAGGAGGCCAGAACCAAAAAAACATGTGTTTGATTTTTTATTTTCTTTGGACACAGGATGAGCTGACCCAGGAGGATGCCGGGACAAGTGGTATGGAGGAGGAGACCATGACCAGCCCGAGCCAGGAGGTGGCTGGGCCCAGCACGAGCCAGACTGTAAGAAGTCTAGCTCCTCCCCTGCGCATAGCCACAAGAAGGCCCAGGAGGATGACCATCGTTGAGGAGGAATCACTCACCCTCATTCGGCAGGCCAGTGATATTCTCCGAAGACCCCCCTAATCCGGAAGAGGCCTATGCCACCTACTTGGCCAGCAGGTTGCAGGAAATGGAGAAGGGCCAACGGCAGCTGTGTGAGGGCCTATTTTATGCAGCTCTTCAGGGTGGTTTGAGGGGTGAACTGACTGCATCCACCCGCCTGACAGATGCAGGCCCGACAGCAACTCCTCCTCCTCCTCCTACCACAAGTCCGCCACCAGAGGTCCAGCCTCCAAGGAAGCGTAGAGGGAAGACTGCAGGGCAGCGTGGTGGGAAGGCTGCAAAGAAGAGTCTGAAGTGATTGCCTGGCTTCGGTCTGGTCTGACCGAAGATGCAGGCTGTTGTAGTGCCACAGCTTGGGGACATAGATGTCATCTGCTGCTGTTCCTGGTCTGTGTGATTCCTGGACAATCTTGTTGTGCTCCCTATTGTATCAAATATGCCCAATCTTGATTTTTGGGTTCACAAACTTGATGTCTGCCATGGGGGCAAAAAGCCTTCACAAAATCTCAAAGTGGCTCCAGTGTTGCCTTCCTATTTTGTTTACCCTTGTTTTAACCAGAATAAATGGTAATTAAATTTAAACCAAATCATGCTATATGTGTTTGTAATTGAAAAACATAGTTTATTTAGGAGTAGGCAGGTACATGTCTAAATAATATGGAGGTTATTTACAAAACGCACATTCATTTGACAATACAAGTGTAAAGTGCAACTTCAATTGCACTGCAAGTGCAGTCGCTGGAAATGTGAGGGTAAGATCTGAATTAAGGGCAAGCTCTGCTGATTCCCCAATTTAATCATGTGTAATCCAAAATACTTTTTCAAACCAAAAAAAAAAATATATATATATATATATATATATATATATACACATATATACATGTATATATATATACACACACACACATATATCTATAGATATATATATATAGATATATATATATATATATATATATATATATATATATATATATATATATATGTATGTATGTATGTGTGTGTGTGTGTATATAATGAGATATATCTAGATCGAGATCTAGATATATCTCGCTCTATATATATATATATAAGTTCACTAAATAATGAGGAAGAAAAACGTTCAGGAGGACTCTGCGTGAATATATAAGCAGCAAGGCAAAAACATTCTTCAAGCACGATAACATACAAATTCCGCTGTAAGAAAATATCAAAGAATCAGCAGCGTGACGATTGTGCTAGCTTCAATACGAAGGCTAGTTTTACCAGACCGAGCGATTCCGTGACATACTTGCTACTGAGCATGCGTCCTTTTTGGTCCGCCGGACCATACTACAGACGGCCGTATTGTCCGCCGGACTGCCAAGTCCAGCGGATAATTTTAAAACAAAACTTAAAACTTTAGTCCGCCGGATTTTTGGAAAAAAAGTCAGTCGGAGGCCCACACACGAGGGGATTATCTTGGGGGGGAGGAGCAGGAACACCAGCGGGAGACTGGAGAGGAGGAGAATCGGGGCTGCTTGGTGATGTTTATTATTTTAAATTAAAAAAGGAAGCTTTAATATCACTTTAAGGGAACACAAGACATCAGTGCATCATTTCATACATGGTCTTTAACATTATGAACAAATATATAGAATTTTTAATATGATGCTTTGGAAACATGGAGAACGACACTAGTGTTGATCTCTTTAATAATTACAGACCGTAGAGGATGTTAGTAAATATGGTGATATGGGTACTTTGAATATCCAATCATCTGCAAGGGAAATAAAAAAAAACGGGACTGGTCGATTTGGTTAAAAATAGAATTACCTCCAAACTCCTAGAACACCTGTCAATCCTGCTCGGACTGAACGCTTAGGGGGGAGAGAAAGGCCGGAGCGGTGCGGAGTCTCCGTTCAGAGCGTCTTCCCGGTAGTCCCGCGCATGCGCACTCCCCACTTAAATGTTTTATGCAGAATTAAGTTCCAAAAATAAATTTTTATCAGTTCCCCACAGCCTCATCAGTGTCCATCAATACAGGCTCACCTGTGCCCATCAATGCAGCGTGACCTGTGCCCATCAATGCAGCCTCACCGTGCCCCACATTGCAGCCTCACTGTGCCCCACATTGCAGCCTCACCATGCCCTCATTGCAGCCTCAGTTTGCCCCCATTGCAGCCTCACTGTGCACCACATTGCAGCCTCACCGTGCCCCACATTGCAGCTTCACTGTGCCCCACATTGCAGCCTCACCGTGCCCCACATTGCAGCCTCATCATTTCCTAAAATACAGCCTCACTGTGCCCCCATTGCAGATTACAGTGCCCCCATTGCAGCCTTACAGTGCCCCTATTGCAGCCTTACAGTGCCCCCATTGCAGCCTTACATTGTCCCATTGCAGCCTTACATTGCAGCCTTACAGTGCCCCCATTACAGCCTTACATTGCAGCCTTACAGTGCCCCCATTGTAGCCTTACATTGCCCCCATTGCAGCCTTACAGTGCCCCTATTTCAGCCTTACAGTGCCCCTATTGCAGCCTTACAGTGCCCCCATTGCAGCCTTACAGTGCCCCCATTACAGCCTTACATTGCAGACTTACAGTGCCCCCATTTCAGCCTTACATTGCCCCCATTGCAGACTTACAGTGCCCCCATTGCAGCCTTACAGTGCCCCCATTGCAGCCTTACAGTGCCACCATTGCAGCCTTACAGTGCCACCATTGCAGCCTTACAGTGCCACCATTGCAGCCTTAAATTGCCCCATTGCAGCCTTACAGTGCCCCCATTGCAGCCTTACATTGCAGCCTTACAGTACCACCATTGCAGCCTTACATTGCAGCCTTACAGTGCCCCCATTGCAGCCTTACAATGAACATTATGAACCTAATAGAAAGCGGCTTTCTATGGGGGCACTCTTGGGGGGGGAGGAGCAGGAACACCAGCGGGAGACTGGAGAGGAGGAGAATCGGGGCTGCTTGGTGATGTTTATTATTTTAAATTAAAAATGGAAGCTTTAATATCACTTTAAGGGAACACAAGACATCAGTGCATCATTTCATACATGGTCTTTAACATTATGAACAAATATATAGAATTTTTAATATGATGCTTTGGAAACATGGAGAACAACACTAGTGTTGATCTCTTTAATAATTACAGACCGTAGAGGATGTTAGTAAATATGGTGATATGGGTACTTTGAATATCCAATCATCTGCAAGGGAAATAAAAAAAAAACAGGACTGGTCGATTTGGTTAAAAACAGAATTACCTCCAAACTCCTAGAACACCTGTCAATCATCTGAGATGCTATCTTATAGATAAAAAAAACCTTCTAAAAATTACTAGAGACGTACTAACTGCTAAAACCGATGACCACTACTCAGTCCTCTTACTATTATACCTTTTTGCTGTCTTTTTTTTTTCAAAATAGTTTTTTATTGGTATATCTTGAATTATACAATACAAATGACACATGATTTGTGACGTTCGAAAGATAGTCCAAAGTTAGCATTGGCATATGTCAATGAAATAAACAAATAAAGAAAATGTCTCATAGATGAGACCTATGTAATATAACAAACATAAAGTAACATTGCAAATATAACACAGTGTAGTTATATCGAGGAACTTGGAGATAGCTATACCTAACACATAAGGATGACTTGCGGGAAGATTGATCCTATCTTATGTGATTCAAGTGGCCCGTTAGCCTCACCTCACGGGAACCCCGGTAGGGATCACAACTGTCCCCGTGCGGCAACACTCCCAGACCACCTATATGAATTAATATCTTACATTTAAGTAAACAGAGTTTAAGAAGAGAGTGCCTTGACTAATTCTGGTGAGTCAACCCAGTCAAACCATTGTTGCCATTTTTGGCGTGTTATCATCTTATTTTTCTGACGTAGTGCTAGAGTCGTCTCGTACATACAATGTTCGTGAGTGGTTCTGACAACCTCGGATATGGTAGGTGGGTTTGGGTCTTTCCATTTCCTAGTGATTGTGAGTCTAGCTGCCAAGAGGATGTGAACTATGATAGCCTTGGAGGGGTTGGAAAAACGGTCTATAGTCAGGGAGAGTAGTGCTAGGGCTGGATCTACCTCAATTGTGAGTTTTGTGACTTCAGATAGAAGGTGGAATACTGATTTCCAAAAAGAAGTTAGTTTGGGGCATGCCCAAAATGTGTGGAGTAGGTTGCCTATATGTCCACATTGTCTCCAGCAGGAGTTATCTGTTGCTGAATGAAATTTAGATAATTTGTCAGGGGTCAAGTACCACCGGTAGGTTCGTTTGTAGGCCTGTTCCCAGAGAGTGGAGCAGCAGGTAGCCTTGTAGGTGGACTGGACCGCTTTATCCCATTGTTCTAAAGAGAAGGATTGAGATAGGTCCTTCTCCCATCTAGTAAATGCAGAGGCGGAGGACATTGTGGTTTTAGATTGCAGTAGATTATAGAACATCGATATGCCTTTCATATGTGTAGTGGGTGAGTTGAGGTAGATCCAGGCCTTTTGAGGTAGGGTGCAGGTCTGTCTTTGAAGGGAATGTAGGCAATAAAGAGTACGGATGTACAAGAAAATGTCTGCGTTCGGCAGCCTGTATTCTTCCTGTAAAGCGGGAAAGCATTTGGGTATGTTATTGTGATAAAGGTTAGATATGTGGGATATTCCCCTGTCCATCCAGGATGAGAATGATGTTGAGTACATCAATCTCTGTAGGACCTCTATAGGGATAGGTATTGTTGAGTGAGTTAATCGGGTAGTAGGGATCTGTAGGAGGCGGGACCATGCTTTGGTGGTAGCGAGCATAGTGGGTGGTAGGGATGGAGTTAGTTTTGCTCCTAGTGAGTTGGCTAATAGCCAAGATGATAGACTTATGCCTTGAGGTATAGAAGCTTCAATGATCCCCCATATCGTACGATGGGGAGATTGTGTGAACCATTCTTTCGTTTGTGTAAGTACGCATGCTGTGTGATAGTCTTGAAAATTAACTAGTCCTAGACCCCCTGCCCTGTGATGCTTGGTCAGTTGGGACTGGGCGCATCTGGGTTTCTTTCCTTGCCATATGTATTTTGAGAGTATTGATTGCAATGAGTTGAAGTATGAGATAGGGATAGGGATAGGGAGGGTGTGGAAGATGTAGAGGATTTGAGGGAGATGTAGCATTTTGAACGCTGCCAGTCGGCCCAACCATGAAAATTCAAAGGACGCCAGCTTGGAGAGGTCGGATTGTAGCTTTGAGCGGATTGGTATGTAATTAGAGGTAAATAGTTGTTTGGTCGATGTAGTCAGTTGTATTCCCAAATAAGTTATGCTGTTGGCCGACCAGGTATATGGAAATGTCACTGAGAGCCGTTCTTTGGTAGGCTCATCTACCCCTAAGTTAAGAATATGGGATTTGGTTTCATTAACCTTATAGAAGGAGACTTCACTGAATCGGGGTAGTGTACTCTGAACCTCAGGGAGGGATCGTTCAGGGTCAGTTATCATTAAAATGACGTCGTCCGCGAATAGACTGATTTTATGTTCGGATTTGGGTAGGTGTATGCCAGAGATTCGGACATTGGTTCTTATGCTTTCCGCTAGTGGTTCCATTACTAGGTTGAATATAATGGGTGATAGGGGGCAGCCTTGCCTTGTGCCATTCGATATCTGGAAGGGTGAGGAGAGGGTGTCGGCAGCAAGTACTTGGGCAGATGGGTTGGAATATAGGGCCATTATTGCTTTATGGATATTGCCTACTATACCAAATTTATTTAGAACGGCCGAGATGTATCCCCAATGAACCCTATCAAATGCCTTTTCGGCGTCTAGGGATAATAGCAGGGCAGGGATTTTGTTGGTTTCCACATGGTGTATAATATTTAACATACGACGGGTGGCGTCAGATGCCTGGCGCCCCTTGGTAAAACCGGACTGGTCTGGAGAGATGAGGGAGGGTAGTATATTTTCTAATCTATTGGCGATAAGTTTGGCGTATATCTTTACATCTAGGTTCAGCAAAGAGATGGGGCGGAAATTTTTCGGGGAGGTGGGTTCTTTCCCAGGCTTGGGGAGTGTTACTATTCTGGCGGAGAGCATTTATGAAGGGAAAGACACTGCTGAGGCAGAGGAGTTGAAAGTTTGGACTAGTGTAGGTGTAAGGATGTTTTTGAATTTTTTGAAGTATTCCCCGGTGAAGCCGTCGGGCCTGGTGACTTGTGACTCGGGAGTTTATCGATCGCGGCGGTGACTTCTGCGGTGCTAAAGGGGGAATTCAATTCAGTAAATTGTTGTTGCGTAATGGTTGGGAGATTGATGCTATCTAAGAATGTTTGGATTGCGTTTAGCGTGGGTTGGGGAGTTGCTTGGTCTGACTTAAGATTATAGAGATCTTCATAATATTTGCTAAATCCATTTGCTATTAGATGGGGTTTTAATAGTTTCTCATTGGTGTGTGGGTGGTGGATGAACGGGATCTTAGTTTTGTTTCTATAGCCTTTTATTCTCAGGGACATTGCTTTACCTGCTTTATTGCCAGTGGTATATGACGTGGCCTTGAGAATGTGGTACGATTTTTCGTGTTTGGCAAGTAGGAGGGATCTCAATTCATGTCTCAGTGTGAAAATTTTCGTTTGTAGTTGTGGGGAGGGATTAAGTTTATTCATGTCCTCGGTCTCAGCTATGTCAGTTGTGAGTTTGTCTAGTTTTTGAGAAGTCTGTCTTTTAGCTCTAGCGCCAATTTGTTAGAATACACCAGCGGGTCAGACACAGATGCTTGATTGTTTGCAAAGTATTCTTCTAGGTTTTGTTGGATAAGAGTGGAATGTTGGGGGGAATTTAGCAAATAATTGTTTACTCTCCAGATGTAGGAGTTGGAATGGGGCGAGTGGTCATCTATGGTAATGCTTACGGGAGCATGGTCTGACCAGGTGGCGGTGTGGATCACGGAGGATGAGATTTTCTGTAAAAGCCATTTTTCTGCAAGAAACAAGTCAATCCTTGAGTAGGTGTTGTGACGCGGCGTCAGGAACGTATAGTCTCTCTCGTCCACGTGACAACACCTCCACACATCATATAAATCATTCGAAAAGATAAAAGCATCTAATGGAGAAGCTGCACGTTTAGAATCTGTTGTTGAGTCTATTGAGACGTTGGGAACTAAGTTGAAGTCGCCACATAATAGTAGGTGACCTGTCTGGAATTTCCGAGCTGCCCGTAATGTTTTCCTTAGAAATGTTATTTGGCCTTGGTTGGGAGCGTAGATAGAAACAATGGTGTATGGGATGTTGTTGATCGTGCAGTTCAAAAAGATGTAGCGCCCTTCAGGGTCGGATAGACATTGTTGAAGGGAAAAGAGGACAGTGTCCTTGATAGCTACCATTACTCCTCGTTGTTTCTTAGTGTAGGATGCAGAGAATATATGGGGGAATTTCCTGTGCTGATAATGCGGGGTTGAGTTGATATCAAAGTGAGTCTCCTGTACACAGAGTATATCGCAGTTGAGGGATATGGCTGATTTCCATAGAGACGAGCGTTTAGCAGGGTGGTTGAGCCCCTTGGCATTTAGGGAGAGAACAGTGAGTCCCATGGTTGTCGAGTTGTGTGTGTAGAACAAGTACAGTACTCACAGTTATAGGTGTCCAGGAGTGGTGGGGAACAGAGTCAGATACTGCTCAGTAGTGTTGTGGTATCTCCAATACCCGATGTTGACCGAGTTGTATCCTTCGTGTAGAAGGGGACTCTTCAATCTTCAGATGATGGTGGATGAGAAGGTTATCTGTTAAGTACAATGTGCAGCTAGGGAAAAAGCAGGAGGTTAGCTATCTCAATATAAAGTTAAACAGAGGCAATCTTGCTGAGCAATTTTGCTCGTGGCGGGGTACCGTTGTATAGGTTGCTGGGAAGTCGCAAGATAATGATAGTAAGTCACAAGAAGAATAATAAAAAAAGAAAAAGAAAAACACAAGAGATGGTTGTACACTAAGATTCAGTACACGGAACCTGAGTGAAAAAGAAAACAAAATAGCCAGTGACCGGGCTCGAGGGAGCAACTGGCAAGTGGTGGGGTAAGTTCTGTAAGCCGGTGTCTAAGTGCAGATCCGGACCAGACTGTGGAAGTTGCATGGAGAAGATGATGAGTGGGCTAGCTAGCGCTGGTTGTATGCAGGTTTCTCTCGGTGTCCACCGAAGGAGAAAGGATTTGGTTTCCTTTGGGGGTCATGATGTGCAGGTGGCGGCTCTGGTAGAATCCCCCATGCATGGAGAAGTTTCAGACCACCCTCTAGTGTGGAGATGGAGTGTGGTATGCCATTGTGAGTGGCCATGATGGTGGCAGGGTGACACCACTTATACGTGATTTTATGATTAGACAGGGCCTTGGTGATGGTCTTGAGTTGCCTGCGGAGTTGTAAGGTGTATTGAGACAGGTCAGCATATAGTTGGATTTTGGCGTACGGTTCAGGTAGTGGAGCTAACTCCCTGGCTTTCGTCAAGATTTGCTCTTTAGCTTGGTAGAAGTGCATTCTGAGCAGTACGTCTCTAGGAACATCTGCCTCCAGATGGCGGGGTTTGGGGAGTCTGTGGATGCGATCGATTGTAAGTTCGATCGGGGACAAATCGGGTAACATGCTGGAGAACATAGTGCTGGCGTAATTGTGGAGGTCTTTGGGTACCACTGACTCTGGGATGCCACGAATTTTAATATTATTGCGTCTGGAGCGATCTTCGAGGTCTGCGATTTTCGCTTTAATCCAGAGTGTGTCATCTTTCTGCTCTGTGTATGCATCTACCAGATCATTGACCGTGTTTGTGCACTCCTCCATTCTATTTTCAATACACTGCACCCTGTTGTCCATATGCTTCATTTCTAATGAGAACCTGCTGATTAATGCTGACAGGTTGGTCATGAGAGAGGATTGCAGGGACACCAACATGTCCTTCATCGTGGTGTCTAGCACTGGTTGCCCTGATGTGGGGAATTGTGCTATGGAGGACTGGAGGGCTGATATTGCATTATCATTATGGAGGCCTGTACTCACTGTTTCTGAGGCTGAGGCCTGGTCAGTCACATCCATCCGCATCTTCGATTTGGCAGGGCTTTGTGAGGTTGAAGCATCAAAAAAGAATGAGCCTGGGGGAGAGGAGGTGGGGATCCATCCCTTTGATCGCTGGTATGATGCCCCTGTGATGTGATGTTTGGCTGAGAGAGCCGCGTTGTATCTCCGGCGGCGCCATCTTGGGCCTTCCCCTGTGAGCGGCGCGGCTGGAACTAAAACGATTCCAGCCGCTTCGGACCCTTTTCCTGGATCCGCTTTCGCGACATTTCGGCCGGTCGAGTGTGGAGGGGTGAGGAGGGCTGCTTTTGGTGCCGATGGTGGAGTACTATAGGCCCGGGTGTCGCTCTAGTCTGGTCCGGTTTGCGGAGCTCACAGCTCAGGCGTCCATCTCCTATTGCGCGCAAGCCACGCCCCCCTTTTTGCTGTCTTTGACACAGTTGACCATCCACTCCTGCTAAAAAAAAATGACATACCTTTAATCTTCAAGATTCTGTTCTTTCCTACAACTCTATAACTCCTCCTCTCCTCTCTTTCCTTCTGTATGGGCGGCTGCCAGGACTCTGTCCTCAGACCTATTCTTAATCAATCCTATCTCTGTTTTTTCACATGATCAATTGACAACCACACATGGCTTCCAATGTCATCTCTAGGCTGACAGCATCCAAATATAGCTCTCTACAGTCTAAGTGGAAGGAAAATGATAAATGTTTTTCAAAATTGTTTACAAATAAATATGTAAAAAGTGTGGTGTGTAATTGTTTTCAGCCCTACTAAATCAATACTTTATACAACCAACTTTCACTGCAATTACAACTGCAAGTCTTTTTGGGTATGTCTCTACCAGCTTTGCACATCTAGAGAGTGACATTTTGCCCATTCTTCTTTGTAAAATAGCTCTGCCAGATTGGATGGAGAGCGTCTGTGAACAGCAATTTTCAAGTCTTGCCACAGATTCTCAATTGGATTTAGGTCTGGACTTTGACTGGGCCGTTCTAACACATGAATATGCTTTGAATTAAACCATTCCATTGTAGCTCTGGCTATATGTTTAGGGTCGTGTCCTGCGGGAAGGTGAACCTCTGCTCCAGTCTCAAGTCTTTTGCAGACTTTAACAGGTCTGCAAAGGACTGCTCTGTATTTGGCTCCATCCATCTTCCCATCAACTCTGACCTTCTGAAGAAAAGCATCCCCGGAACATGATGCTGCCACCACCATGTTTCACGGTGTGGATGGTATGTTCAGGGCTATGTGCAGTGTTAGTTTTCTGCCAGACATAGTGTTTTGCTTTTAGGCCAAAAAAGTAAAATTTTGCTCTCATCTGACCAGAGCACCTTCTTCCACAAGTATGCTGTGTCCCCCACATGGCTTCTCGCAAACTGCAATCGAGACTTCTTATGTATTTTTTTCCAAATAGTTTTCAACAATTGCTTTCTTTTTGCCTCTCTTCCATAAAGGCAATATTTGTGGAGTGCATGACTAATAGTTGTCCTGTGGACAGATTCTCCCACCTGAGCTGTGAATCTCTGCAGCTACTCCAGAGTTAGGCCCCTTTCACACCCGAGCGTAGCATTTTCAGGCAGAAAGTTGCTAAATTTTCGCGTGATTTTCCAGCGATTTTTGCAGCTTTTTTTACTGCGTTTTTGCCGCGTTTTTTACGGCATTTCGCTGCAATTTATTGCAGGTCAAAAGGTCACCAATGTAAAAAGTAGAAAAATGCCCAAATCTGCCTAAAAAAAAGTTCCAGAACTTGTTTGAGCTTCAGGCATTTTGGAGCTTCTGGCTTCAGGCGTTTTGGAGTGGAGATGAACCATCTCCATAGAGAATAATTGATTTTTTTCCCTCCAGCATTTTGTAGCTTGAGGCTTCAAGCTACAAAACGCTCAGGTGTGAATGGGGCCTACCATGGGCCTCTGGGCTGCTTCTCTGATTAATGCTCTCCTTGCCAGGCCTCTCAGTTTAGGTGGACAGCCATGTCTGGTAGGTTTGCAATTGTGCCATACTCTTTCCATTTTTCAATGATGAATTAAACAGGGCTCCTTGAGATGTTCAAAACTTGGGATATTTTTTTTATAACCTAACCCTGCTTTAAACTTCTCCAAAACATTATTCATGACCTATCTGGTGTGTTCCTTGGCCTTCATGATGCTGCTTGTTCACCAAGGTTCTCTAAAAAAACAAAGCTTCACAGAATTGCTGTATTTATACTGAGATTAAATTACACACAGGTGGGCTCTATTTACTAATTAGTTGACTTCTGAAAGCAATTGGTTCCACTAGATTTTAGTTAGGGTATCAGAATAAAGGGGGCTGAATACAAATGCACGCCACACTTTTTAGATATTTATTTGTACAAAATTTTGAAAACCATTTATAATTTTCCTTCCACTTCACAATTATGTGCCACCTTTTGTTGGCCTATCACATAAAATCCCAATAAAATACATTTATGTTTTTGGTTGTAACAAAATTTCAAGGGGTATGAATACTTTTTCAAGGCACTGAATCAACCTAACCGTCCACTTCAGCGCCATCTTAATAGCATCATGGGCCTCTGGAAAAAGTAATGCACTGGGGCCACTAGAAGCCTGTCCCAATTTACGCACCTACTTTAAAGAATTAGTAGTATAAATAGTTGATAGATTTGAACACATATTTCTTTCTAGTACTTTCAACAAAATAGATTTTTATACAATAAGAAAATATGCCATAAATCAAAAAGCACATAATATTTAACCAGTTTTTTTTTCAGTCGTCTTTCACATATGTGGTTCGTATGAGTAAAGCCATGCAGCTGAGCCATAGTTTTACTGCTCCCCTTTAAGGTGTTGTCTTGTCTTTGGTAAGTCCAGTTCATACCACTGTTACAGTGGTGTGTGCTCAGAAAAGTATTGCGTGCAGTACTTTTTTTTTAGCACAGTGCGAGCCAATCCACCACCTCATACAGCAGAGCAGCCAATTGAACTTTATGAAATGTCAGTGTGAAATTTCAATAAAATTTGTTAAAAAAAAAAGTACAATGCACTGCAATGCACACTATGCTGATACCGCACAGCACGTTGTAACACAACAGCTGGGGTGAATAAACCTTTTATGTTGGGTTCACACTGATGCAAATTAGATACAGGTTTCCCCGCATCCAATTCGCATGACAGGAGAGTGTGACCGGCTCTCAATGGCCTCTGGGGCGGCCGTGGTGCGAATTGCAGAAGGGTCATGTGCGTCTTCTGGTCAGTTTCAGGTGCAAAAACAGACAAAAATTCGGACCTTATTCACACCTGAAACAGTGAACAAACACGCACTGGACCCCCTGCTGTGAACCCTGCCGCTGCTAGTGTGAAATTAGCCTTAGCTGACAAGGTAACATCTGAGGGTGTACACATGCTGAAGCCACAATGCTTTGCTATGTGACTGCAGCAAAAATTATACCCCCCAGCTGCATTTGACGGGCACTTCCACTCACACATTTAAATAAAAGAGTCCATGCTACAACTTCCCCACAACAGTGTGGAATGCACATGGTTGTGGTGGGGTTGATGCATCATTTAGGGGGTTAAAACAGGTGGTGAGGAGGTGACATCAAGTCAATCAATCTGAGAATGATATCACTTTGCCTGTCTGAGCCTACCTTCAAAAAGGAACTTCATTAAAACCAGCAACTGCTGAGAGAATGAACAATTTGGTTAGGGCAACAGGTTTGAGTGCAAAAGTAAGTAACATAAAACACAGTGTATTGAGTGCAGAAGTCAGCATGTGAGAGGGGAGTGGGGAGACTACACTGTTCTCAGTTGTCAATGTGGGCAGCAGAGGAGACCAAGTTATCACTGCATGGTGGCATGGAGGACAGGACAGGTCTGTCAGTGCACATGTTGATGGTGGGGACAAATCTGTCAGTGTAGATACCCAGAGGAGGTAAGTGTGTTAGTACAAGGTGGAAGAAAGAACAGAGCTGTCAGTGCAGGGTGTAGTGTGGGAACTGATCAGTGGTTGATCTGTCAGTGCAACTGTGAGATGTCCTGGTCCCTCCTCCTCAGTCCCAGCTGTGTCCCCCTTCTCCTCCTCTCAGCTGCTCCCTTCAGCTGATTTCTCCACTCAGGCCACCTCCTACCCCCTCTTTATTTCTTCCTCCTTCTCTCTGTCCTCCAGCACTCGCTGCTATCCTCTGTCCCTCTGTCTTTACTGGCTCCCCTACTCACAGTCCCCTCACCATAGACTTTCAGTTCTTCCATAGTCACCGTCAGCAGGGTGGAAGCTGGAGGAGGTGGAGCAAGTCAGAGAAGAAAGTTACAGCCTCCTCTGTGCTGAATTCTGGGGACTCTGAATATACGTCATTGATTGCTAGACACCAGGCAGTCCTAGCAACCAGTAATTTGACAGGAGGACCAAGGGTAGCAACAGCAGGAACCAATGAATGGGGTCTGGGAATGGGGCATGGGCTTCTAGTATTTGTGTGAGTGGCTGGGAATTTTGTGCCAGCCCTGATGGGACCCCAATTTGTGGGCAGCATGGGCTCAAGGGCCAAATGCTTTGGGCCCCACAACAATAACCTCACCTCAAAGGCCAAACAAATTGTTGGTGCCATATAAATCCTGTACAATAATAATACTTTATTTCCTAAGCCCAGTGAATGATTACTTTGCCAAATAAAAAGCCCTTACTACATATGTATGTCACTCCAAATAACTGTGTAAAATTATCATTTATGGAGGAGGAATGTGTTCAATACTTGTGGAGTCCACTCTCATCCTAGTGTACAACTGGTGAAGTCATAATGTTATACTCTCACCACAATGTTTTTAAGCGGTTCCCGGCTGGCTCCTGCACATATACGTCAGCAGAATGGCACAGCTGGGCAAAGTAATGTACCGGTAAGTCAAACTTATACTAATGTTATGAATACGAGGCTTTTATTTCACCAATAATACAATACTGTACCAATTAATACACTTTTGTCATAAATCCCTGTATATTAAAAATGATAGTATGGGTATTACATTTGTTATAGTAGTAGCACTTGTTTAAAGTGATGACTGATTTGGGCACTGAAGTGTTAATTTAATGAAACTCCTATGTTGCCCTTTACTGTGTAGTTAAAATGAAGATAGATAATTAAAAATGTTCATTGACTGTATATTATCTCTTAATAATTACACCCTAATTAATCATGTTGTGTTGTTTACTCTAGAGTTTAATTACTAATTTTTAGAGAGAGCAAAGGAGCCTTGTGATGCAACAGATATTTTTATTACATAGTACAGATTGCGTTAACATGTCCATACTTGCTGGAAAAACTGCAATTTGTCAGTAGAAATAAAACGTTCCTTATCTGTTGTTTATGTATTCTCTCAGAGAATAATGGCTTGACATTTCAATGTTCTTTGTCCTTTTCACATAACACAAGGGACCTAGTTACACTTGTTTGAATGTATATTTCAAATAAAATTTTTTTTTTTATGATAACTTCAATACAAAAAAAACAGAGTACTGTCTATAATTATTTATGATGATAAATTAGCTATTTACTGTGCACTGTATTGCAATAAACTGCAAATTATTTAATCACAGCTATGAATTTAATGAATATATAATATGTAATACAATTAACTTTGTTTGAGATGCAAGGCATTTCTTTAAGGTGTATGTTATTGATTTGTTCAAGAAAAAAATAGTTGTGAAGCAACTTTTTATTTTACTGTTAAAATTCTTATTTTCCCACTGACTTGCTTGAACACTATTTACTTATCTGATAGATACTATAGTTAGAAAGCATAGTTATATAGTTAGTCAGGTTGAAAAAAGTCCATTTAGTTTAACCAATAAAAAAAAAAAAAATCATACAATCCCATATACACAATTCTTCACCCAGCCCTTACAGCAGGCTATGTCATGTGCAGTGGACTCATGTGGGTTTTTTAAAGGGGTTGTAAAGGAGATTTTGATTTTTTTTTAAAATAACAAACATGTTATACTTACCTCCACTGTGCAGCTCGTTTTGCACAGAGTGGCCCCGGACCTGGTCTTCTGGGGTCCCTCAGGCGGCTGTCTCGGCTCCCCCCGCAAGTACTGCTCACCTTCATGCAAGCTCCCTCGCATGGTGTGGAGTACTTGCAGGTGCGCTCCCGTGATACAGCCGGCTATAGCCGCTCGATGTATCATTTGGCCCCGCCCCCGGTCCGCCGCGTCATTGGATGTAATTGACAGCAGTGCGAGCCAATGGCTGCACTGCTTTTAAATCCATCCACTCTAGCCAATCAACGGCCAGGGTGAGAGGCGAAGAGGACGTCGTGGGTGAGCGCGGGACTTTCAAGGGGTCAGGTAAGTAAAACCGGGGGCCTGGGGGGGCCGGCATTGTCAGATGTTTTTTCACCTTAATGCATAGAATGCATTAAGGTGAAAAAACTTTTACCTTTACAACCCCTTTAATTTCAATTTCAACAACATTTTTTTTAAAAATGATTAAATAATAGTGTATTGGGTGTAATGCCTCGTACACACGGTCAGATTTTCCGATGGAAAATGTTCAATGGTAGCCTTTTTCAGAAATTCCGACTGTGTGTAGGCTCCATCGACATTTCCGTCACACAAAATTTGAGATCTGGATCTCAAATTTTCCGACAACAAAATCTGTTCTCGTAAATTCCGATCGTGTGTACACAATTCTGATGCACAAAGTGCCATGCATGCTCAGAATAAATTATGAGACGGAAGCGCTTGGTCTGGTAAAACTACCGTAAAACAACTTCGTAATGGAGATAGCACATTCATCACGCTGCAATTTAAAAAAAAAATGAATGCAGCGCATTCTCTTCTTCTTTATAACACTAGAAAAATAAGTTGTTTTGCTGCTCATTTTCACACAGAGTTCTGACAAACTGATTTCTTTATTATTTCTCGTGATCTCCTGAATAATATATATTTTTTTTCCTGTCAGATCTCCATAATAATGTTTCAAATTTTTGTTTAGATTTTTATTTATTTTTTTATTATTTTTTTGTTATTTTTTTGTTTTTTATAGTGCTCTCCATATTATTATTTCTCGTTTTGTGTGTCAAGTTACCACAACACCATTATTATCTTGTATTTTTTAACCTCAAGGAGGTTGGTGTCACGTTCCGGGTACAGCGGGGAACAGGAGGTGGATCCCCTATGCCAATGGGGCGATAGCATGGGTTGTATTGGAGGACCGGTTCTAATGTTGCTACTGGTTTTCACCAGAGCCCGCCGCAAGGCGGGATGGACTTGTAGCGGCGGTAGCAACCAGGTCGTGTCTTCCAATAGCAACTCGACCCCACTGACAGCTGAGACAGGCGCGGTACACAAGGATTAGGCAGAGGCAAGGTCAGACGTAGCAAAGGGTCAAGGCAGGTGGCAAAGGTTCGTAGTCGGGGGCAACAGCAAAGGTCTGGATACACAGTAGGAGCAAAAACACACTAACGCTTTCACTGGGCACTAAGGCAACACAAGATCCGGCGAGGACAGGAAGGGAAAGTGGGTTTTTATTGGTTTTGGGGTGGAAAACTGTAATTGGGCCAGGCACCAATTGATTGTGCGCTGGCCCTTTAACTGGGGGAAGACTCGCGCGCGCGCGCCTGGGGAGCGGGGGGCGCGCGCACGCCGGAAGACAGCAGGGGACAGGTGAGAGGAGCGGGATGCGATCCCCGGGCAGACCGAGGATCGCATCCCAGAAACAAAGCAGCGCCTGCGGTCAGGGGAGCCGACTGAGGCGCTGCAGGGAAGAGAACGCCGTGAGCGCTCCGGGTGGAGGAGGTACCCGGAGCGCTCGGCGTTACAGTACCCCCCCCCCTTGGGTCTCCCCCTCTTCTTGGGCCACCCAAGAACCTGCGGATGAGATCCTTGTCAATGATGTTACCCTCCGGTTCCCAAGACCTCTCCTCAGGCCCACAGTTCTCCCAGTCAACAAGATAGAAACGTTTACCTCGGACGGTTCTAGAGGCAAGGATCTCTTTAACGGAGAAGATGTCGGAGGAGCCGGTGACCGGAGCAGGAGCGGTGACCTTGGGGGAAAAGCGATTAAGAACAAAGGGTTTGAGGAGAGAAACATGGAAGGAGTTGGGAATGCGAAGGGAAGGAGGAAGATGCAGTTTGTAGGACACGGAATTGATCCGAGCCTTGATCTTGAATGGGCCGAGGTAGCGGGGACCCAACTTGTAACTGGGGATGCGGAACCTAATGTACTTGGAGGAGAGCCACACCCTGTCGCCAGGGGAGAATACCGGAGGAGGTCTTCTTTTGCTGTCAGCATGTTTCTTCATGCGAGAAGAGGCCAGGGCAAGCGACCTTTGGGTCTCCTTCCAGATGGACGACAGCTCCTGGGTGACTTCGTCTACAGCGGGGACTCCGGAAGAAGTGGGGATGGGTAGGGGGGGAAGAGGATGACGGCCGTAAACCACAAAGAAGGGTGATTGAGAGGAAGACTCAGACTCTTTCAAGTTATAAGAAAATTTGGCCCAGGGCAGGAGGTCAGCCCAGTCGTCTTGACGGGCCGAGACAAAGTGTCGCAGGTAGGCCCCAAGGATCTGGTTGACTCTCTCCACTTGTCCATTGGACTGAGGGTGGTAGGCAGAGGAGAAGTCTAATTTGACTTTCAGTTGACTGCAGAGTGCTCTCCAGAATTTAGATACAAATTGGACGCCTCTGTCTGAGACAATGTGGGATGGAAGTCCATGAAGACGGAAAATCTGAAGGAAGAAATGTTTCGCGAGTATAGGTGCCGAAGGAAGCCCTGGAAGCGGGACAAAATGTGCCATTTTGGAGAAACGATCCACGACCACCCATATGGCGGTGTGGCCGTGGGAAGGAGGGAGGTCCGTGATGAAGTCCATAGCTATGTGGGCCCAGGGTCGTTCAGGCACAGGCAGAGGGTGAAGAAGACCAGCCGGCTTCTGGTGAGGGGTCTTGTTACGAGCACATATGGCACAGGCCTGTACGAAGGCCGTCACATCCTTTCTTAACCACTTCAATACCAGACACTTAGACACCTTCCCGCCAAAGCCAATTTTCAGCTTTTAGCGCTGTCGCAATTTGAATGACAATTGCGCGGTCATGCTACACTGTACCCAAACAAATTTTTTATCATTTTGTTCCAACAAATAGAGCTTTCTTTTGGTGGTATTTGATCACCTCTGCGATTTTTATTTTTTGCGCAACAAACAAAAAAAGACCAAAAATTTTGCAAAAAAACAAGTTTTTCACTGTTAATTTTTTTTGTAAATAAGTGCGTTTTCTTCTTCAATGACGGGCACTGATATGGCTGCACTGATGGGCACTGATAAGGCGGCACTGGTGGGCACCGATGAGGTGGCACCAATGAGGTGGCACCGATGAGGTGGCACTGATGATGGGCACTGATAGGCGGCACTGATAGGTGGCACTGATGGGCACTGATAGGCGGCACTGATAGGTGGCACTGATGGGCACTCAGGTGGCACTGATGGGCACTCATAGGCGGCACTGATGGGCACTTATAGGCGGCACTGACGGGTACTTATGGGTGGCACTGATGCACACATATAGGTGGCACTGATAGGTGGCATGGATGGGCACTGATAGGTGGGCATAGATGGGCACTGATAGGTGGCACTGATGGACGCTGATGGATGGCACTGATGACACTGATGGGTGGCATTGCTGGGCATCCCTGTTTTAAAACATAAATATGATGTGCCAATCAGTGCCCATCTGTGGGCACTGATTGGCATATTTTGTGCATTTTTTTAACATGTGGATGGCCATGGGGGCTGTACCTGGCCATCCACATGCTGGGGACTTCCCTGGTGGTCCTGGGGGCTTCCCTGGTGGTCTAGTGTGGGCATCTGATGGGGGCTGCGCTGATAAACAATCAGCGCATACCCCCCTTGTCAGGAGAGCCTCCGATCGGCTCTCCTCTACTCGCGTCTGTCAGACACGAGTGAGGAAAAGCCGATCAACGGCTCTTCCTGTGTACATCGTGATCAGCCGTGATTGGACACGGCTGATCACGTGGTAAAGAGCCTCCGCCGGAGGCTCTTTACCGAGATCAGTGTAGCGGTGTGTCAGACTGACACACCGCTCCACCGATCGCCGCGATGCGCGCCACCACGGGCGCGCGGCGGCTGTTATCCTGAAGGACGTCATATGACGCCCAGTCAGGATAACGAAACCACTTCCCGGACGTCAATCTGCTATTGACCGGGCGGGAAGTGGTTAAGGAGGGCCACCAGTAATACCTGGAAATCAGTTGGGAGGATTTCTTGATTCCAGGATGACCAGCCAGATGAGAGGAGTGACCCCATTTGAGGACCTGAAGCCGAAGACGTGGGGGGACCAAGGTTTTCCCAGGGGGAACTTGCACCAAAGAGGCAGGGGCAGAAGAAATCAGACACTCAGGGGGTATAATCTGTTGTACCGGAGAGTCGGATTCGGAAGTATCGGTGGAACGTGATAGGGCGTCAGCCCTGACATTTTTGTCCGCGGGACGGAAATGGATCTCAAAATTGAAGCGAGCAAAAAACAAGGACCACCTAGCTTGACGTGGGTTTAATCGCTGGACAGACTGGAGATAAGAGAGATTTTTGTGATCCGTGAAGATCGTGATGGGGTGAACGGATCCCTCAAGGAGATGTCTCCATTCCTCAAGTACCAGCTTAATGGCCAATAATTCACGGTCTCCGATGGCGTAGTTCTTCTCGGGGGGAGAAAAGGTCTTAGAGAAAAACACACAGGTTATGTTCTTGCCCTTATAACCCTTTTGAAGAAGCACAGCTCCAGCTCCCACAGAGGAGGCATCGACTTCCAGGAGAAATGGCTTGAGAGGGTCAGGCCTGGATAAAACGGGTGCAGAGGCAAAGGCTGACTTAAGGCGGTTAAATGCCTCATCAGCTTGAGGAGGCCAGGACCTAGGATTCGCAGCCTTTTTGGTTAGCGCCACAATAGGCGCAACAATGGTGGAGAAGTGAGGAATAAACTGGCGATAATAATTTGCGAATCCGAGGAACCGCTGGATAGCCCGCAGTCCAGTAGGACGTGGCCAGTTTAGGACGGCGGAAAGCTTCTCAGGGTCCATTTGGAGACCTTGTCCAGAGACTACGTAACCCAGGAAGGGAAGACTGCAGCGTTCAAAGAGACATTTCTCTAGTTTGGCGTAAAGGTGATGATCCCGGAGCCGTTGGAGTACTTGACGGACATGAAGACGATGCACCTCCAAGCTAGAGGAGAAAATCAGGATATCGTCCAGATAGACAACAACACAAGAGTACAGCAAATCCCTGAAAATCTCATTAACAAAGTCTTGGAAAACCGCAGGAGCATTACATAAACCGAAAGGCATGACGAGATATTCAAAGTGTCCGTCACGGGTGTTAAAGGCGGTTTTCCATTCATCGCCTTTACGGATACGGATGAGATTATATGCGCCCCGGAGGTCCAGCTTGGTAAAAATTCTTGCTCCGCGCAAACGGTCAAAAAGTTCAGAGATAAGGGGCAGCGGGTAACGATTTTTTACCGTGATTTTATTAAGACTACGATAGTCAATGCAGGGACGTAAGGACCCATCCTTTTTGGCGACAAAGAAGAATCCTGCACCAGCAGGGGAAGAAGACTTGCGGATGAAACCTCTTTTGAGGTTTTCCTGGATGTAGTCTGTCATGGCTTGTGTCTCAGGGATGGAGAGAGGGTAGATCCTGCCCCGGGGCGGAGTGGTGCCAGGAAGAAGATCAATAGGGCAATCAAAGGGTCTATGTGGCGGCAGGACCTCAGCTTGTCTCTTGCAAAATACGTCGGCAAAGTCCCGGTAGGGTTGGGGGAGACTAGGCAGAGAGGTAGCGACGAGAACTTGTTTAGTGGGCACCGCTTTGAGGCAATGCCTGTGGCAGGAGGGACCCCAACTTTTGATGTCCCCCGAGGCCCAGTCGAGGGTAGGAGAATGTAGCTGGAGCCAGGGTAGGCCCAAAAAGATCTCAGAGGTACAGTTGGGTAACACAAAGAAGCTAATCTTTTCATGATGGAGAACTCCAATCTTCATGAGGAGAGGTTCAGTGCGATAGCGCACGACACAGTTCAGGTTTTGACCATTTACAGAGGCGATGAAAAAAGGCTTGATGAGACGGGTAACTGGAACATTAAACCTGTTGATGAGTGAAGCTTCAATGAAGTCTCCTGCCGAACCAGAGTCCAGAAAGGCCACAGCGGAGAAAGAGGATCTCTTGGTCAGAGAAATCCTCACCGGAATGGTCAGACGTGGAGAGGAAGAATCCACACCTAGCAGCGCCTCTCCCACGTTAGCTAGGTGCGAGCGTTTCCCTGACGCTGAGGGCGGATAGAGCAGTCCTTTAAGAAATGGTCGGGACTGGCGCAATACAGGCACAGATTATTATCTCGGCGGCGAGTCCTCTCTTGTGTGGTCAAGCGTGACCGATCCACTTGCATAGCCTCCTCAGCAGGAGGAGCAGGAACGGGTTGTAGAGGATTCTGGAAGAGAGGTGCCAGGCGAGGAAACCGCCTGACGCGACCAAAGTCCTTTTCCTGGCGTAGCTCTAGGCGTCTTTCGATATAACGCATGTCAATGCGGGTGGCTAGCTGGATGAGTTCAGACAGGGTAGCAGGAATCTCACGTGAGGCCAGCACATCTTTGACATGACTGGATAGACCTTTTTTGAAGGTCGCGCAGAGGGCCTCATTGTTCCAGGAGAGTTCAGATGCCAGGGTGCGGAACTGGATGGCGTAATCGCCCACTGAAGAATTCCCCTGGACGAGGTTCAGGAGAGCCGTCTCGGCAGAGGAGGCCCGGGCTGGTTCTTCGAAGACACTGCGGACCTCAGAGAAGAAGGCTGGAATAGAAGCTGTGGCAGGATCGCCACGGTCCCAAAGTGGTGTAGCCCAGGCTAGGGCCTTATCAGATAGTAAGCTGACCACGAACGCCACCTTTGACCGTTCTGTGGGGAACTGGTCCGACAACATCTCCAGATGGAGGGAACACTGGGATAGGAACCCTCGGCACAGCTTGGGATCCCCATTGAATTTGTCAGGAAGGGACAGGCGGACTCTAGCAGCAGCAACTCGTGGCGGAGGAGATGCAGGAGGTGGTGGTGGAGATGGCCGGATCTACTGTCACGTTCCGGGTACAGCGGGGAACAGGAGGTGGATCCCCTATGCCAATGGGGCGATAGCACGGGTTGTATTGGAGGACCGGTTCTAATGTTGCTACTGGTTTTCACCAGAGCCCGCCGCAAGGCGGGATGGACTTGTAGCGGCGGTAGCAACCAGGTCGTGTCTTCCAATAGCAACTCGACCCCACTGACAGCTGAGACAGGCGCGGTACACAAGGATTAGGCAGAGGCAAGGTCAGACGTAGCAAAGGGTCAAGGCAGGTGGCAAAGGTTCGTAGTCGGGGGCAACAGCAAAGGTCTGGATATACAGTAGGAGCAAAACACACTAACGCTTTCACTGGGCACTAAGGCAACACAAGATCCGGCAAGGACAGGAGGGGGAAGTGGGTTTTTATTGGTTTTGGGGTGGAAAACTGTAATTGGGCCAGGCACCAATTGATTGTGCGCTGGCCCTTTAACCACCTGATTACTTTGCACTTAAACCCCCTCGTGACCAGACCAATTTTTAGCTTTTGGCGCTGACGCACTTGGAATGACAATTGCGCGGTCATACGACACTGTACCCAAATGAAATTGTTATCATGTTTTCCCCACAAATAGAGCTTTCTTTTGGTGGTATTTGATCACCTCTGCGTTTTTTTTATTTTTTGCGCAATAAACAAAAGAAGAGCGACAAATTTAAAAAAAAAAAAAAATATTTTTTACTTTTTGCTATACTAAATATCCCCAAAAAATATATAAAAAAACGTTTTTTTTCCTCAGTTTAGGCCGAAACGTATTCTTCTACATATTTTTGGTAAAAAAAAAATCGCAACTAGCGATTATTGATTAGTTTGCGCAAAAGTTATAGCGTTTACAAAATAGGGGATAGTTTTATAGCATTTTTATTAATATTTTTTTTTTACTAGTAATGGCGGTGATCAGCGATTTTTATTGTGACTGCGACATTATGGCGGACACATCGGACATTTTTTACACCATTGTCATTTATACAGCAATCAATGCTATTTAAATGCATTGATTGCTGTATAAATGACACTGGCAGTGAAGGGGTTAACCACTAGAGGGCGGGGAGGGGTTAATTATGTTCCCTGGAAGTGTTTCTTACTGTGGGGGGAGGGGACTCACAAGGGGAGGAGACCGATCGGTGTTTCTCTGTACAGAGAACACACCATCGGCTCCTCTCCTGACAGGACCGTGAATCTGTGTGTTTACACACACAGATCCACGGTCCCGCTGTGTTACCGGGCAATCGCGGGTGCCCAGCGGACATCGCGGCCGCTGGGCACGCGCATCGGGTGCCCAGTGACACGGCGAGAGTGCGCGCGCGCTCCCGGCGGCGCGCGCTCCCTCTAGTGCACAGAAGGGGAGGACGTCATATGACGTGCTCCCGGCACAACAGATCCGCTCTGTAGCCGTCATTTGGCTATAGCGCGGATCTCAGCTAGTTAACTGGGGGAAGACTCGCGCGCGCGCGCCTGGGGAGCGGGGGCGCGCGCACGCCGGAAGACAGCAGGGGACAGGTGAGAGGAGCGGGATGCGATCCCTTGGCAGACCGAGGATCGCATCCCAGAAACAAAGCAGCGCCTGCGGTCAGGGGAGCCGACCGAGGCGATGCAGGGAAGAGAACGCCGTGAGCGCTCCGGGGTGGAGGAGGTACCCGGAGCGCTCGGCGTTACAGTTGGTTTGTGTTGGTGTCCCTTGTTAATTTGACATTGTATTTAGGAAATGTACCTGCCTACTCACAAACAAACTGTCCTTTTTGAAGTAAAACACATAGGCAAGTATTTGTGAAAAATAAATAGCCATATATTCTGGGTCATAACAAAAGAAAGAGGAAGGCAACTGGAGAAACTGGTGAAATTTGCGAAGCCTTTGTACCCCCAGGGCACACATCAATTATTTTACAGTCAAAATTGGTGGCCTGAGGAGTCCTTATAATAGTGAGCACAATCCGGTCCAGGACTACAAGAGATCAGGAACAGCAGCATATGACATATCTGTCCCCAGGCTGTGGTCATACAACAGCCTGCATCTTTTGTCAGACCAGACTTAACCCAGACCATCACTCTGTTGTCTTCCTTCCACACTTCCTTCCAGGCTATGGCTCTGGTGTTGGAGTTGTGGCAGGTGGTGGTGGAGGAGGAGGACCATGGTTCAACTCACAAACGTGGCTTTGGCTTGTGAGTTCACCCCTCAACCCTTTATTTAGGGCTTGTAACATAACTTCCTCACATAAGAGGTGTTGGCCCTCCTCCTTTTTCAGCATTTTGCAGGCTGACATGTAGGCATAGTCCTCTTGAAGACTGGGGGGATTTCTGAGGGCCGCAGTAGCCTTCACAAATAGGCCAAGTGCTACCTCCTCCAGGTTACTCCTCTTCCTGGAACTTTTTTGTGGAAGGCCGAGGGGAGGGGCCTGGGATTCGGGCAGGCTACTGGGCCCGGCCACCTCCTGGCTGCCACTTACCCCAGCCACCTCCTGGCATCCACTTTCCATGGCCTGGCTGAGGCTTTCCTGTGTATAAAAAAGGGACATAGTTGGAGTTTTTGGTTCATCAATCACACACAATTTTCAGCTTATGACTGTTGCAAATTGAATGTTAATAAATAGAAAAGACTATCATTCCGACCCCCAGCATTTTTCATTCTTGTCCCAATCATTTGTGGTCACTACTGTCTATTTATATGTAAATACTTTGTGAAATCATAAATTATTAATCAAAACTAACATTAATTTGACAACCAGAAATATTTTGAAGAATGCTATACCTGACTCAAGCTGGGCTCCTCCACATGTTGCTGCCTGGAAGGCCCAGGTTGGTTGTTGGAAGCCTCAGGTGGGGGTTCCCTCTGTCTGACAGAAAATGCAGTCTGTCATAGTACCACAGCCTGGGTACATAAATGTCATCTGCTGCTTCTGATTTCAGGGAATCCTGGACCTTCTTGCGCTCCCTATTATAAGTGCTCCTCATGCCACCAATTTTGGATGTTAAACACTTGATGCCTGCCGCGGGGATCATCGGCTTCACAAATTCAAACAGTTTCTCCAGCGCTGCCTGCCTCTTTGTTCGATTATTAAAAAAATGGGTGGTTCAGCTGCCACAGACAGGGCAGCTCCCTGAACATATCAATGAATATTCCTAGAAATTGAAGGGATACATTTTCTCTGCAAGATACAACACAAGACAAACTCTAATGTCAGACAAAAATCTCCTAAACTTAACCCAATATATGCCTCAATCTATAAGCAGTATAGGCCACTAGGGATGGTCTCTATGTTTGAGTCGAACGTAAGTTCGACTCGAACATCGGGTGTTCGCCTGTTCGCAGAATAGCGAACAATTTGGGGTGTTCGCAGCAAATTCGAAAGCCAGGGAACACCCTTTAAAAGTCTATGGGAGAAATCAAAAATGCTAATTTTTAAAGGCTTATATGCATGGTATTGTCATAAAAAAAGTGTTTGGAGACCTGGGTCCTGCCCCAGGGGACATGTATCAATGCAAGAAAAAGTTTTAAAAGAGGCTGTTTTTTCGGGAGCAGTGATTTTAATAATGCTTAAAGTGAAACAATAAAAGTGTAATATTCCTTTAAATTCGTACCTGGGGGGTGTCTATAGTATGCCTGTAAAGTGGCGCATGTTTCCCGTGTTTACAACAGTCCAAGAGCAAAATTTAATTTCTAATGGAAAAAAAGTCATTTAAAAGTACTCGTGGCTATAATGAATTGTCGGTCCCGGCAATACACGTCTGGACGCAGGAGCACTAGGACAAACCAGGACAAACTTTTTAGGGTGTCCCACACAGGTGCTCCAGTGGATACTAGGGGTCTCTACACGTGTGATACTTTACCAAAAAAGGTAAGTATCCAGCTTTAAGAAAGGAAAAAAAGCATGTCTTCAGCTTGGAACTTGACCAAAACAGACAATTGTACGACACTCCCAAGCAATGTTTCATATTCCTATTTCTGCTATATTCACATAGGGGAGAAAAGACTTGGGACATCTGAGGACACCTCCTAAAGAAGAGGAAATCACAAAACCACAAGCAGAGGATGAGGAGGGAGACGTTTGTGAAGTCGGTGAAATTGTCACCACAACAGGTGAGTGTCTGAGACCACAGCTTCAGGTAATAGATGCCTGCATATTTATAATACATGGTGTCTTTTTTATTTTAGGTGATGTGGATGTTGTGGAAGAAGAATCTTATTTCACAAGTGAAAGTGCCCAGATCCTCATTGGGGAGAGAATGGGGGTGCAATCGTGATTTAGAAAATATAAAGGAAAACATCAATGATGTTCAAGAAAAAATGAAGAACATCATTGATGTTTTAGGCAGAATATAAAACACCCAAAAATTGTACTGCTTAAAGTTTTAAAGTATTCTAAAAGCCAAATTTTGAAGATGCACACAGTGTGTCAACATGTGCTATTTGCCATCACGGGATATCAATGTACGCGGTTTTTATTTATTTGTTTTTATTGAATTTTTTTAATAACATACAATGACATAGAACGCTGAGGTTCCGTATGAGGTTTGCATTGTTAAGCTTACAATACATGTCATCAGGTCATAATATTGATGCTCTCATTAATGACATACATTCAGAAGTCTCTAATTGATAACAAAACCTCACTGAAAAGGGTAGGTATTTCAGGAAAACAAAAGGAAGAAAAAGAGAAAAAAAACAAGATTATGTAACCTTAAACTAGTAGGGATAATCTCGCCATCTCAGTACAATATTAAACTGTGAGTTGTTCAATGAGTTAGAAATTACTCTAATAACCCTCGGCCATAAGAACCCCATCAGGCACCAAATATGTTAACATCTACATATATGGTGACCTTGTAGTGATGTAACTCAAATATAGACATAAATATGTACAAAAATATGTATAGGAATAGGCATAGACATCTCCAGGAGTTATATCCCTGTGTAGTCAGACTGATTCCCCTAGACTCATTGTGATTTTGTCCAAGACATCCATAGCTTCTGTCAGGGCTCTAGCCGCCCTGGGCACCCTAGCCGGAGGGTGCGCGGGCACCTGGGCAGCTCTGGCCCCTCTGAGCGCCGGCGCGCGCGTCGGCGCGCGCTGCGGGCGCGTGCACGCGCCCGCCGGACATGTGCGCGCGCTCCAGTGCGCGAATAGCGGGCGCGCGCGCCCCCGTGCGCGTGCACGTGCGCGATCGGCGCCGCTTTGGCGCCAGTGGCCCTATTTAAAGGGGACAGCTGCCTGCATGCGGCGCTGTCCGTCTCAGCTCCCACCTGTGTCCCCAACCTGAACCTGTCTGAGCATCCTACCTGTGACCCGGCCCGCCTGACTCCGCTGCCTTCTCCGTTCCTTGACCCCAGCTTGTTTGACCCTGCTTGGACTGTGTTACTGTTGCTGAACCCCTGGCTTGCCTCCTGACCATCCCTCTGCCTGCCGTCTCTACCTGTCTGCCTTACCTGTTGTGACCCGGCTCGCCTGACCATCCCTGCTTCCAGTGTCCCTGCACAGGTCCTCGCTGCTGCCGTTCTCTGCTGATCTACTGCCGTTGCTGTCAGCTACTTCTGCCGTCTGCTGCTGCTCCTGCTGCCGGTCTACCTCCTGCCTCTTGGTCTTCTGCCGAACCTTCATCTGCAGACCTACCATCCGACCAAGACCTGCATCTACCCAGCATCGGCCACCTGCATCCATACGGACACTCCTACCCGCTGTGTTCACGGCTACGCTGTTCCCAATCCAGCAGGCCCTGAACCAGAGTTGTAAGAGAGGTCTCCAACCACCAAGTCAGGCTCAGCACTACCAGGTACTTAACAGTACGGACAGCCATTATGACTGAGCCTGCGGAAGGAGCCTCTACCATGCGGGAATTTTGCTCTCACCTGGCAGCCCTTACACAGGCAGTGAAATCCCTGCAGGAGGGTTATACCAAGCTGGAAGGCCAAGTTCAACAACTTGCCAGCCCCATGGCTGCTGCACCTCCTCCACCACCAGTGCAACCTGCCTCCCAACCGACAGTGGTGATGCTTCCTCCCGAACCTAGAGTACCTGTCCCAGAAAGGTTCTCAGGCGACCGGTCCAAGTTTCAGGCCTTCCGAGATGCCTGCCAGCTATACTTCGCCCTGCAACCCCGGACCTTCTCCCTGGAGGTCACCAAAGTGGGATTCGTGGTGTCCCTTCTACAAGGAGAACCCCAGTCCTGGGCCCACCGTCTTCTGGGAGCCAACAGTGTCATGACCCAGTCCTTAGCCGCCTTCTTCCAGGCAATGGCACAGCTGTACGATGACCCTCAACGCACGGCTACAGCTGAATCCGCCCTATCCGCGCTCCAGCAGGGCCGCAGGACGGCCGAGGACTATGTCACAGACTTCAGGCGTTGGAGCGCGGATACTCAATGGAATAATGCGGCCCTCAGACACCAGTTCCGCATGGGCCTCTCGGAGGGGTTGAAAGACGAACTGGCCCGTGTAGGAGTTCCTGAGGATCTTGAGGACCTCGTCACTCTGACAATTCAATTGGACCGTCGCCTGCGAGAGCGCCGAGCTGAACGCTCTGCTTTACCCAGTCGCCCAGCTTGGATGGTCGCAAGGGCTCCTGTTCCTGCTACCCGTTACCTACCTGCTCCTTCTACACCTCCCATGGGACCTGCTCCGGATGGCTCCGAACCGATGCAGATCGGTCTTCTACGTGCCCCCTTGACGCCCGAGGAACGGGCCCGACGTCGCCAGTTGAATCTGTGTCTGTACTGTGGGGGCTCCGGACATTTCGTGAATGGTTGCCCTGTCAAGACGCGTAAGTGCTTGTCATCCGTTTCTCCTCTCTCTGCACCCTGCCCAGCCAGTACTATTCACCTTACCCTTCCTCTGTCATTGCAGTGCCAGGGAAGGACAATACTCACCAGCGCCATCATTGACTCCGGGGCGTGCAGCTGTTTCGTGGATGCCACCTTCGCCAACACTCACGCTCTGCCTCTCCAGAAGAAGACCCAAGGACTTTCTGTGTTCCTAGCGGATGGGTCCCGTATTAAGTCTGGCCAGGTGACTCAAGAGACTCTGCCTTTACCCGCTACAATTTTCCCTCAACATCAGGAGCTTCTAACCATGGACGTGATCTCCTCTCCCCTGTTCCCAGTCATCCTGGGTATGCCATGGCTCCAGGCCCACAACCCGCTGATCCATTGGTCCACCGGGGAGGTAGAATTTCAATCTCATTACTGCCAGGAACACTGCCTACCTGCAACCCCCGGGACACCCTCTACCTTGCTTTGCCTAGACGCGGACCAAGACCTGTGCCAGTCTGTACCCCAACCTTATCATGATTTCCTGGACGTTTTCAGCAAGCGGGGGGCAGACTCCCTTCCGCCCCACCGTCCCTACGACTGCCCCATCGAGCTCCTCCCTGGGGCTGAAATCCCCTTCGGTCGCATTTTCCCTCTCTCCGAGAAGGAACAGGAGGCCTTGAAGACCTACATTTCCGAAAACTTAAAGAAGGGGTTCATCCGCCATTCCACCTCTCCTGCTGGCGCAGGCATCTTCTTCGTCACCAAAAAGATCAGTCCTTGAGGCCCTGTGTGGACTACCGGGAGCTCAATAAGGTTACGGTCAAGAATCGGTACCCTCTGCCCTTAATCCCCGAGCTCTTTCAAAAGCTAAGATCGGCAACAATTTTCACCAAGTTGGACCTAAGGGGTGCATACAATCTGGTCCGCATTCGGGCCGAGGATGAGTGGAAGACGGCCTTCCGGACTCGCTTCGGCCACTACGAGTACCTGGTCATGCCCTTCGGGCTCTGTAATGCCCCGGCCACTTTCCAGCTTTTCATCAACGATGTACTCAGAGACTTTTTGGACATTTTTGTGATCGTCTATCTGGACGACATCTTGATTTTCTCTCAAACCCTAGAACAACATCGAGGGCATGTGGGCAAGGTACTCCTTCGACTCCGACGGCACGGCCTGTATGCAAAGGCCGAGAAGTGCGCATTTGAGCAGCAGGAAATCCAGTTCTTGGGACTTGAAATCTCCCCGGCAGGCATTAGAATGGACCCTCAAAAGGTGTCCGCCGTCCTTGACTGGCCAGCACCTGTAGACAGGAAAGGAATCCAACGGTTCGTTGGATTTGCAAACTTCTACAGGAAGTTTATTAAGGGGTTCTCTGCTATCATCACCCCCATCACCCAGCTGACCAAGCAGGGCACACGCTTCCACTGGAGCCCGGAGGCTCAAGGGGCCTTCGACCAGCTTAAAAGACTGTTTACCTCCGCCCCCATCCTCAGTCACCCCGACCCTGCCCTCCCTTACATCTTAGAAGTCGATGCATCTGAAGTGGCAGTTGGGGCAGTCGTGTCACAACGACAGGGCAATAAAGACGCCATGCACCCGGTGGGGTTTTTCTCCCGGAAACTTTCTCCAGCCGAGAGGAATTATGATGTCGGGGACCGGGAACTCTTGGCTATCAAGTCAGCACTAGAGGAATGGAGGTACCTCTTGGAGGGAGCTAATCATCCAGTACTTATCTACACAGACCACAAAAACCTTGAGTACTTACGAACTGCCAAGCGACTCAAACCCCGACAAGCCCGCTGGGCTCTGTTTTTCTCAAGGTTCTGCTTTCATATCACGTATCGTCCCGGTTCCAAGAATGTTAAACCTGACGCCCTCTCTCGGATGTTCGACAGTCCCAAGGTCTCCACCACCCCAGACACCATCTTATCTACCGGAAACTTTCTACTTTTACAGCCAGATCTGATATCACAAATCCGGGAGGCATCCGCCAGTTCCCAGGGACCCCATGGGGTCACCTTAACTTCCAGTGATGGACTTCTCTGGAGGGGGAGCCAAGTCTTTGTCCCCGAATCTGTAAGAGTGAAGGTCCTGACCCTACTACACGACCACCCACTGGCAGGACACTTCGGGAGCCGTAAAACTGTGGAGCTGGTGCAACGCACCTTTTGGTGGCCCAAGCTGAAGGAATTCTGCAAGTCTTATGTTGACTCCTGCCCTGTTTGTAACCGCAGCAAGACGTCAAGGAACCGAACTTGGGGACTTTTGAAGCCTCTCCCTGCACCTGATCGACCTTGGCGAATGTTGACTATGGACTTTATAGTCGAGCTTCCTTGCTCAGAGGGGTGCTCTGCCATCTTTGTAGTAGTGGACCGGCTGTCCAAAATGGCCCACTTTCTGCCTTTAAGGGGAACACCATCTGCCACAGAGACTGCCCACCTTTTCATTAAAGAGATAGTCAGGCTACACGGGGTTCCGGCCAATATAGTCTCAGATAGGGGGGTCCAGTTCACGTCCCGTTTCTGGAGGGCCCTTTGTGAGATCCTTAAGATTGAGCTGGCCCTTTCTTCTGCATATCACCCCCAAACTAATGGGCAGACGGAACGCACCAACCAGACTTTGGAGCAATACATAAGGTGCTTCACGTCCTTTGTGCAGGACGATTGGGTGTCCCTATTACCCCTAGCAGAATTCTCCTATAATAATGCCAGCCACTCTGCCACAGGACAATCCCCATTTTTTGCCAATTATGGTTTTCATTTGTCTTTTCTCCCTGACTTTCTCCCAGAATCTTCAGTCCCGGCAGTCCAGGATACAGCTTCGTTCCTCAGCCGCAACAACAGGATACTTCAGGAAGCGATCACCAAGGCACAGGAAGACAGTAAGAAGTTCTTTGATCGGAAGAGAAGGGGAGAGTTGAACTTGCAGGTGGGCGACCAGGTATGGCTAGCTACAACTAACCTTAGACTTGCTTGTCCCTCTAAGAAGCTTGCTCCCAAGTTCTTAGGACCTTTCCCTGTGAAGAGGAGGATCAATGAGGTTTCCTATGAGCTGTCCCTGCCCGACTCTATGAGAGTCCACCCAGTTTTCCATGTCTCCCTCCTGAAACCCGCTGTGCCCGATCCCTTCCCAGATAGGGGTACAAACCCACCCGGACCTGTCCTGGTCCAAGGTAATGAAGAGTACGAGGTGGAGGCCATCCTTGATTGCAGGAGACGTAGGGGGGAGAGGCAGTTCCTGATTAAGTGGAAGGGGTATGGGGCCGAGAGTAATTCATGGGAACCAGAATGCAACCTTCATGCCAAGAGACTAATTCGTACCTTCCTTTCTTCCCATCCAGAAAGACAACGCCTAATGGGCACCCGGAGGTTGCCCCTTGTGAGGGGGCAATGTCAGGGCTCTAGCCGCCCTGGGCACCCTAGCCGGAGGGTGCGCGGGCACCTGGGCAGCCCTGGCCCCTCTGAGCGCCGGCGCGCGTGCACGCGCCCGCCGGACATGTGCGCGCGCTCCCGTGCGCGAATAGCGGGCGTGCGCGTGCACGTGCGCGATCGGCGCCGCTTTGGCGCCAGTGGCCCTATTTAAAGGGGACAGCTGCCTGCATGCGGCGCTGTCCGTCTCAGCTCCCACCTGTGTCCCCAACCTGAACCTGTCTGAGCATCCTACCTGTGACCCGGCCCGCCTGACTCCGCTGCCTTCTCCGTTCCTTGACCCCGGCTTGTTTGACCCTGCTTTGGACTGTGTTACTGTTGCTGAACCCCTGGCTTGCCTCCTGACCATCCCTCTGCCTGCCGTCTCTACCTGTCTGCCTTACCTGTTGTGACCCGGCTCGCCTGACCATCCCTGCTTCCAGTGTCCCTGCACAGGTCCTCGCTGCTGCCGTTCTCTGCTGATCTACTGCCGTTGCTGTCAGCTACTTCTGCCGTCTGCTGCTGCTCCTGCTGCCGGTCTACCTCCTGCCTCTTGGTCTTCTGCCGAACCTTCATCTGCAGACCTACCATCCGACCAAGACCTGCATCTACCCACCATCGGCCACCTGCATCCATACGGACACTCCTACCCGCTGTGTTCACGGCTACGCTGTTCCCAATCCAGCAGGCCCTGAACCAGAGTTGTAAGAGAGGTCTCCAACCACCAAGTCAGGCTCAGCACTACCAGGTACCTAACAGCTTCCAGTGGTAATCAAAGGTCCGTTTGGTGCCTTGTCTACATGCCAATATATTCTCAAATGTAAAATTATATTGCACCATATTGATTACTTCAGACACACTGGGAGCTAGGTTCATCTTCCATTTCCTTGCTATAAGCATTCTTGCGGCTAAAAGAATATGAGTAACTATTCTACGACAATCAAGAGGGAACAAGTCTATTCCAATATTGAGTATTGCTAGGGCTGCCGTGAGAGGGGTGATTATTTTAGTGATCGCAGAAATTATACAGAACAGTTTATTCCAAAAACTTGTCAAATGCTTACATGACCAGAAGATATGCATAATCTGCCCCACTCCTCCACAGTCTCTCCAGCAGAGTGGGGAGTGTGTTGGGAGAAATCTAGAAATTCTATATGGTGTAAGGTACCATCTTAAAGCGACTTTGTGTGACAGTTCCCAGTGGTTGGCACACTTAGAGGCCTGGTAAAAAGATTTAAAAGCTGCTTTCCATTGGGCAGTAGTAAATGTGGTCCCTAGATCTGACTCCCATTTTACATATGGTGCGGACTTATGAAAAATAAGTTTGTTTTGTAGGAGATTATAAAACAGAGAGGTTCCTTTCGTTGCACAGACTTCACTTGTGAGGTAATGTCAGGTTTGTGTGTGTACATGAATGTCTGGGGGGGTTAGGGAATTTATAAAGTATGAGGTCTGAACGTTTGTAAAGCTTTCTGTATTTGGTATATCAAATTCAGTTTGAAGTGTCCTGAAGGGCTTGAGAGATCTTCCTTGTAGTATTTTCCTTTTTCCTTCTTTTTTTGGAGAGATAGGTTTCGGGATTGACAGTTCTAGGGCCTCTAGTGGTATCGGGATTGAAGTCTTTTGTGGTAGGGGAAACTTTATTGACTGAAAACGTCTCCAGGCTTCTATTGAGGCTTGGGTGGTGAGAGGTAACTGTCTCAGTGAGCCAGGTTTCCAAGTGTCCACTAGTAGTAAATTCTTGAGAGACGGAGTGGGTATACAGGATTTTTCAATATTAACCCTTCTTTTATCTGTCTCTGGTTGGAACCAGCAACGTAGTTGAGACATTTGTGTCACTACCCAGTAGTCTCTTAGATCAACCATGCCCATACCACCTGCAAATTTGTGCTTTAGAAGCTGGGCATGGGAGCTACGGGGTTTCATGTCCTGCCAGATCCATGCTCTCAATAATTTAGTGAAATGTGTTCGTTTAGGTGATATGGGAAGCGTCCTAAATAGGTACAATATTTGAGGTAGCACAAACATTTTAAAGGCAGCTAAACGTCCTGTCCAGGACAGTTCATATTTAGTCATTTTATTGGCCTCTTTTGATAATTTGCTAATAAGAAGGGAGTAGTTAATATCTAGCTGGAGGCGGTACCTGATCACTAACCAAGCGCAAAACATCCCTGAGTATCCGGTCTGTATGGTTGTCGGCAACAGCAGGTGGAACGCACGCCGACCCACAGCGGGAAACAACAAGGGAAAGATCCTCCAAACCACACTACTGACCATTAAGGCGAGCAGCCCCAGTGCCGGGCGGGCACCGGGAAATGTAAGTGGCCATTTGGCTAATGCTGTTTTTAAACCATTTTTAAAAATAAAAGCAAGATTACGCTATGAGGTGTTTCTCTCTGATCCCACATATATATCCATTGTGACTTGAGCTGATCTGTGAGGAGGGAGAGCTGTCTAAATAGTTTTGGTGTATCCGTGAACAGGCAAAGTCCTGTAAGAGTGCAACTGATTGTTTTTTAAGTAAAGCAATCAACAACATCTGGTAAGCGGCCAGCCACAATTTGTTTATCACTTTGGGTGAAGGAAGAAGCTGTTGGTGAAGGGACTCACGTTTACCTAGGATAAGAGTGAATCCAATACACGTTGATCAGAAGAATTGATTTATGAACAATTTTTTCTTCAATGCACATATGTGTTTTAATTTTTAATTGATATGAGTTGTGCACATAGACTTTCATTAAGAGACTTTTATTTGGTCTTTTGTGGCTTAAAGGCACTTGGAGCCACATGGTTGTTTCAAATTGCAACGGTTGTCAAATTGATGTAATTTGTGTCACACCCTAATGATTGGGATTTATATGTGGAAACACGGTTGACTGTTTAATCACATCTAAGGTGTCGCACCACAAGCACAACACCACAATAGTAATTTGAGGTACACAGGCAGGGTCGTGACCTCAGCCAAGCTAGTTTATCTCCCTAAGTGGAGTCCTGTGACGTGTGAACAGGGTGCATTTATTCACACCAGGAAGGATCGTTATAGGTATAATTAGTTCGGTTCAAACGGCACACCTGAGTGCCAACAATACAATTCTCTTAATATTTTAATTTATCTATATTCATATGGTCTCCGCTTTAGAGACATATACACCCAAATATAAGACACTGACCACCCACTTAAGAGATCGATCGTAACCAGAATTTTTCACTACTTAAACTATATATAGCTAATTATTAGTTTATTAAGTTTTATAGATGTATTAGCGCCCCATATACCAAACCACACCACCAATTAAATCCTAGGATTTACAAGAGAGCAGCTATATTTATATTTATTCAGCTTTGGTTAAACCTAAGCACCTTTTGTTAGCTAATTACTAATCTATTTTTAAATATAATAAGATTCACCAAGCGCAGGGTTGAGACAACCATATACGGTTGCCTACTTGCAAATATCTATTAATTGTGTGACGTCTGCCACCAAACGGATACCTAGATAAGGGATTCCTTCAGTGCTCCATGTGTATGCATAGGAAGTTTGTAGTTTTTTGCAAAGTTTTGAATCTACTCCTAGATCTAAGACCAATGACTTAGTGAAATTTTTCTTTATAATAAGATATTGCGCTAAAAGTTTTAAGAATTCTGTTTATAGCTGCCAGAGAGATCTCTGTATTCGTTAGGAAAATGATTATGTCGTCCACAAAACAAATTTATGATATGGGAGTGGAAAGTAAAACCTGTGATTAGGGGTGGCGTTCTAACCGCTTCAGCTAGAGGTTCAATTAATAAGTTGAAGATACTCAGGGACAAAGGACAGCCCTGACGGGTCCCATTCGTGATTAAAAAGGAAGAGGACATGTTAGATGTATATACTTTTTCTGACGTTGCAGAATATAATGCCAGTATAGCCGCCAGTATAGGCCCAGTAAACCCAAACTTCTCCAGGACAGCTTGCATGTATTGCCAATAGATACGGTCAAATGCCTTCTCCGCATCTAAAGAGATGATCAGAGAAGGCACCCGACCGGCCCCCGCATGTTGGATCAGATCTATGACTCCTCTAGTTGCATCTGATGCTTGGAGTCCAGTTATAAAGCCTGTTTGATATGGTTTGATAAGGGTAGGTAGTATATGATTTAGTCTATAGGCAATAATTTTACCATACAGTTTGAGGTCCGTATTCAGCAACGATATAGGCATATAGTTAGCTGGGCAGGTCGGATCTTTTTCAGGTTTAGGTATCGTTACGATATAAGCCTGTAACAGCTCAGGGGGAAATGAGGCCGAGGCTGCAGCCACTGCAAACACCGGAGAGAGATTCGGACTGATAATATCTTGAAACTGTTTATAATAGTCGTTAGATAGGCCATCTGGTCCTGGAGATTTTCCTAAAGGTAATAATTAGAGTTGAGGACGCCTGTAGCCAATTATAGCTCAGGGGCTTTAGTACACGCCCCACTGTATAAAAGGCCGCCGCGCCGGCGGCCTAGTGCACTGTGTTACGGCTGTGATTCTGATATAGGCAGACTGCTGATGCTGATTCATTATCATTACAGAATACTGATCATTTGAATATATATTCATTCTGCTGATTGCACTGCTGCTGACAGTATCTGCAGTGCTGTGCTGTCTCATACATTCTACTGTGCTGACACTGCTGAGTGGTGAAATTTTCTGCTGCTGAGTCTAACTTTATCTGCTGTGATTCTGGGGATTAGTCTGGTGTGTGTGTGCTGTTAGTACAGCATTGCAGTATCACCTTCTGGCCTATTGTGATCTAATTCAGGCAGGCATTTATAGGAGCTAGCGTGTGTGTCTGCTGTGTTAGTACAGCACACATAAAACCACCTCAGCCTCTCTATCTGTCATAAGACCCAGTTGTTGTCATCTAAGGCCGCCAGGCATTTATAGGAGCTAGCGTGTGTGTCTGCTGTGTTAGTACAGCACACATAAAACCACCTCAGCCTCTCTATCTGTCATAAGGCCCTGTTGTTATCATCTAAGGCAGGCAGGCATTTATAGGAGCTAGCGTGTGTGTCTGCTGTGTTAGTACAGCACACATAAAACCACCTCAGCCTCTCTATCTGTCATAAGGCCCTGTTGTTGTCATCTAAGGCAGGCAGGCATTTATAGGAGCTAGCGTGTGTGTCTGCTGTGTTAGTACAGCACACATAAAACCACCTCAGCCTCTCTATCTGTCATAAGGCTCTGTTGTTGTCATCTAAGGCAGGCAGGCATTTATAGGAGCTAGCGTGTGTGTCTGCTGTGTTAGTACAGCACACATAAAACCACCTCAGCCTCTCTATCTGTCATAAGGCCCTGTTGTTGTCATCTAAGGCAGGCAGGCATGTATAGGAGCTAGCGTGTGTGTCTGCTGTGTTAGTACAGCACACATAAAACCACCTCAGCCTCTCTATCTGTCATAAGGCTCTGTTGTTGTCATCTAAGGCAGGCAGGCATTTATAGGAGCTAGTGTGTGTGTCTGCTGTGTTAGTACAGCACACATAAAACCACCTCAGCCTCTCTATCTTTCATAAGGCCCTGTTGTTGTCATCTAAGGCAGCCTCTATCTGCCGTAAGGCCCAGTTGTTTTCATCTAAGGCAGCCTCTATCTGCCGTAAGGTCCAGTTGTTGTCATCTAAGGCAGCCAGGCATCTACAGGAGCTAGCGTGTGTGTCTGCTGTGTTAATACAGCACACATAAAACCACCTCAGCCTCTCTATCTGCCATAAGGCCCTGTTGTTGTCATCTAAGGCAGCCTATCTACCGTAAGGCCCAGTTGTTGTCATCTAAGGCAGCCTCTATCTGCCATAAGGCCCAGTTGTTGTCATATAAGGCAGCCTCTATCTGCCGTAAGGCCCAGTTGTTGTCATCTAAGGCAGCCAGGAATCTACAGGAGCTAGCGTGTGTGTCTGCTGTGTTAGTACAGCACACATAAAACCACCTCAGCCTCTCTATCTTTCATAAGGCCCTATTGTTGTCATCTAAGGCAGCCTCTATCTGCCGTAAAGGCCCAGTTGTTGTCATCTAAGGCAGCCAGGCATTTATAGGAGCTAGCGTGTGTGTCTGCTGTGTTAGTACAGCACACATAAAACCACCTCAGCCTCTCTATCTGTCATAAGACCCAGTTGTTGTCATCTAAGGCCGCCAGGCATTTATAGGAGCTAGCGTGTGTGTCTACTGTGTTAGTACAGCACACATAAAACCACCTCAGCCTCTCTATCTGTCATAAGGCCCTGTTGTTATCATCTAAGGCAGGCAGGCATTTATAGGAGCTAGCGTGTGTGTCTGCTGTGTTAGTACAGCACACATAAAACCACCTCAGCCTCTCTATCTGTCATAAGGCCCTGTTGTTGTCATCTAAGGCAGGCAGGCATTTATAGGAGCTAGCGTGTGTGTCTGCTGTGTTAGTACAGCACACATAAAACCACCTCAGCCTCTCTATCTGTCATAAGGCTCTGTTGTTGTCATCTAAGGCAGGCAGGCATTTATAGGAGCTAGTGTGTGTGTCTGCTGTGTTAGTACAGCACACATAAAACCACCTCAGCCTCTCTATCTTTCATAAGGCCCTGTTGTTGTCATCTAAGGCAGCCTCTATCTGCCGTAAGGCCCAGTTGTTTTCATCTAAGGCAGCCTCTATCTGCCGTAAGGTCCAGTTGTTGTCATCTAAGGCAGCCAGGCATCTACAGGAGCTAGCGTGTGTGTCTGCTGTGTTAATACAGCACACATAAAACCACCTCAGCCTCTCTATCTGCCATAAGGCCCTGTTGTTGTCATCTAAGGCAGCCTATCTACCGTAAGGCCCAGTTGTTGTCATCTAAGGCAGCCTCTATCTGCCATAAGGCCCAGTTGTTGTCATATAAGGCAGCCTCTATCTGCCGTAAGGCCCAGTTGTTGCCATCTAAGGCAGCCAGGAATCTACAGGAGCTAGCGTGTGTGTCTGCTGTGTTAGTACAGCACACATAAAACCACCTCAGCCTCTCTATCTTTCATAAGGCCCTATTGTTGTCATCTAAGGCAGCCTCTATCTGCCGTAAAGGCCCAGTTGTTGTCATCTAAGGCAGCCAGGCATTTATAGGAGCTAGCGTGTGTGTCTGCTGTGTTAGTACACCACACATAAAACCACCTCAGCCTCTCTATCTGTCATAAGGCCCTGTTGTTGTCATCTAAGGCAGGCAGGCATTTATAGGAGCTAGCGTGTGTGTCTGCTGTGTTAGTACAGCACACATAAAACCACATCAGCCTCTCTATCTGTCATAAGGCCCTGTTGTTATCATCTAAGGCAGGCAGGCATTTATAGGAGCTAGCGTGTGTGTCTGCTGTGTTAGTACATCACACATAAAACCATCTCAGCCTCTCTATCTGCCATAAGGCCCTGTTGTTGTCATCTAAGGCAGCCTCTTTCTGCCGTAAGGCCCAGTTGTTGTCATCTAAGGCAGCCTCTATCTGCCGTAAGGTCCAGTTGTTGTCATCTAAGGCAGCCAGGCATCTACAAGAGCTAGCGTGTGTGTCTGCTGTGTTAATACAGCACACATAAAACCACCTCAGCCTCTCTATCTGCCATAAGGCCCTGTTGTTGTCATCTAAGGCAGCCTATCTGCCGTAAGGCCCAGTTGTTGTCATCTAAGGCAGCCTCTATCTGCCGTAAGGCCCAGTTGTTGTCATATAAGGCAGCCTCTATCTGCCGTAAGGCCCAGTTGTTGTCATCTAAGGCAGCCAGGAATCTACAGGAGCTAGCGTGTGTGTCTGCTGTGTTAGTACAGCACACATAAAACCACCTCAGCCTCTCTATCTGTCATAAGGCCCTGTTGTTGTCATCTAAGACAGGCAGGCATTTATAGGAGCTAGCGTGTGTGTCTGCTGTGTTAGTACAGCACACATAAAACCACCTCAGCCTCTCTATCTGTCATAAGGCCCTGTTGTTATCATCTAAGGCAGGCAGGCATTTATAGGAGCTAGCGTGTGTGTCTGCTGTGTTAGTACATCACACATAAAACCACCTCAGCCTCTCTATCTGCCATAAGGCCCTGTTGTTGTCATCTAAGGCAGCCTATCTGCCGTAAGGTCCAGTTGTTGTCATCTAAGGCAGCCTCTATCTGCCGTAAGGCCCAGTTGTTGTCATCTAAGGCAGCCTCTATCTGCCGTAAGGCCCTGTTGCTGTCATCTAAGGCAGCCATCTGCAGGAGTTAGTGTGTGTGCTGTGTGACTCCAGCACAATATACACTACCCACTACAATGCCTGGAAGACCGCAAAGGAGAGGCAGACAGTCCTGAGGCAAGAACACAGGGCAAGCAGGCTCTGTGTCTAGAGACAACAGTGCTGGTCGTGGACGTGGATGTGGTCGTGCATCGTCATCAGCACGTGGCCATGGGACACGCTTGTCCTTGTTTTCGGCAGCTGGACATGTTGAGGCGCATCATGCCGAAGGCTTGATAGAATGGATGACCAAGCCCTCCTCATCCTCTCTCACCCAGGCTCAGGGTACTGGCAAAGCAGCTGCCAACGCGTACTCAATGGCATCATCAGGCACCCCTTCCCTAGACCCACCATGTCCTCCTGAGGAGTCCCCCGAACTGTTTGAGCACAGTGTTGGGTACATGCTCCAGGAGGATGCCCAACGTTTTGAAGGCTCGGATGATGATACCCAGCTAGAGGAAGGCAGTAGCGTGAGTGCAGAGAGAGGGATGCTCAAGGACAGCAATCTGGCAGTCATGTTCCACCAGCTGCAGCTTACTGCCAGGTTTGCTCCAGTGGTGAAGAGGGAGGGGATGATGAGGTCACTGACTCCATGTGGGTGCCTGAAGGGAGAGAGGAGGAGGAGGAGGAGGCGGCACATGTCCAACGAGGCAGGATGCCCTCCGGAGGCCAGCTAGAGGCCAGCACACCAACTGAATCACACCGCAGAGCTCCGCCTGTGCAGGGCGCTGCCTCTGCACGTTATCACAAAAGTTCTTTGGTGTGGGCCTTTTTTGAGACGAGTGCATCAGATCGCACCACTGCTATTTGCAACATATGTCTCAAGCCTATCTCGCGTGGCCAAAACATTAGCCGCTTGGGCACCACAAGCATGACCAGATATATGTCGACCTGCCATGCAGCTCAGTGGCAAGCGCACATTAAAGACCCACTCCAAAGAACAAAGCGGATCTCTCCTTGCTCCTCATCAGCTGGGATATCCAACCCCACTATATCTTCAGTCCTCTCTGAAAGCTGCTCTGAGAGGAATGAAGGTGTAGAATTAGGTGTGTCACAGCCAAGTACTTGCGGGCACTCTGTTAGCAGTACACCGACATCCAATTCTACCAGGCAAATTTCCCTGCCCCAGCTGCTGGACCGTCAAAAGAAGTTTACTCCCAGCCATCCACATGCCCAGCGGTTGAATGCTAGCTTGGCTAAATTGCTAGCACTTCAACTGCTGCCTTTTCAGTTGGTAGACTCGGCCCCCTTCCGTGAGTTTGTTCAATGTGCGGTTCCTCAGTGGCAGGTTCCCAAACGTCACTTTTTCTCATGGAAGGCGATTCCGGCTTTCTACCGGCATGTGGAAGGCAATGTCCATGCCTCGCTGGACAGGGCGGTCAGTGGTAAGGTGCATATTACCGCTGACTCATGGTCCAGCAGGCATGGACAGGGACGTTACCTGTCTTTCACGACCCATTGGGTCACTCTTTTGGCAGTTGGGAGGGATGCAGGACAAGGTGCAGTAGTGTTGGAGGTTGTTCCGCCACCACGCCTCCAAAATGCTACTACTGGTTGTGACATACCTCTCTCCTCCACCCCTCCTCTTCTTCTTCCTCCATGGCCTCTTCGAGTGCTCTGTCGTCGGAACCAGCGGTGCTCCGTAGGCATACAAGGGGCTACGCAAGTACGCAGGCAAAAAGATGCCATGCCGTGCTTGCGCTGGTGTGTTTGGGGGAAAGGAGCCACGCTGGGGCAGAGGTTCTGGCAGCTCTGTAGGGGCAGGCCGAGAGGTGGTTGACGCCAAGCCAGCTTAAGCCAGGAATGGTGGTTTGTGACAATGGCACCAACCTACCCGTGAGCCATACAGGGACAGCTGACCCATGTGCCCTGTATGGCTCATGTCCTCAACCTGGTGGTGTAGCGGTTCTTGGGCAGGTACCCAGGCTTACAGGATGTCCTGAGGCAGGCCAGGAAGGTCTGTGTGCATTTGCGCCAATCGTATAATGCCAGTGCTTGGCTGGCTGAGCTGCAAAAGGAGTTGAACCTGCCCAAGAACCTCCTTATATGTGACATGCCCACCAGGTGGAACTCAACGTTGGCCGTGCTACAGCGACTGCACACGCAGCAGAGGGCCATCAATGAGTACCTGTGCGACTACGGCACCAGGACAGGGTCAGGGGAGCTTGGATTTTTTTCCCCACGCCAGTGGAGCATGATCAGGGATGCATGCACTGTCCTGTCACCATTTGAGGAGGCCACGAGAATGGTGAGCAGTGACAGTGCATGCATCAGTGACACTGTACCTCTTGTCCACCTGTTGGAGCATACGCTGCGTGGGATAATGGACAGGGCACTTGAGGCAGAACAGAGGCAGGAAGAGGAGGACTTCCTTGCCTCTCAAAGCCCCCTTTTATCCAGACAGTGTTCCTTCTCTCCCACCCATCACACAGGAAGAGGATGAGGAGGAGGAGGAGGAGGATTGTGTGAGCATGGAGGTGGAGCCTGGCACTCAGCATCAGCAGCAGCAGCAGCAGCTGCAGTCTTTTAGTGATGATTTACAGTCCCAACAAACCAGTGGACTTGTACATGGCTGGGAGGAGGTGGCTGGCGATCATGTCGTCCTCATTGACCCAGAAGACTCCGGACTGAATGCCTCAGCTAACCTACGTTGCATGGCCTCCCTGAACCTGCAAAGCCTGCGGAAGGATCCTCGTATTCTTCGGATCAAGGAGAGGGACCATTACTGGCTTGCCACTCTCCTTGATCCACGTTACAAGGGTAAGGTTGCAGACCTTATCTTGCCATTGCAGAGGGAGCAGAGGATGAGACATCTCAGGGAGGCCTTGCAGAAAGGTCTGTGCAACGTGTTCCCAGAGACTGGGAGGTTACAAACTCCTGGTCCTGGACGACGAGTTGCTGAGGCTTCGGTCAGTAGCAGAAGGAGCGGTGGGAAAGGTGGACGTCTGACCGATGCGTTCAGACAATTTTTTAGTCCGCAGCCCCAAGGTATGATCGGTTCCAGCAACCATCGCCAGTGTCTGATATACATGGTGCAGGAATACCTAGGGGCAAGGTCAGACTTGGACACCTTTCCCACCGAAAATCCTCTGGCTTACTGGGTCTTGAGGATGGATCACTGGCCAGAGCTTGCACAGTATGCAATTGAGCTACTGCCCTGTCCTGCATCCATCGTTCTTTCCGAACGCACATTCAGTGCTGCTGGAGGCTTTGTCACCGATCACAGGGTGCACCTGTCCACCGACTCGGTTGATCGACTGACCTTCATAAAGATGAATCAGTCTTGGATCACCACCAGCTACCAGGCACCTGAAGTGGATATAACTGAATAATTTATAATGTCACATCCCTTCAAGACTGCCTATGCTGATGCTGAGTGACTGTCCTGTTATGTTCACTGACTATCCTCTTCCTCCTCAATGATCCATTCCTTGATAGCTTGGAAGAACATTTTTGTTTCTGGGTGCCACCACACCAGTGGCTAAGGCCCAATTTTTCAGCCCCTGTTTAACAGGGGCGTGTAATTACAATTTTTTAAGCAATGCTTCGCAACAGGTCTCATTGCTGTGCTCAGAGTACAGTATCTGTGAGGGGTTGCAGTGTGGTGGCACCAGCACCAGTGCCTAAGGCCCAATTTTTCAGCCCCTGTTTAACAGGGGCTTGTAATTACAATTTTTTAAGCAATGCTTCGCAAAAGGTCTGACTGCTGTGCTCCAAGTACAGTATCTGTGAGGGGTTGCAGTGTTGTGGCACCAGCACCAGTGCCTAAGGCACAATTTTTCAGCCCCTGTTTAACAGGGGCGTGTAATTACAATTTTTTATGCAATGCTTTGCAACAGGTCTCATTGCTGTGCTCAGAGTACAGTATCTGTGAGGGGTTGCAGTGTTGTGGCACCAGCACCAGTGCCTAAGGCCCAATTTGTCAGCCCCTGTTTAACAGGGGCGTGTAATTACAATTTTTCATGCAATGTTTTGCAACAGGTCTCATTGCTGTGCTCAGAGTACAGTATCTGTGAGGGGTTGCAGTGTGGTGGCACCAGCACCAGTGCCTAAGGCCCAATTTGTCAGCCCCTGTTTAACAGGGGCGTGTAATTACAATTTTTTAAGCAATGCTTTGCAACAGGTCTGACTGCTGTGCTCCAAGTACAGTATCTGTGAGGGGTTGCAGTGTTGTGGCACCAGCACCAGTGCCTAAGGCACAATTTTTCAGCCCCTGTTTAACAGGGGCGTGTAATTACAATTTTTTAAGCAATGCTTCGCAACAGGTCTGACTGCTGTGCTCCAAGTACAGTATCTGTGAGGGGTTGCAGTGTTGTGGCACCAGCACCAGTGCCTGTTTAACAGGGGCATGTAATTACAAATCTTGATCTAATAGTTCACAGCAGGGCCCATTCCTGCGCCCACCAAGAGTAACTGTGAGGGCTTACAGTCTTGTGGCAACACCGTCCACCACCACCAAAGGCCCAATTTTTCTGCCCTGTTCAACAGGTGCATGCAATTACAAATCTTGATCTAATAATTCTCAGCAGGGCCAATTCCTGTGCCCACCAAGAGTAACTGTGAGGGCTTACAGTGTTGTGGCTACACCAACATCTAATGGGGCAAATTTCTGCAGAGTATATACGGCAGGCCCCTACTTTCAAACATCCAACTTACAAACGACTCCTACTTGCAAACGGAAGGAGAAAACAGGAAGAGGGGGGAAATCTACCCCTAGGAAGGGAAATTCCATCCTGTTACATTTAATTTGGGAAAAAGGTATCTCCTCTCTACTGATGCTTTATCACCAATCCTTGTTTCAATAAAAAAAACACTTTTCCAAAAACATTTGTCATTGGGATGGAAAGTGAGGTGAAATGTTCTGAACAGGTGCACAGACAGCAAAACAAATGTTACAGGGGTGATAACCCCTCCATATGTTCTCCAAAAAGCTTAAAAATAGATTTTTTTGGATGAAAATGGATGACACTTAAAAATGTACCTGTTCAGATTCTACTTAAGAACAAACCTACAGTCCCTGTCTTGTTTGCACCACCTGTATACTGCTGTTCAGAGTATATAGGGTTGTAGGTATAGGGTTTTATTTTGGTTGCGGGGTTCCCCTTAATATCCATACAAGACCCAAAGGGGCTGGGGTGGGGGGTGATGGGGTAGCCATGCCATTTTTCTCAATGATTTTCAGCCATATTGCCAGGACAAGACATGACATTAAAGCCGCAAGCGGTTTTAAATGTTTTTTTTTTTCCTTTACAAATGTCATTTTGTGCAGGGACAGTTCTAAACACGGGAAACACATGCCACTTCACAGGCATATTTTAGACACCCCCCAGGTACCATATTTAAAGGAATATTTCACTTTTTTTTTTCACTTTATGCATCATTAAAATGACTGCTCCAGAAAAAACGTCAGTTTTTAAAACTTCTTTTTGCATTGATATATGTCCCCTGGGGCAGGACCCGGGTCCCCAAACCTGTTTTATGACATTAACATGCATATTGGCCGTTATAATGAGCACTTTTGATTTTGAACGTTCGCATCCAATGTAACGAATAGGGTTCGAAAATTCGCACAAACTTTCGGTCCGTTCGAAGGTTCTGGTGCGAACCGAACCCGGGGGTGTTCGGCTCATCCCTATTCAAGACTAAAATGGCTGTAGAAAAGTCATGGAAAGGGCTAGAGGGCTGCAAATGGCAACAAAATGTTGTTAAGAGCATGGCAAGTGCTCTGCAAACAAATGTGGATAGGGAAATAACTTAAAATAACATAAAAAAAATTTAAATTTAAATAAAATGCTGGAGGCCCCCTTCTCAGCAAAAGAGGTACAGGAAGTCATTAAGAACCTCAGAAACTCAACAGCACGATGCCGCACATATGGTGGGAATACCACAGAATACGCACTTTCTGGATTTTTTTTTTTTCTATTTAATGGATAAGATAGTGGGAAAATAAAATACTTGGAAATTAAAAAAATGAAAAAATTATAATCTTGACCTAGGAGGACGAGGTCCATATGGAGTAGGAGGTTGAGGTGGCGGTGGATGTGGCGGTGTAGGTGGAAGCGGCGGTGAAGGAGGACGAGGTAGCCAACACTGGTTCAAAAATACAACAATGGCTGGGTAAGGCTAGTGGTGAATGATGTGTCGAATTCTGTCCCCCGTCGCATAGTGTCCGCCCTGTACTGCACTTGCTCAGTACGTAGGACAAGGGGATTTTGAAACTCTCTGAAGACGATGCGCGGTGACTCCAGGTTAAAGCCACATCATCCGAGGTTGAAGCCTAGCCAAGCGAGCCCGTGAGGGGCCCTGCTACTATGTGCTACCGTATGTCCACTTGGATGGTGGGGCTTGAACCTGCACTCACTGTGCAGGCGACGTTCATCTTTGGAGATTTTGTGGATCTCCTTGTCCGCCGTACTGCACAAGCACTGCGCCTGCGCAGTAAGTGCCGGACACTATCCGATGGCCAGAAAGTTTTTGGCAGAACACCGGTATATGTGTCTATTCTGCACAAGGTACGGACAAGTCCCGTGGGATCCATGCCTGGTTAATTATTTTTTTTTTTTTATTGTATTTTTTATTAAAGGATTTCAAAAATACAGAAGAGAAGTCAACTTCAAACAATTGTTAGTACAAAATAAGTACATTCATTCAAATAGTATCAAACATAGGCCAGGGCCTTAAAGGTAAGGTTACATTATTGCCAATTTTGCAAGTTTAAAAATATAGGCGTTGTGTAGGTCAGAGGAGGGAGCCAAAGAAAAAGAAAGGGGGCGGGAATGGGGGGGGGGACCCAAGGAGTGGGCAATTCAAGTGTACTGGTATATCACACCTTGGAAGTTGTTGCTCATTGGGCCTAGGATTAGTGGGGTCTCAGGGGCGCCTATTCCAGATAGAGGCGCTCCATGGGATTCCCACATAAAGGAGGGGAAGGGAGGGGGGGCACCATGGAAACTTTAAGGGAGTATGTTAGCGGAGTCAAGGTAGTAAGACATTCTACACACATATTTAAGAAGGCCCTATGTTATTGGAAAGTAATGGGAGAGTCCCAGGGTTGAGTTGTGAGTGGTCCCACAGGTCCCAAACCTTTGAGAATTTAGGAAGTGTATCATGGATAGTAGCAGTGAGGTGTTCCATTCTGCGGATCTGCTCCAATATTTGTAGGACTTGTGAGAGAGTGGGTGGGGAAGAGGACAACCATCTCAGGGGTATGGCTCGTTTTGCTGCCAAAAGGATAAAGCCAGCTAATTTTTGAGTGTATTTGGAGATGCCGGGGAAAGGCAAACCTAGCAGAAATTAGATTGGATTTAAAGGAAGGTTGGTTTCAAGAAGATTTTGTAAGTATGTATGTATAGGACCAAAAGGGTTGAATAGTGGGACATTCCCAAAGGATATGAAAGTGGGAACCAATGTCACCCCAGCACCTCCAACACACCCGGGGAACCCCAGATCATATCTGTGTAGAACCTCTGGAGTTCTGTACCAAAATAGTAAAATCTTATAGGTCGTCTCCCTCTGTTCTACGCAGCGAGAAGATTTAGAAGCAGATTCCCATATTTTCTGCCATTGAGGGATAGGGATGGGTTGTTTAAGGATCTGGGACCATTTCTGCATGTAGGAGTGATGAGTGGCGGTGAGTGGAGGGAACTCATGTAGATATTTGTAAATTTCTGAAATAAGATGGGTTTGATATGGGCCCTGGGCACATAAGATTTCGAATGGGGTGGGTCTATTTAAGGTGAGGGTGGGGGATTTGGAGCTGAAATAATGTTTGATTTGGAGATAGGAATAGGATAGACGTTTGAGAACTTGGTATTTCCGTTGAAGTTCATCGAAGGACAGGAGTGTGTGGGTGAGTGGGTGTACTATATTCCGGGGCTGGAAGATTCCAGCCTGTGACCATGGGAGCATTCGGATATAGAACAAACTGTCAGGTATGTCAGGGTTAAACAACACATTTAACAGGGGTGGGCATGGGGATGAGAGGGAGAACTGATGAGAGCATTTCTTCCATATGGAAAAAGTGAGAATCATCGGGTGCAAGCATAAGTTTCTAAGTTGGGTTATGGAGGTCTCTGGATTTGACCAAATCATGGAGCAGGGGTGAACTGGGCTAGTAATGCTTATTTCAATTTCCGACCAGACACTGGATGCCATTCTATGTGACCAAACTATGATCGGTTTTAGATGGGTAGCAAAATAATATTTGAGGAGGTCTGGGGCTCCCAACCCGCCTCTGGATCTAGGGGCCAGTAAGACAGAGCTAGCTATTCGATGAGCTTTATAGTGCCAGATAAAGTTGAGGAATGACCTCTGGGTAGCTTTAAGTTGTGACATTGGGACAGGAATTGGTAGGGTCTCAAATAGATAGAGAAATCTCTGCAGGACAGACATCTTCAGGACATTGATGCGACCCAAGAGAGAGATGGGATATGTGTCCCATTGTCGTAAAAGTCGGTCAATGTCACGGAATAGTGGGGGGAAGTTGGCCTGGTAAAGGTTTGAGTAAGAGGAGGTTAGGTTAATTCCTAAGTATTTGAGGGAGTTTGTGCACCAATGATAGGGGTAATTTTGTTGTAGAGCAGTGAGATCAGAGGGTGGGATGAGTATGGGCAGCGCTTCCGTTTTGTTTGTGTTGATCTTATATCCTGAGAGAAAGCTAAATTCCTTAAGCAGGGCATGAAGGTTTGGGAGGGAAATGTGGGGTCTGGTCAAGGTCAGCAGAATGAGGTGTCTACTGATCACAGTCTTCCCCTGCTTTACCCACTGTGCGGGATCCGTGCCTCTGCATGGAACCGTAGCCTGGAGCGAGCGTATCCCCTGACTGGATCCTGACAAGGGAGGCGGGTCCCAGAGGACGGACCGATCTGCAAGCGGAATCTTCCTCCTCTGCACGTGCACGCCAACGCCAACACCGGGACCCGACTGGAGGACTGGAGGACCATACAGCAGTGCGGCGGCCACGAACGGGGTACCTGGTGAGTGGGGGAACATCAGACTTCCATGGGCATATGTGGGAAGATGCAGTAGCCGGAGCTACACTTCTCTGACACAACAGTTTCCCCACCCCGCCTCCCCTATACAACCCGTTTGGAGCAGCGTAGTGCATTATGCTGAAACTCATTTAGACTGTAGCACTGTAGCACTGCTTAATAAACCAGGGGAAGTCTTTATATCCCCTTGTGTGCTCCCTAAACAAAATAACAGGGAAGGAAAACATTTTTTTAAGGATTTAAAGGAGACTTAACGACAGGACTTAAAGGGAGAAAAAAACTCTACCACTGTACCTATAGTAAGATGTGGAAGAGACAACTGAGAGACGTGTGGAGTGGTACTGAATATTAAATATCTGAAATACCTGACCCTATTCCACCCACGCATGGTCTTTGTCGGATTGCATGACTGATACTCCTAAGGACTGTAGCCTGGCTGGATACCCATATCAAAGAACAAGACTTGAGCTAAATCTGTCTGATCATATAAACGGATCTCTTCAGAAGACAGGTTTTCTGCTGGACACTACACTAACAAAACAAAACTATCTGAGCCAATACCAGTGGGGAGAGCATGTGGGTGGTGTGGGTACTTGCTTAGACCCCTGTATACTCCTGGGTATATACCCTCTTCCAACCGTTCGCCTAACTGGAGGAGTACCCTGGGCCCAGCTCTACCTACCGTCCCTCCCCCCCCTTTTTTTCCCCTCTTCCCCCCCCCCCTTTTTTTTTTTTTGGGGGGGGGGGGATTACTGGTCTAAGTGTGGGAACTCTGCATAGCTGATTAAGTGGACTTTTGGCGGGAGGAGAAAACTGTGAAGAGGGGGGATCGAGAGAATATACAAATGTGATGCTTGCTGTCAGAGTTACTAATTGCACTATAATTGTGATATACTAATTTGCATTAGAGCACTCCGCTGTTTCCTGCCTTCTCCCCCTACTTGCCTTGTGTATCCTTTCTCCCCCCCCTTCCCCCCCCTTTTTTTTTTTTTCCCCTCCCTCTCCCTATTTTTTCGAGTGGCAGAAGAAAGGTTAAATTAAATTCCAAAAGTGTTCCTTGGGATACAACATGCCAACCCAATGCACTACCAAGGCCAGCCAGGCGGCAAGCCAAGCAGGTCAAGTAGCTGCCAAACTCGAAAAATATGCCCATACTCCTGGCCAAGGTGTACAGACACCCCCCAGGAATAACCAACAACAAGCCCAACCCAAGGTGGGGACCACGGGGATAAGAAAGAGCCAGGGTCTGGGCCAAAACCAGACTGGAGGACAGGTCCACCCTCCAGTAGTGGTGGAAATGGGGGAGGCAGGACAGGACCAGAGACTTGAAGTGGCCCAGGGATTACTAACAGGGGGGGGATCTATTACACACTGAGCCATCGTTGAAGGAAGTCCTACAGGCGGTCAATTTATGCAGAGACTCTTTGACCGAAATGATGGTCCAGCTAAAATCAATTCAGGCAGATCTTCTACTAGTTAGACAGGATATACAGGCAGTTCAGGAAAGGACTACAGCTTTGGAGACACGGGTGGCCCTCATAGAGGATGATCTGGACCCTCTTAAAAATGAAATAGCAGCTATTAGAGGACAACTAAGTAAGCAGGAAACCAAGATAGATGACATGGAAAACCGGATAAGGAGAAAAAATGTACGAATTCTTGGGTTCCCTGAACAAAGTGAGGGCCCAGACCCAGTAAATTTCTTGGAAAAGTGGCTACAGGGTAGAATGGGCCCGGAGGTGTTCTCACCCTTTTTTTCAATAGAGCGAGCACACAGAATCCCGGCTAGACCCCCCCAGTCCGGTGCCCCTCCTAGACCCCTGATTGTTAAAATATCAAATTTCAAGGAGAAGGTGACTATTATGCGTAGAGCAAGGGAGTTGGGGGATATGAGGTACAATGGCTCTAGAATCTCTATTTACCCAGATTTCTCACCGGAACTCCAGAGGAGAAGAGCCAGATTTACTGAAATCAAACGTAAATTACGCCAGGCACATATGCATTGATCTACCCGGCTAGATTGCGTTTGACAGTCAACGGGGGGATCAAATTTTTTGATACACCTGAAGGGGTGAGTGAGTGGTTGGCGGCTCACAATGAAATAACGTGAGGGAGGGGCTTACAGGGGGAATGGCTTCCGCTTCATATTCTGATTAGGGGGGAATGGGGATATTGTTTATCTGCAAACTGTCAATCTTCTGTATGATGCATTGCGGGCCTGCCCCCTAGGCGGACCCGTAGATTTACATTTCTAATACACTGCTCTGGGGGGGGAGGAGGGGAGAGGGGTATGAAAGGGTGGGAACAATGAGCAGGACACCCATACTTACAAGGTGTTGGAGGGGACCGGCAAAATGTTCTCAAGTTTTTTTTGTTGTTAATGTAGGTCTTTTTTTTTGTGTTGGTAGAGGTGAAGGGGACTGGGGAGGGAGGGCGGAAGGGTGGGAAAGGGAGGGGGGTAAGGGGATTGTATTAAGTATACTGAATGTATGGACAGGTCACAATAGGAAGCCCTTGGGTAGGCCTAGTAAGGCAGGGAGGGAAGAACCAGAAGATTATGGATGGTATGCATGGGGTAGTGGGGGGGTAGGTTTTCAAAGAAGGAATGAATGGGCAATAGATAGGGATGAATGGAAGAGACATGTCTCCAAGGGGGAAGATAGGCACTTAATACATTTATTTACTTTGAACACTTCTAATACTAGTTGCCACGACTGTCTTTATAACACTAATAAGCTAATACAGGAACTTAAAATTAAAGCACAAAATAAAGTTAGATTTCACAGAAATATAATGAATAGATACTTTCACTTCTATGTTTATGGCTAGTAATACACGGTTAAAAAAGAAAGCTATCATACTATGTTCATGGAATGTAAGGGGTATGGGGGACCTTGGGAAAAGAATAGCAATATTAGATACAGTAAGGGCACATGGGGTTTCTATCCTGTGTCTACAGGAAACACATTTTTCAAACACCTCCATACCCCAATTGGGGTGGAGGGATTTCCAAACTCAATATCATTCTGTCCATACGTCCTATTCAAGGGGGGTCAGTATTTTTGTCAAGAATGGTGTAGCATTCAACTGTTTTCAGAAAAAGATTGATGAATGTGGGAGATATATTTTTCTCCATTGTAAAATGGAGAATCAGAACTTTGTCCTAGCAGGTGTGTATATCCCACCACCTTTCAAACTAGATATTTTCTACGACCTAGCAGACTATGTGCTGGATAAACCTGATAGTCCGATCTTCATGATGGGCGACTTCAATATGGTCATAGACCAAAACATCGATAGGCTCCCACAAATAAATCAAGGGAGAGGACTGGTGGATAGAAGACTGGCCCATATAATGGGGGAGATGGGTCTTAAGGACCTATGGAGAATACAGAATTCGGGAGAGCGGGCTTACTCATGTTTTTCCCCTACACACTCTACGCTCTCTCGGATTGATATGATTCTGGGCAACGATGAGGCACTTATTATATCTGACAGCCCTAGATATCTACCGAGGGGTCTCTCCGACCACTCCCCGATGACAATCTCTTTGGGGATTGGTGGGGAGAGGCAACCTCGGGAATGGAAAATTAGTCCAGTATGGTTGGAGCTCATTGGGGAACCGCAGGAAGTTACAAGGGCTCTGACAGAATTCATAGACCTAAATAATGGAACAGCATCACAGGGGGTCATCTGGGATACCCTAAAGGCATTTCTTAGGGGACTCCTGATCCAACAGATTTCAAGAATTAAGAAGGAGTCAAGTAGGAAGGAGATGGAGGCAGCTCATAGGGTGATACAGTTGGAAGAACAATACATCAAGGATCCATCAGTAGCGAACCTTGGGGTCTGGACAGAGGCACAACGGGTCTATCGCTGGATAATGATGGAGAAAGCGGAGAAAAAACATTTGTTTCAAAAACAAGTTCGTTTTGGGGAGGGGGAATGTGTGGGTCGAATGCTATCACAATTGGTTAAATTCAATTCACCTTCATCACTGGTACCAATGATTAACACGACTACAAAGGGATCAACCACTAACACTTCAGAAATTGTTGAATGCTTTAAAGACTACTATAAAACCCTTTACAACTCTAACCACGAAGAGACGGGTGATGTAATGGAAGTTTTTTTTAAAGATCTGACGATTCCCCGTCTCTCCGAGGACAATGGGAGCAAATTGGATGCCCCCATCACATTAGAGGAGATACAACATACGGTACAGGCAATGTCGACCCGGAAATCTCCCGGGCCGGACGGCCTACCGGTTGAGGTATATCGCCACTTTGGAGGAATCCTTCTCCCCGAGTTATTGAAGACATTCAATTGGGCAATGGCTAATGGGGATCTCCCTCTTTCTATGAGGGAGTCAACCATAATAGTCATACCAAAAGAAAATAAAGACCCATTAGATCCCTCCTCATATAGACCGATCTCCCTGCTTAATCTGGATGCCAAGATCTTGGCCAAGGTCTTGGCGTCCAGATTGAACAGGGTGATAGAGGAACTCGTCCACCCTGACCAATCAGGATTTATACCTGGCAGATCCACAAATATAAACATTAGACGAGTGTATCTAAACCTACAAATCCCAACGGATGATGAGGGGCATAGAGCGATTTTATCTCTGGATGCCGCTAAGGCGTTCGATACACTGGAATGGGGTTACCTGTGGAGGATATTGGGGGAGTTTCAAATCGGGCCAACATTTTCTAAATGGGTAAAAATTATGTATAAAGCACCAGAGGCTAAGGTGAGGATCAACAACGAACACTCCGCAAGGTTCCAACTGTTAAGGGGGACGAGGCAGGGATGTCCTCTGTCCCCACTTTTGTTTGCCCTCGCAATTGAACCTCTGGCTATAGCTCTTCGCTCCTGTACAGAGATTAGGGGCTTTAAAAGAGGTATGGAGGAGGAAAAAGTAGTCCTATTTGCAGACGACTTGCTTATCCTCCTTGGCGACGTTCAGAACTCCTTGAAGCAAACCATGGGTAAAATCAGCGAATTCGGCCAATTCTCCGGATTAGGGATTAATTGGGGCAAATCTACCTTAATGCCAGTAGACCCTCTCGATAGCTTACTCCCCCAAGAAGCCAGACGGGTGCAAGTAGTAAGCCACATGAAATACCTTGGTGTAATCATTACACGAGATCCTAAAACATATGTAGCAAATAACCTTGTTCCACTCCTAGTTAGGTTTAAAGAAAAAGTTAAAGTCTGGAGGAGGTTCCCTCTCTCATCGATGGGCCGCTGTAACCTAATCAAAATGATCTTGTTGCCACAGGCCTTGTATATTATAGCTAACTCTCCAGTTTGGGTTTATAAAAAATGGTTCTCCAGGATGGATATTATATTTAGAGAACTGATTTGGAAGGGAAAGGCGGCACGAATTAGCTTAAAAACTCTCCAATCCCCGACCAATGAGGGGGGAGTGGCACTCCCACACCTCTTTAGATACTTTTTAGCATCCCAATTACAGTATATGAGGGATACTGGGGTGGGGAGAAACCTCCTTCAGATTTGTCTAAAAAGACAAATTGTTGAAATTATGGAGGCAGGCATGACGATACGGGGAATCCCCACCCTGGACTTAATGAATAAGGTATGGGTAGCTGCCAAGGGAATACTGGGATGTAGAGGCTACACGGAACATTCACCGTTGTGGAAAAATAACAATCTAAGGGAGGTACAAAAAATAGGACCAATTTGGGAGTGGGAACGAAGAGATATAAAATACCTACACCAGCTATATACCAATGGGCAACTAAAAACCTTTCAAGTGTTTAGACTAGAGTTTACAATACCAAGGAAATCTTTTTTTCGGTATCTCCAACTCAGGCACGCACTTACAGCACAATTTGGCGATTCGCCAGTAGAATGGGGGGATATATCAACACTAGTGAGAATAACGCAAACAGAGTTAACAAAAGGCCTCACTTCAGGGATCTACGCGATCTTACACAAAGAAGCAAGGGGCTCTCAAGGTACCTCTGCTTGCAGAGACAAATGGATAAGAGATGGGAGCAATATTACAAGCTCCCAATGGGATAGGATCCTCGAGCTAGCACCTTGGGTCTCTCTCTCCCCACCCCAAAGAATGTCGCACCTGTTTCTCCTATACAGAGCCTACTTTACTCCTAAAAAAACTCTTTTGCTTTGGGCGCAGAACTGACTCCTCCTGTCCTAGATGTGGAAGGACAGAGGGTGACATGATCCATATGTTTTGGAGGTGTCCCAAGCTATATCGCTACTGGATGGAGGTAATAGAAACAATATCCCAAGTCTTTGAAGCCCCTATTGAGGCAGAGCTTGAGACTTGTGTACTGGGATGGGTGGAGGGGAAGGGAAAGCCTAAAGACACTAATATAGCAATTTTGAGGTGCCTATTCCAGGCGCGCAAACTCATAGCTCAGAGATGGCAGGCATCTGTGCCTCCATCCAGTAGAGAATGTGAGCAAGCTGTGAACACTATGATATTGAAGGAAAAAACGCTTTACACAAGACAGGGATGCACTGGGAAATTCAGAAAATTGTGGAAAATCTGGTGTGAAAAAAAAAATCTTGACACAGTATAACTACAGGAACACTATTGCAATTAATAATGAGACATGTGGAAGGTTGGATGAGGGATATGAATGTTTAGGATATGCTTACGAACAAATGGGGGGAAAAGAGCTAAAGGAGAGAGCTATTTGGGAGGAGAGGGGGAGCGTACATGTTACAAGGATGGCCCATCCTTTCTTGTGGCGGGGCTTCGTTCTCCCCTCCCTCTTGTTTCTCTTTCTTCTCTCTATGCACTATGCCTGCTTTTTAGTTATTTTATATGCACTCTTATGTATAGAGTTCTATATTTAAAATTGCATCCTCTCCCCTCCTGCAAATGTTGGAGGAGGAGGGGTATCTTCACTCTCCCTGTGTAACAATATGATAATGTAAGAGGTGAGAATGTAATGAATATGATGTATAATGAAAAAACGAGAAATAAAAATATAAAGTTAAAATAAAAAAGGTCAGCAGAATGTCGTCTGCGAATAAGGACAGTTTGTATTCATTTTGACGTAGAGAGACCCCGCGGATATCAGGGTGAATACGAATGGCAGCAGCCAGGGGTTCCAGGCAGAGAATGAAAAGTAGAGGGGATAGCGGACAACCCTGCCTGGTGCCATTACTCAGAGAGAAGGATGGTGATAAGTATGAGGATAATTGGACTTGGGAGGAGGGTCGGGAATATAGAGCATGTAATGCAGATATGAAGGGGCCTTTGAAACCATAATTGGCGAGTGTGGCAAACATAAAGGGCCAACTGAGCCTATCAAATGCTTTTTGTGCATCCAGGCTCAGTAGCAGAGCTGGTCGTGTTGTTTTATTTAATAGGTCAACGAGGTCTATGGTGCGTCTTGTGTTATCGCCTGCGTGTCTGGCTGTCACAAAGCCTACCTGATCCTTATGTATTAGTCTTGGTATTAGGTGGGATAATCGGTTAGCTAGGATTTTTGTAAATATTTTGTAATCTGAATTGAGTAGTGCAATGGGCCTGTAGTTGTCTGGGAGGGAGGGATCTTTACCAGGTTTGGGGATCACGGAAATATGGGCATGGAGGAATTGAGGGTGGGGTTCAGTGCCTTTGAATAGGGAGATCAAATGTGGGCTCAAGATTGGTAGGAAGGTCTTATAATAGGAATATGGTAAGCCATCTGGGCCAGGGGATTTTTGGGTAGGGAGATTTTTCACTACGTCGGTCAGTTCCTCAGGTGTGACTGTCGAGTTCAAAGATAGAAGATGGTCAGTTTGGGTAGATGTAGGGAGTCAAAGAAAGAGTCAAATTTCTCTTGTGTAAAGTTGTAATGGGGGTCTGTCTGCAGGCAGTTGTAAAGTTTGCGATAGAATTCTCCGAAAACTTTAGACATTGTGAGAGGGCAGTAGGTGGGAGTACCATCAGGTTGTTTGAGAAAATCTGGGGATGAGTGGAAGGGGCGGGGTTTCAGTTTGTTTACTAGCATCCTATGGGGCTTATTTGAGTATTCATAGAATTTCTGTTTGGACCACAGAAGGGATTTATCAATTTTTTTCATGTCAAGTGATCTAAGTTGATTGCGTAGAGAGACAACGGCATGGAGCCAAGCCACCGTGGGGGAGGAAAGTAAAAGTCTCTCGGCTTTACGGAGTTTGGAGAGAGTAGAGGAGCGTTGGAGGGCTGCGTCTTTTTTCAGGCGAGAGCCTGTGGCAATGCAGTGTCCCCTAAAGACTGCTTTATGAGCTTCCCACAGGGTGGAGGGCTCCGAGACCGTATCAACATTAAGCTTAAAATACTCATCAAGGCTGTTGGATAAATGTTCTTTAGTTTCAGGGATTCGGAGGAGGGTTTCATTGAGGCGCCAATGACAGGTTCTAGGGGATGCGGAGGACAGGGCAATATCTAGGTGCACTGAGGAGTGATCCGACCAGGAGACGGGATTAATTTCAGACAAGACTGTGGACGTCAGGAGGGGCGAGGAAATAAAGAAATGATCTAATCTGGAGTAAAGTTTGTGAGGGTGAGAGTAAAATGTAAATTGTTTGTGTGTGGGGTGCTTGATCCTCCAGATGTCTAAAAGGTTTTTGGCTCTAATAAGTTTGCGAAATGATTTAGAAAGGCGGTCAGAGTTAAATGGGGTTTTAGACGGGAACAGTACATGTTTGTCTTTACTGGGGGACATGGTCATATTAAAATCCCCGCCGATCACTAGGAAGGGTTGGGAAAACTTGTCTAAGGTGGCAAACATGGTGGTAAGGAATTGAACCTGTCCAGAGTTGGGAGCATAAACATTAACTATCGTAAGGGATTGGGAGAGAAACATGCAGTCCAGGATAATAAATCTGCCATGGGGGTCCAAGTAGGAGGATTTGATTCGCAAGGAACAGGAGCGATTTATTAGGACCGCCACGCCTGCTTTACCAGACGGGTCAGAGGCCATATAAGATATCGGGAAATGTTTACTAGCAAATTTGAGAGAACCCCCAGGGCTGAAATGGGTCTCCTGGACTAGGATTACATCAGCTTTAGAAGCTTTAAACTCTTTCAGAGCTAACCATCTCTTCTGAACAGAGTTTAAACCTTTGACATTACAGGTGAGAAATTTCAGCGCCATAACAGCTTAACCTGGTAAATAGGCATATGAAAAGAAGCATAGTATGTGTTGGGTAAGGGAATCCATGGTGCAAGGATAATAAGATGGATATAAAAAATAGAAAGTAACCTGACCCTACATAGGGCATTAGCAAAATAGTAACCTAAACATTTACAATCAATGAGATATAAACGTCTCCGGTCAGAGAAAAAAAACGGAGGAAAAACAGTGAAAAAATTCCAGTAAGAATGAAAATGAGGACAAAGATTGAGATAAGAACAGAAGGAGACAATAAGAAAAAAAAGAAAAAAGAAGAAGTGAGAATCCATAAGTCATCCGAAGAGAAACCTGGAAGGGCAGAAGCCTCCAGGAAGCCCAGGCCCGAGCCTTGGGCTGGGGAGGAAAGCATGAGGATCACTGAAGATGGGGGGCCGGAGTGTCCCCCTCCGTCCTCCGGAGCAGAAGGCCTGGGTCATGAAGAAAAAATCAAAATCAAAATCTTTCTTTTTCTTTTTTAAACCTTGGAAAATGTGGAACTATTGACCCAGGGTTATAAAAAAAACAACACTTGGTGCACCCCATGGCTAAGGGGGTGGATGGGTAGGCCCAACTAGGGGGCAATCGGCCAAACAAGAACATCAGAAGGCCAAAACACAGGTACCATACACAGCCGTAGCTAAGCGAGAAGTTCCTCAGGTTGGGGGTCTGGAAGATGGTCGCCTCTGAGGAGTGAAGTTAGTTTTGGGTGGCTTCTGTCTCACTGGGGTCCAGATGCGACCTGGGATTCCTGGTGGTTTAGGAGTGGTGGGAAGCGGCATTGGATCCTCATCGGGGAGAGGCCCAGGTTGCGTAAAAAAGCATCACTTTCCTGGAGGTCACGGAGGGAGTACTGTATGCCATCCCGGGACGCAGAGAGGCGAAAGGGGAATCCCCATCGGTATGAGACCTTGTGGGTCTGGAGGTGGAGTGTCAGCGGGCGAAGGTTTCTTCGTCTTGCCAGGGTGATAGGTGAAAGGTCATTAAAGATCTGGATCCTGGACCCCTTGAAGTCAAGCCTGGATTGATTACGGGTGGCGATAGTTAAAGCTTCTTTGCTGTCGTAGTAGTGGAATCTAACCACCACATCTCTTGGATTGGCTCCAGCCGGAGGTTTAGGGGCTAAGGATCTATGAGCCCTGTCTAAACGCCAGTCAATGTCAGGGATGTTGGGGGCTACTACATTGAACAAACTCAGGAGATAGGAACGAAGGTCTCTGTCTTCTATTTTTTCAGGAATGCCTCTGATCTGTAGATTCTGCCTGCGTTCCCTATTTTCAAGGTCTTCTTGTTGCGCTTGAAGCTGGGTAACTGAGTGTTTAATGGCGGCGTTGTCTTCCTCCAAAACTTGGACATATTGCACTAGCTCATCGAACTTATTCTCAAGGGTGTCTGTGCGATCCCCCAGCTGGTCTATTTCACCCCTCAGCTCTTTAGCAAGTTTCCCCACTTCCTGAGCAATGTTGTGGGTAATGGCTTGGAGCAGGGATTGCAGTTTGGTGTCTAGAATGTCAGCTGTAAGCAGGGCAGGTGAGCCCTGTGTTGGAGTGGGTGTATTGTCAAATAAAGTACCTGTTTCAGACTCAAGATGTTCCTGCGTGTCTTGTGCGTCTCTTCCACCACTCAAGGTTGAGGATGCGGGTTTATTCAGGTAGCGATCCATGGTGGAGGAGGTCTGGGAAGTAAACACTGCGGCGTAGTTCTTCCTTTGGTCTCCGATTTTACCCATGGTGTGCACGGTCGCTGTGAGAGGATGAGGAGGTGACTCCTGTGGCTAGTAAAGCTTAGGAACAGTCAGCAGGAGTCTTGGGAGGGCGGCAGGGGACGGATCTCCGAGGTTACATGCCTGCCATGTTCAGAGGCCGCACATGTGCCCGAAAAGAATTACTTTCAAAGTGTAACGGGTCTTAGGGGGGGATGATCCGCAGTGTGTTCTGCACCCAGGAGGAGACCCTATGCCCAACAAGAGGCAGCAAGTAGGCAGGTCACCAGGTCTCAGGGAGCAAGCCAGAGGGCACAGTGGTGATAAGGCTGGGTAGGGTCAGGGCTCGCCTCAGGGCACAGTTCCTGTAAGGATGGGGGCACAGGGGAGACAATGTAAAGTCACTGTGGTACCTGGATGTGGAGGATGTACCCTGCACAGCAGGCCGCAAGATGGCTGCAGGTTGTGGGCGTCTGAGAGTAGCCCTCACGGTTCTTCCGGTAGCCCCCTGATCTCCACACAGTCCAGCCACCTCCTGGTGACAGACGTCACAAATATGGGTCGATTGGCCGTCCCCCGCACCGCCGATCGCGGCACTCGAGATCGGAGGTGTTGGAGGCCTCAAGATGGCTGCGGGCCGCGGGTGTCCGGGGATCCACTGCCTTGGACCTCCCGGTGATCGTTTGGGTCCCCACTCAGCTCCGACCTCTTCCGGGAACAGCCCCCAACGATGTGGGTGAGTTTGCTGCGATGTGCACCGCCGATCGCGGCACTCGAGCCCGGAGGTGTTGGAGGCTTCACAGGCCTCAAGATGGCCGCGGGCCGCGAGTGTCCGGGGATCCACTGCCTTGGACCTCCCGGTGTTCGTTTGGGTCCCCACTCAGCTCCGACCTCTTCCGGGAACAGCCCCCAACGATGTGGGTGATTTTGCCGCGATGTGCTGTGCTGATCGCGGCACTCGAGCCCGGGGATGTCGGAGGCCTTACAGGCCTCAAGATGGCGCCGGGTCTCCGCTGTGAGTAGGCCGCGCTCTGACAGGTTATTGTCAGATCGGGAGCCACAATCTTCCCTGGGGCTAGGGTGGAAGGGGCTCTGTGGGGTGGGGAGATTTTGGAGGTTCACCAGGTCTTTGCTTTTGCTGGATGGCGCTGGATTAAGGGTGCCTGGTTCATTTTAATGAACGTGAGCTTGTCCACATTGGCTCTGGACAGGCGGCTGCGCTTGTCTGTGATAACGCCCCCTGCCGTGCTAAATACACGTTCAGATAATACACTGGCTGCAGGGCAGGCCAGCACCTCCAAGGCGTAAAGGGCAAGCTCAGGCCATGGGCCAAATTTGGAGACCCAGAAGTTGAAGGGGGCAGACCCGTCATTCAGTACGTGTAGGTGTGTGCACACATACTGCTCCACCATGTTGGTGAAATGCTGCCTCCTGCTAAAACGTTCCATCTCAGCTGGTGGTGTTTGTTGTTGTGGCGTGCTGATAAAGCTTTTCCACATTTCGGCCATGCTAACCCTGCCTTCCGAGGTGCTGGCGGTGCCCCGGCTGCGTTGGCGACCTCTTCCTCCTCCTCTGCCTTCGCCTTGTGCTTCCACCGTACCGTGCCAAGTGGGAATGCCACCAGCAGCGCGTCTACCAGCGTGCGCTTGTACTCGCGCATCTTACGATCACGCTCCAGTGAGGTAATTAAGGACGGCACGTTGTCCTTGTAACGGGGATCCAGCAGGGTGGCCACCCAATAATCAGCACCAGTTAAAATGTGGGAAACTCGGCGGTCGTTGCGGAGACACTGCAGCATGTAATCGCTCATGTGTGCCAGGCTGCCCAGAGGCAACGAAAAGCTGTCCTCTGTGGGAGGTGTATCGTCTGTGTCTTCTGTATCCCCCCAGCCACGCACCAGTGATGGACATGAGCTGGTCTGGGTGCCACCCTGCTGTGAACACGGTTCCTCCTCCTCCATCTCCTCCTTATCCTCCACCTCGTCATCCTCCAGAACTGTGCCCTTGCTGCCGGACAATTGTGTACCTGGCGCTTGTTGGTTCAGGAACCCATCCTCGTAGCCACTTGTAAATGACTGCCCTGAAAGCTTTGGAAATGAACCCTCTTCCTCCACCTCCTCCTCCTGTGTCACATCCACATCCACATCCACATCATCACCTGAAGCGTTTTTTCAAGGAGGCATAGAACTGGGATAGTAATGCTGAGAACGGCGTCATCGGCACTGGCTATGTTGGTGGAGTACTCGAAACAGCGCAACAAGGCACACAGGTCTCGCATGGAGGCCCAGTTATTGGTGGTGAAATGATGCTGTTCCACAGAGCGACTCACGCGTGCGTGCTGCAGCTGATACTCCACTATCGCCTGCTGCTGCTCGCACAGTCTGGCAAGCATATGCAAGGTGGAGTTCCACCTTGTGGACACGTCACATATGAGACGGTGAGCGGGAAGGCCGAAGTTACGCTGCAGCGCTGACAGGCGCGCAGCAGCAGGGTGAGAGCGCCGAAAGTGCGCACAGACGGCCTGCACTTTCTGCAGCAGCTCTGGCATATTGGGGTAATTCCAGGCCGAGCTTGAGGCTCACTGAGGCTCACTGCCACCAACCACTCATCGGCAGTGTTGCCAACCGTCAGTATTTTTACTGGCAGCCAGTAAAAAACAGGCAATTTTCTCCTGCCAGTAAATGCCAGTAAAAGGAAAAAGTTGCCAGTAAAAATATGGCTGTGATGTTCGGCTCGGTCCAGAGCCAGCCAAGACCATCTGAGTCCCTACTACTGTGTGTTCGGGCAGCTCTGGTGGAGGCAGTGCCCGAGCGTGTCATGTGATGTCATGGTGCAAGGGAGCCAAGCAGAGCGGCCAGAGCATGGTGTGCGGGTTGCAGGATAGGATCAGGGCAGGTCGGGAGCTGGACTGCCAGTGTTGTTTAGACTGGAGTGGACTGAAGGGACCAAGAGTCAACTTCATGTGTGTGTGTGTGTGTGCCTTCCTATTCTAATTTCTTGCCCTCCTGAATCCTGTCCCTGAGTTACTTACTTACTATATTGAAAATAAAATAAGAAATATGTTTTTTGGCCTAATATCTATCTTAAATCACATTGCTAATTAAATATTGTACTTGTTTGTAGCCTAAATACTAAAATTTGCACTTAAAAGTGTAATTTTGTAACTTTTGGAAATGCCAGTAAAAACGTGGTTGTGTCAGGAAATTTTGGGTGTCGTGTCAGTAAATTTCAATCTGGTAGGTTGGCAACACTGCTCATCGGTCTGTTGTTCCATGTCCCTCCACAACTCCTGCGCGGTGTGGGGTTTTTCTCCCAAACAGGAAAGTTTTAAAACTGCCTGCTGTCGTTTAGCCCTGGCTGTGCTGAAGTTGGTGGTGAAGGTGTTACGCTGACCGGATGAGGAGGCGGTAGAGGATGAGGAGGCGGAGTAGGAGGAGTTAGCAACAGGAGGCAAACTGAAGTGTCCTGCAATCCTCGGTGGTGGAAGGACATGCGCCAAACTGCTATCCGCCTCAGGCTCAGCCGCCACTACATTTACCCAGTGTGCTGTTAGGGAGATATAACACCCCTGACCGTGCTTACTGGTCCACGCATCCATAGTTAGGTGGACTTTGCCACAGATGGCATTGCGCAGTGCACACATGATTTTGTCCCCCACTTGGTTGTGCAGGGAAGGGATAGCTCGTCTGGAAAAGTAGTGGCGGCTAGGCACGACGTACTGTGGGACAGCCAATGACATCAGCCTTTTAAAACTCTGCGTCTCCACCAGACGGAATGACAGCATTTCAAAGGAGAGGAATTTTAATATGCTGGCATTCAGGGCCAGGGATCGCGGGTGGCTAGGGGGGGTACTTCCTCTTCCGCTCCAGTGTTTGGGAAATAGAGAGCTGAACGCTTCCATGGGACATTGTGGAGATGGTTGGTGACCCAGGTGGTAGTGTTGCTGGCAGATCCTCTGTTTGCGGGTTGGCAGGTGCCACTGTCACTACAGAGGTGGATGAAGAGGCCGAGACTGCAGCAGAAGAGGAAGCAGGAGGAGCCAGAGACCTTTCTTGGTTTTTGAGGTGTCTACTCCACTGCATCTCGTGCTTTGCACTTAGATGCCTGGTCATGCAGGTTGTGCTCAGGTTGAGAATGTTTATGCCTCGCTTCAGGCTCTGATTGCACAGCGTGCAAACCACTCGTGTCTTGTCATCAGCACATTGTCTGAAGAACTGCCACGCTAGGGAACTCCTTGGACCTGGCTTTGGTGTGCTCGGTCCCTTGCTGCATTGGGCAGTAGCAGACGTACTGTCTAGGGGACAGATGCTCCGCTTTTGCACCCTGCTCCCTCTTCTGCTGTGCTGGTGGCTCTGTGCGACCACTGCCTCTTCCTCCGAACTACACTGGTCACATGCATGACGTTGATTCCATGTGGGGTCAAGGACCTCCTGGTCCTCCACATCATCTTCCACCCAGTCTTCACCCCTGTCCTGCTTGTCGGTCTGCACAATGGCGAAAGCAGCAGCAGTTGGCACCTGTGTTTCGTCATCATCCAAGGCGTGCTGCGATGGTCCTCCCATGTACTCATCATGAAACATAAGTGGTTGGGCATCGGTGCACACAATCTCTTCCACTTCTGGGGCAGGGCTAGGTGGATGGCCCTGGGAAACCTTGCCAACAGAGTTATCAAAAAGAAGAAGAGACTGCTGCATGATTTGGGGCTCAGACTGCTTGGCTGATTTGCAAGGGGGTGAGGTGAAAGACTGATGGACATCGACTGCAGGTGCCAACTCTGAACTTTCATCAGGAGACTAGGTGGGAGACAATGTGAAGGAACCGGAGGCACTGTCAGCAACCCAATCTACTATCGCCTGTACTTGTCCTGGCCTCAACATTCGTACAGCCTCATTAGGCGCGCCAAAATACTGCTGCAGGCTCTGTCGCCTACTCGCACCTGAGGAAGGTGTTTCACTAGTGCGTGTAGCTGGCACAGATCGACCACGTCCTCTCCCTGCAACAGGAGCTCCACCAGCAGCACCACGACCTGGGCCACGCCCCCTTTTTGATGGTCTCCTCATATTTTAAAAATGTATGATCTCGCCATAAATGTGTGTTTTTGCAATAGCAGAATACACCCACAGTATGTAAAGCGTGTATCTCAAAAACTGCTAAACTGCAGAAAATGCTATTGGGAAAAAAATGTCACTACAATTTTTTTTTGGGATAGCACAATAGAAGAAATATCGATCGATTGTATGTCACACTTCTGCACACATGCACAAAGCACTGAAAGATTTTATTTTTGGCAATAGCAGAATACACGCACAGTGTCTAAAGCGTGTATGAACATGCAGAAAATGCTATTGGAAAAAAAAAAATTCGCTACAATTTTTTTTTTGGGATAGCACAATAGAAGAAATATCGATCGATTGTATGTCACACTTCTGCACACATGCACAAAGCACTGAAAGATTTTATTTTTTGGCAATAGCAGAATACACGCACAGTGTCTAAAGCGTGTATGAACATGCAGAAAATGCTATTGGAAAAAAAAATGTCGCTACAAAATTTTTTTTTTTTGGGATAGCACAATAGAAGAAATATTGATCGATTGTATGTCACACTTCTGCACACATGCACAAAGCACTGAAAGATTTTATTTTTTGGCAATAGCAGAATACACGCACAGTGTCTAAAGCGTGTATGAACATGCATAAAATGCTATTGGAAAAAAAAGATGTTGCTACAATTTTTTTTTTGGGATAGCACAATAGAAGAAATATCGATCGATTGTATGTCACACTCCTGCACACATGCACAAAGCACTGAAAGATTTTATTTTTTGGCAATAGCAGAATACACGCACAGTGTCTAAAGCGTGTATGAACATGCAGAAAATGCTATTGGAAAAAAAAAAAACATGCACAAATCACAGCAAAATTTTATTTTTTTGCAATGTTTTTGCAATAGCAGAATACACACAGAGTATGGTGTATCTCTTAGTAAAATATGCAGTGCAGTGATGCTCCACTGAGCTTGCAGGTAAAAGTTATATTTTGTCTGGCACTGGCCTCATGGCACTGTTAAAAGACTGTGCACTGCACCCCAGCCAGGGTACAATTGATTTAGGAATCTCTTGAATGATTCTCTCTGCCTCTTTCTTTTCCTTAATAAAGACACTCTCTAGTCTCTACTCTAGCTATGTAGATCGCTCACTGATATAACTAATTTGAAGAAAATTTAAGGAATGTGGACTGACTGACTGTATTAGACTAACTCCTAATGAAATCCTCTCTTAGCAGCACAGGAACCTGTCTATAGCAGAGTGAGGTGCTGTGCTGTGTGCCTGTACCTTATATAGAGGCTGGGTCACATGCTGCACTGGCCAATCACTGCCATGCCATTAGTAGGCATGGCTGTGATGGCTTTTAAGGGCACACTAGTGAAACTAGCGTGGATTGGCTGCCCTGCAGCTTGTAAAAGCCGCCAATACATCGGCGAACACCGGACCCGAACCCGAACATACAGTCAATAGTTCGGGTTCGGGTCCGGGACCTGGACACCCAAAAGTCCGGTACAGGCCCAAACTTTACAGTTCGGGTTCGCTCAACCCTAATAATGATCTGATAGCTCTGCAAATTTCTTGGAGAATTATCGGTGCATTAAGATCTTGAAGCTGATCCTTTGACAAAGTGGGTAATTTAAGAGATGATAGAAAGGATGTAATCTCCCATTCTTTTGGCTGTGGCATATCAGGATCATCTTTTAGGTCATACAGGCCACTATAGTAGGCCGCAAAGGCGTCAGAAATGCTTTTTGGATTCATTATCTTAGCCTTAGTGTAGGGGTCTATGAGATATTCAATTTTGGATTGCAATTTTTTGACTTTCAATCTGTTAGCTAAAAAATTACCTTTTTTATTACCTGATGAGTAGTTTGTTACTTTGAGGGCCTTAAAATGTTTATCGTATTGTTCTAGTAAAAGCGATCTCAGTGTTGTGCGCAGCGTGGACAGCTTAGTGGCTAAGGGCTGGAATGTATTTTCCTTGTTGCTAGCTTCTACAGATCTCTTTCAGCGTCTCTTCTAGCAGCCGGAGCCTTTGCCTCCTAATGCGTGAACACATTTGAATGAAAATACCTCTAATAAAGGCCTTATGGGCACACCAAATCACAAATGGATCAGAAACTGATTGGGAATTGACCTGAAAGAACTCCTGGAGTTGCCTATTGATATCTGCCACATTTTGCGTTGAATTAAATATTTGTGAGTTAACTCTCCACACATATGCAGGATTAGGTGTGTACTCCTCTAGTATAGATATTGAGACAGGAGCATGGTCTGACCATGTAATGTCATGTATACTAGAGAAGGACACCACCTGAAGTAGGACCTTGTCCACCAACACCATATCCAATCTCGAGTATGAGTTATGACGCGCTGAATGAAAAGTAAAGTCTCTCTCCTCAGCGTGTTGGCATCTCCAGACACCATAAACATCCTCCTCGTGGAATAGGTGTTGGAGCGCAAAGTGGAAGCGTGAGGGCTTAGCCGTCATGTCCATAGCTGGATCAGCCGTCAGATTGAAAATCACAACATATTATCAAGGATCCTTTTCTGGTTTTAGCAATTTTGGAGAATAGTTTTTTCGCAAACCGAAGTTGGTGTTTATTTGGTGCGTAGGTGTTCACAATTGTATACGGCTTACCATTAATATCGCACAGGAGGCTCAAGAACCTGCCTTCTGGGTCTTGGATAGAACTATGTAGTCTGAAGGCTACTGTCTTCTTGATCGCTATAAGTACCCCTTTCCGTTTGTGGGGTGCTGAGTCAGCAAAAACGTGTGGTAATTTTTTTGGGGTGAATGTAGGTGAAGCTGATGCTTGGAAATGCGTTTCCTGTATATAGATTAAATCGCTTTCCAGTTTGAGGATCTCTTTCCACAAAGAGGCACGCTTAGCAGGGTGGTTGAGTCCTCGCACATTGAATGACATTACTCTAAATGCCATAACAGAGAAAAAAGTACCTTATATATGTTGCCTTTCAGATTTGTATATCCGCAGCACTTGGATCTGTGTGGACCATTGAAGCTATAGGTGATGCTCTCTTTTGAGGTTCCAGGAGAGGTTCCAGGAGGTCGGGGGATCAGGGAACAGTACATCTGGTGAGATAAACCATAGTAGAAGAAAAAGAACATAGAAACATAACCGGTGATCCCAAGTGGGACCTGATTGTAGTTCCACTGCACAGAACTCGTAAGGGGTGAGCCCCAGTGAGCCGGGGTAGTCCTGCTAAAAGCTTGTGATTAGGGCATTGATCCAGAGGCGACTGAGTCGCGTGGTTTGTGATGTTTCCGCTTGTGGGAGACAGTTTGCCACTCCTCTTGATTGGACGTTTTAGGGGGTGACAAACGAGTGGTAGGTTCTTGCTCAGGTTTAATGTCCCATTCGCCCTTCATCTAGAGTAGTTATCACTGAGGAAGTATTATTCCGGGCGATAATTAATTTTGTTGGGTAACCCCACTGGTATGTGACGTCATGGTTTCTAATAGCTTTTGTAATTGGTAGGAGCGATCTCCTTTTCCGTAGGGTGTATTGGGAAAGATCTGCAAAAAGCTGCAGGCGGGAAAATCGCTCAGGCAATTGCTCTTTTTTGTGAAAGCATGTCATTAGCAGTTTTTTTTACGTGATAAAAGTGCACCCTCATTATCACGTCTCTAGGGACATCGTCGTGTATGTAAGAAGGCTTTGGGAGTCGGTGGATCCTATCAATTACCACTTCAGAAGCTGGTATAGAGTGTAAAGCTGTTCGAATCAGGTCGCATGCGTCCTGATCCAGTTGAGTCACTTAAGCGACTCTATTTGGTCATCTCGTTCATTGTGCGCATCTATTAACATGTTATGGAAAGATGCAAATTTGTCCATTTTGTTCTCAATATGGCCAACCCTGCTTCCCAGTTTATTAACATCAGCTTTGAATTTAGTAACACATTGCAGGATATCAGTGTTTAAGGAAGCTGTAAGTGACACTAACATATCTTTCAATACAGTCTCTGAGACCGGTTGGTTAGAGGCAGGGAAAGAGTTAAATGTGTCAGGCAGCTCTGTAGTGGTGTTAGCAGAGTTGTATCCAGGGCTTACCTCTATGCATGAGGAGTTTGCAAAAAAGCCTAGGCTTACTCTTTGCAGGGCTTTGTGTCGTGGGAGTGGAGATCTCCAGTGACCTGGGCTGTGAGATTTTTGAACCCTCTTCTGAGCCAGGGCTGTGTATCGTGGAAGATGATCCGCCAGACAAGGCTGGCGAGGAGCCACCGGCGCCATCTTGGCCTCGTGTATGGTGCTTGGGGGGGGGAGAAATGCGGGATTTTCCCCATGCCAGCCGGCTTTGTCTTTTTTCTTCCCATCTCGGATGAAGCCCGGTCTCTGCGTGAGCTGAGGGATGCCTTTTTTATGTTGTTCCGCCGCTGTGTGCTGTATACCCCGGCTGCTTGGAGGAGCTAAGGTCTCATGCGTCCATTCAGCCATTCAGCCATACAATCCCATATACCCAATTCTATACCCACAGTTGATCCAGAGGAAGGCGAAAAACCCCAGCAGAGCATGATCCATTTGCTAAAGCAGGGGAGAAAAATTCCTTCCTGATCCTCCGAGAGGCAATCTGATTTTCCCTGGATCAACTTTACCTAAAAATGCTAGTACCCAGTTATAGTCTGTATATTTAGGAATAAATCCGGGCCTTTCTTAAAGCAATCTACTGAGCTGGCCAGAACCACCTCTGCAGGGAGTCTATTCCACATTTTTACAGCTCTAAAGCCCCATACACACGGTCGGACAATCCGCGGACCAGGTCCGTCGGACCATGTCCGTCATACTTTGTCCGATGTTGGTTTTGCGTACACACGGTCGGACAAAGTTGTCGGAAAATCCGATCATTCTGAACGTGGTGACGTTTGTTGCCTACGACGGGACTACGTAGAGGCTAGTAGCCAATAGCTTTGGTCTTGTAATGTGATCTGAGCATGCGTAGCACTTTGTCCGGTCGGACAACCGTACACACGATCGGATTTGGTGTGATCGGACCGTGTTGACGGCAAAGATTTCCAGCAGGAGATAAGACTTTGTCCGTCGGTCAAACCGACGAACACTGTCCGATGGTGCATACACACGGTCTGATTTTTCAACAACCTTGTCCGATCGGACAGAATCCATGAAAAAGTCCGACCGTGTGTACGGGGCTTTACTGTGAAGAAACCTTTGGAGATGAAATCTCTTTTCCTCTAGACGTAAAGAGTGCCCCCTTATCCTCTTTGTTGACTGTAAAGTGAATAACTCAACACCAAATTCACTATATGGACCCCTTATTTATTTGTACATGTTGATCATATCCCCCCTTAATCTCCTCTCATCAAGAGTGAATAAATTCAGTTCCTCTAATCTTTCCTCATAGCTGAACTCCTCCATGCCTCTTATCAGCTTGGTTGCCCTTCTCTGTACTTTCTCCAGTTCCCCAATATCCTTTTTGAGAACTGGTGCCCAAAACTGAACTGCATATTCAAGATGAGGTCTTACTAGTGATTTGAACAGGGGCACAATAATATCTCTCTCTCTGGAGTCCATACCTCTCTTAATACAAGAAAGGACTTTGCTCGCTTTGGAAACCGCAGCTTGGCATTGCATGCTATTATTAAGCTTATGATCTACCAAAACCCCCAGATCCTTCTCCACTATGGATCCCCCAGTTGTACTCCCCCTAATATGTATGATGCATGCATATTCTTAGCCCCCAAGTGCATAACTTTACATGTATCAACATTAAACCTCATCAGCCACATAGTCGCCCAATTAGACAGAGCATTGAGTTTGGCTTGTAAATTGGAGACATCCTGTAAGGAGGTTATTCCACTGCATAGCTTGGTGTCATGTGCAAAGACAGAATGTTAATTTTGATCCCAGACTCAATATCATTTATAAAGTTATTAAAAAGTAAGGGTCCCAGCACTAAACCTTGGGGTACACCACTGTGAACCTTAGACCATTCAGAGTAAGAATCATTAACCACTACTCTCTGAATTCTGTCTTTTAGACAGTTTCTATCCATTTACAAAATGATATTTCCAAGCCTGTAAACTTTACCTTACACATGAGCCATGTGTGAGGAACTGTATCGAACGCTTTTGCAAAATCCAAGTATACCACATCCACCGCCACCCCTCTGTCCAAGGTTTTACTTACCTCCTCATAAAAAGAAATCAGGTTTGTCTGACAACTTCTGTCTTTCATGAATCCATGCTGTCTGTTGCTTAAAATATTTTTTTTCTGCAAGAACTCGTCTATGTGGTCTTTTATTAATCTCTCCAGTATCTTCCCAACTATAGAAGTTAAACTAACAGGTCTATAGTTAGTTGGTAAAGACTTTGTTCCCTTTTTAAATATAGGCACCACATTGACCCTGCGCCAATCCAGTGTTACTATTCCTATCATTAATGAGTAGGGATGGGCCCGGTGCTCGATGCGAACCCATGTTCGCATCGAGCACCGGGTGTTCGCTCGCTCGGCGAGCCCAGAACTATTTTGGCCGCTCGCATCACGTTCGTGTGATGCGAGCGGCCCCGCAATGCATTGCGGCCGGCGCGGCCGGCGCAGTGCATTGCTGGCTGATGATTGGCCAAGCATGCACTGTGACCCCGCATGTTTGGCCAATCACAGCGCCGGAAACTCGAAGAGCCATAATTGGCTACAGGCAGGACGCCTGTAGCCAATTACAGCTCAGGGGCTTTAGTACACGCCCCCTCTTATAAAAGGCCGCCACGCCGTCTGCGCCGGTCACATGCTGTTCCGGAGTAGATAGAGCAGGATCGTTCTGTGTCACTCTGCTGGATTTAGTTAGAGAGATTTACTTAGAGAGATTGAGTTAGATAGATTCATTTAGAAAGATTGATTTAGAAAGAGGGGCTTGTAGTGTGTTCGTGGCAGGCAGGCACTGGCAGCAAACAGAGCTCCTGTATTTTGTTCCCAGAAGCACCTATAGGACTTGTAGTGTGTTCGTGGCAGGCAGGCAGAGCTCCTATATTTTGTTCCCAGAAGCACCTATAGGACTTGTAGTGTGTTCGTGGCAGGCAGGCAGAGCTCCTATATTTTGTTCCCAGAAGCACCTATAGGACTTGTAGTGTGTTCGTGGCAGGCAGGCAGAGCTCCTATATTTTGTTCCCAGAAGCACCTATAGGACTTGTAGTGTGTTCGTGGCAGGCAGGCAGAGCTCCTATATTTTGTTCCCAGAAGCACCTATAGGACTTGTAGTGTGTTTGTGGCAGGCAGAGCTCCTATATTTTGTTCCCAGAAGCACCTATAGGACTTGAAGTGTGTTAGTGCCATCACACAGACCTATATTTTCTTCCCAGAAGCACCTATAGGACTTGAAGTGTGTTAGTCCCATCACACAGAGATCATATATTTTGTTCCCAGAAGCACCTATAGGACTTGAAGTGTGTTAGTCCCATCACACAGACCTACATTTTCTTCCCAGAAGCACCTATAGGACTTGAAGTGTGTTAGTCCCATCACACAGACCTATATTTTCTTCCCAGAAGCACCCATAGGACTTGAAGTGTGTTAGTCCCATCACACAGACCTACATTTTCTTCCCAGAAGCAACTATAGGACTTAAAGTGTGTTAGTCCCATCACACAGAGATCATATATTTTGTTCCCAGAGGCACCTATAGGACTTGAAGTGTGTTAGTCCCATCACACAGACCTATATTTTCTTCCCAGAAGCACCTATAGGACTTGAAGTGTGTTAGTCCCATCACACAGAGATCATATATTTTGTTCCCAGAAGCACCTATAGGACTTGAAGTGTGTTAGTCCCATCACACAGACCTACATTTTCTTCCCAGAAGCACCTATAGGACTTGAAGTGTGTTCGTCCCATCACACAGAGATCATATATTTTGTTCCCAGAAGCACCTATAGGACTTGAAGTGTGTTAGTCCCATCACACAGACCTATATTTTCTTCCCAGAAGCACCTATAGGACTTGAAGTGTGTTAGTCCCATCACACAGAGATCATATATTTTGTTCCTAGAAGCACCTATAGGACTTGAAGTGTGTTAGTCCCATCACACAGACCTACATTTTCTTCCCAGAAGCACCTATAGGACTTGAAGTGTGTTAGTCCCATCACACAGAGATCATATATTTTGTTCCCAGAGGCACCTATAGGACTTGAAGTGTGTTAGTCCCATCACACAGACCTATATTTTCTTCCCAGAAGCACCTATAGGACTTGAAGTGTGTTAGTCCCATCACACAGAGATCATATATTTTGTTCCCAGAAGCACCTATAGGACTTGAAGTGTGTTAGTCCCATCACACAGACCTATATTTTCTTCCCAGAAGCACCTATAGGACTTGAAGTGTGTTAGTCCCATCACACAGACCTACATTTTCTTCCCAGAAGCACCTATAGGACTTGAAGTGTGTTAGTCCCATCACACAGAGATCATATATTTTGTTCCCAGAAGCACCTATAGGACTTGAAGTGTGTTAGTCCCATCACACAGAGATCATATATTTTGTTCCAGAGGCACCTATAGGACTTGAAGTGTGTTAGTCCCATCACACAGACCTATATTTTCTTCCCAGAAGCACCTATAGGACTTGAAGTGTGTTAGTCCCATCACACAGACCTACATTTTCTTCCCAGAAGCACCTATAGGACTTGAAGTGTGTTAGTCCCATCACACAGAGATCATATATTTTGTTCCCAGAAGCACCTATAGGACTTGAAGTGTGTTAGTCCCATCACACAGACCTACATTTTCTTCCCAGAAGCACCTATAGGACTTGAAGTGTGTTAGTCCCATCACACAGACCTATATTTTCTTCCCAGAAGCACCCATAGGACTTGAAGTGTGTTAGTCCCATCACACAGACCTACATTTTCTTCCCAGAAGCACCTATAGGACTTAAAGTGTGTTAGTCCCATCACACAGAGATCATATATTTTGTTCCCAGAGGCACCTATAGGACTTGAAGTGTGTTAGTCCCATCACACAGACCTATATTTTCTTCCCAGAAGCACCTATAGGACTTGAAGTGTGTTAGTCCCATCACACAGAGATCATATATTTTGTTCCCAGAAGCACCTATAGGACTTGAAGTGTGTTAGTCCCATCACACAGACCTATATTTTCTTCCCAGAAGCACCTATAGGACTTGAAGTGTGTTAGTCCCATCACACAGAGATCATATATTTTGTTCCCAGAAGCACCTATAGGACTTGAAGTGTGTTAGTCCCATCACACAGACCTATATTTTCTTCCCAGAAGCACCTATAGGACTTGAAGTGTGTTAGTCCCATCACACAGAGATCATATATTTTGTTCCCAGAAGCACCTATAGGACTTGAAGTGTGTTAGTCCCATCACACAGACCTACATTTTCTTCCCAGAAGCACCTATGGGACTTGAAGTGTGTTAGTCCCATCACACAGAGATCATATATTTTGTTCCCAGAGGCACCTATAGGACTTGAAGTGTGTTAGTCCCATCACAAAGACCTATATTTTCTTCCCAGAAGCACCTATAGGACTTGAAGTGTGTTAGTCCCATCACACAGAGATCATATATTTTGTTCCCAGAAGCACCTATAGGACTTGAAGTGTGTTAGTCCCATCACACAGACCTATATTTTCTTCCAGAAGCACCTATAGGACTTGAAGTGTGTTAGTCCCATCACACAGAGATCATATATTTTGTTCCCAGAAGCACCTATAGGACTTGAAGTGTGTTAGTCCCATCACACAGACCTATATTTTCTTCCCAGAAGCACCCATAGGACTTGAAGTGTGTTAGTCCCATCACACAGACCTACATTTTCTTCCCAGAAGCACCTATAGGACTTGAAGTGTGTTAGTCCCATCACACAGAGATCATATATTTTGTTCCCAGAAGCACCTATAGGACTTGAAGTGTGTTAGTCCCATCACACAGACCTACATTTTCTTCCCAGAAGCACCTATAGGACTTGAAGTGTGTTAGTCCCATCACACAGACCTATATTTTCTTCCCAGAAGCACCCATAGGACTTGAAGTGTGTTAGTCCCATCACACAGACCTACATTTTTTTCCCAGAAGCACCTATAGGACTTAAAGTGTGTTAGTCCCATCACACAGAGATCATATATTTTGTTCCCAGAGGCACCTATAGGACTTGAAGTGTGTTAGTCCCATCACACAGACCTATATTTTGTTCCCAGAAGCACCTATAGGACTTGAAGTGTGTTAGTCCCATCACACAGAGATCATATATTTTGTTCCCAGAAGCACCTATAGGACTTGAAGTGTGTTAGTCCCATCACACAGACCTACATTTTCTTCCCAGAAGCACCTATAGGACTTGAAGTGTGTTAGTCCCATCACACAGAGATCATATATTTTGTTCCCAGAAGCACCTATAGGACTTGAAGTGTGTTAGTCCCATCACACAGACCTATATTTTCTTCCCAGAAGCACCTATAGGACTTGAAGTGTGTTAGTCCCATCACACAGACCTACATTTTCTTCCCAGAAGCACCTATAGGACTTGACGTGTGTTAGTCCCATCACACAGAGATCATATATTTTGTTCCCAGAGGCACCTATAGGACTTGAAGTGTGTTAGTCCCATCACACAGACCTATATTTTCTTCCCAGAAGCACCTATAGGACTTGAAGTGTGTTAGTCCCATCACACAGAGATCATATATTTTGTTCCCAAAAGCACCTATAGGACTTGAAGTGTGTTAGTCCCATCACACAGACCTATATTTTCTTCCCAGAAGCACCTATAGGACTTGAAGTGTGTTAGTCCCATCACACAGAGATCCTCTATTTTCTTTGCAGAAGCACCCATAGGACTTCTAGTGTGTTAGTGGCATCACACAGAGCTCCTATATTTTTTCTTCTCAGCAGCACCCACAGGACTTCTAGTGTGTTAGTGGCATCACACAGAGCTCCTCTATTTTCTTTGCAGAAGCACCCATAGGACTTCTAGTGTGTTAGTGGCATCACACAGAGCTCCTATATTGTCTTCTCAGCAGCACCCACAGGACTTCTAGTGTGTTAGTGGCATCACACAGAGCTCCTCTATTTTCTTTGCAGAAGCACCCATAGGACTTCTAGTGTGTTAGTGGCATCACACAGAGCTCCTATATTGTCTTCTCAGCAGCACCCACAGGACTTCTAGTGTGTTAGTGGCATCACACAGAGCTCCTCTATTTTCTTTGCAGAAGCACCCATAGGACTTCTAGTGTGTTAGTGGCATCACACAGAGCTCCTATATTTTCTTCTCAGCAGCACCCATAGGACTTCTAGTGTGTTAGTGGCATCACACAGAGCTCCTCTTTTTTCTTTGCAGAAGCACCCATAGGACTTCTAGTGTGTTAGTGGCATCACACAGAGCTCCTATATTGTCTTCTCAGCAGCACCCACAGGACTTCTAGTGTGTTAGTGGCATCACACAGAGCTCCTCTATTTTCTTTGCAGAAGCACCCATAGGACTTCTAGTGTGTTAGTGGCATCACACAGAGCTCCTATATTGTCTTCTCAGCAGCACCCACAGGACTTCTAGTGTGTTAGTGGCATCACACAGAGCTCCTCTATTTTCTTTGCAGAAGCACCCATAGGACTTCTAGTGTGTTAGTGGCATCACACAGAGCTCCTATATTGTCTTCTCAGCAGCACCCACAGGACTTCTAGTGTGTTAGTGGCATCACACAGAGCTCCTCTATTTTCTTTGCAGAAGCACCCATAGGACTTCTAGTGTGTTAGTGGCATCACACAGAGCTCCTATATTGTCTTCTCAGCAGCACCCACAGGACTTCTAGTGTGTTAGTGGCATCACACAGAGCTCCTCTATTTTCTTTGCAGAAGCACCCATAGGACTTCTAGTGTGTTAGTGGCATCACACAGAGCTCCTATATTTTCTTCTCAGCAGCACCCACAGGACTTCTAGTGTGTTAGTGGCATCACACAGAGCTCCTCTATTTTCTTTGCAGAAGCACCCATAGGACTTCTAGTGTGTTAGTGGCATCACACAGAGCTCCTATATTGTCTTCTCAGCAGCACCCACAGGACTTCTAGTGTGTTAGTGGCATCACACAGAGCTCCTCTATTTTCTTTGCAGAAGCACCCATAGGACTTCTAGTGTGTTAGTGGCATCACACAGAGCTCCTATATTTTCTTCTCAGCAGCACCCACAGGACTACCGACTACAATGGCTGGAAGACCGCCAAGGGGAGGCAGAGCGTGCAGAGCCAAGAACACAGGGCAGGCAGGCTCTGTTTCTAGTGGACGTGGCCGTGGCCGTGGACGTGGTCGTGCATCGTCATCAGCACGTGGCCATGGGACACGCGCGTCTTTGTTTTCGGCAGCTGGACATGTGGAGCCGCATCATGCTGAAGGCTTGGTAGAATGGATGACCAAGCCCTCCTCATCCTCCTCATCCTCTCTCACCCAGGCTCAGGGTACTGGCAGAGCAGCTGCCAACGCGTACTCAATGGCATCATCAGCCACCCCTTCCCTAGACCCACCATGTCCTCCTGAGGAGTCCCCCGAACTCTTTGAGCACAGTGTTGGGTACATGCTCCAGGAGGATGCCCAACGATTCGAAGGCTCGGATGATGATACCCAGCTTGAGGAATCTGGCAGTACTGTTCCACCAGCTGCAGCTTACTGCCAGGTTTGCTCTAGTGGTGAAGAGGGAGGGGATGATGAGGTCACTGACTCCACGTGGGTGCCCGAAGGGAGAGAGGATGAGGAGGAGGACGAGGAGGAGGAGGATGCGGCGTCACATGTCCAACGAGGCAGGATGCCCCCTGGAGGCCAGGTAGAGGCCAGCACAGCAACTGTACAACACCGCAGAGCTCCGCCTGTGCAGGGCGCTGCCTCTGCACGTTATCAGAAAAGTTCTTTGGTGTGGGCCTTTTTTGAGACGAGTTCATCAGATCGCACCACTGCTATTTGCAATATTTGTCTCAAGCGTATCTCGCGTGGCCAAAACATCAGCCGCTTGGGCACCACAAGCATGACCAGACATATGTCGACCTGCCATGCAGCTCGTTGGCAGGCACACATAAAAGACCCACACCAAAGAACTAAGCGGACCTCTCCTTGCTCCTCATCAGCTGGGATCTCCATCCCCACTACACCTTCAGTCCTCTCTGAAAGCTGCTCTGAGAGGACTGAAGGTGTAGAATTAGGTGTGTCACAACCAAGTACTTGCAGTACACCGACGTCCGATTGCAGCAGGCAAATTTCCCTGCCCCAGCTGCTGGACCGTAGAAAGAAGTACACTCCCAGCCATCCACATGCCCAGCGGTTGAATGCTAGCTTGGATAAATTGCTAGCACTTCAACTGCTGCCTTTTCAGTTGGTAGACTCGGCCCCCTTCCATGAGTTTGTTCAATGTGCGGTTCCTCAGTGGCAGGTTCCCAAACGCCACTTTTTCTCACGGAAGGCGATTCTGTCTCTCTACCGGCATGTGGAAGGCAATGTCCATGCCTCGCTGGACAGGGCGGTCAGCGGTAAGGTGCATATTACCGCTGACTCATGGTCCAGCAGGCATGGACAGGGACGGTACCTTTCTTTCACGGCCCATTGGGTCACTCTATTGGCAGCTGGGAGGGATGCAGGACAAGGTGCAGTAGTGTTGGAGGTTGTTCCGCCACCACGCCTCCAAAACGCTACTACTGCTACTGGTTGTGACACACCTCTCTCCTCCACCCCCTCCTCTTCTTCTTCCTCCAGTGCTCTGTCCTTGGAACCAGCGGTGCTCCGTAGGCGTACAAGGGGCTACGCAAGTACGCAGGCAAAAAGATGCCATGCCGTGCTTGCGCTGATGTGTTTGGGGGACAGGAGCCACACTGGGCCAGAGGTTCTGGCAGCTCTGCAGGGGCAGGCCGAGAGGTGGTTGACGCCACGTCAGCTTAAGCCAGGAATGGTCGTTTCTGACAATGGCACCAACCTCCTCTCCGCCCTGCGACAGGGGCAGCTCACCCATGTGCCCTGCATGACTCACGTCCTCAACCTGGTGGTGCAGCGGTTCTTGGGCAGGTTCCCAGGCTTACAGGATGTCCTGAGGCAGGCCAGGAAAGTCTGTGTGCATTTCCGCCGATCTTATAATGCCAGTGCTCGGCTGACTGAGCTGCAAAAGGAGCTGAACCTGCCCAAGAACCGCCTAATATGTGACATGCCCACCAGGTGGAACTCAACGTTGGCCATGCTGCAACGACTGCACACGCAGCAGAGGGCCATCAATGAGTACCTTTGCGACTACGGCACCAGGACAGGGTCAGGGGAGCTTGGTTTTTTTTCCCCACGTCAGTGGAGCATGATCAGGGATGCATGCACTGTCCTCTCACCATTTGAGGAGGCCACGAGGATGGTGAGCAGTGACAGTGCATGCATCAGTGACACTGTCCCTCTTGTCCACCTGTTGGAGCATACGCTGCGTGGGATAATGGACAGGGCACTTGAGGCAGAACAGAGGCAGGAAGAGGAGGACTTCCTTGCCTCTCAAGGCCCCCTTTATCCGGACAGTGTTCCTTCTGTCCCACCCATCACACAGGAAGAGGATGAGGAGGAGGAGGAGGAGGAGGAGGAGGATTGTGTGAGCATGGAGGTGGAGCCTGGCACTCAGCATCAGCAGCAGCAGTCTTTTAGGGATGATGTACAGTCCCAACAAACCAGTGGACTTGTACGTGGCTGGGAGGAGGTGGCTGGCGATCATGTCATCCTCAGTGACCCAGAAGACTCCGGACCGAATGCCTCAGCTAACCTACGCTGCATGGCCTCCCTGATCCTGCAAAGCCTGCGGAAGGATCCTCGTGTTCTTCGGATCAAGGAGAGGGACCATTACTGGCTGGCCACTCTCCTTGATCCGCGGTACAAGGGTAAGGTTGCGGACCTTATCTTGCCGTCGCAGAGGGAGCAGAGGATGAGACATCTCAGGGAGGCCTTGCAGAAAGGTCTGTGCAACGCGTTCCCAGAAACTGGGAGGTTACAAACTCCTGGTCCTGGGCGACGAGTTGCTGAGGCTTCGGTCAGTAGCAGAAGGAGCGGTGGGGAAGGTGGACGTCTGACCGATGCGTTCAGACAATTTTTTAGTCCGCAGCCCCAAGGTATGATCGGTTCCAGCAACCATCGCCAGCGTCTGATATACATGGTGCAGGAATACCTTGGGGCAAGGTCAGACTTGGACACCTTTCCCACCGAAAATCCTCTGGCTTACTGGGTCCTGAGGATGGATCACTGGCCAGAGCTTGCACAGTATGCAATTGAGCTACTGGCCTGTCCTGCCTCCAGCGTTCTTTCCGAACGCACATTCAGTGCTGCTGGAGGATTTGTCACCGATCATAGGGTGCGCCTGTCCACCGCCTCGGTTGATCGACTGACCTTCATTAAAATGAATCAGTCTTGGATCACCACCAGCTACCAGGCACCTGAGGCGGATATAACCGAATAATTTTTAATGTCACATCCCTTCAAGACTGCCTATGCTGATGCTGAGTGACTGTCCTCTTATGTTCACTGACTATCCTCTTCCTCCTCCTCAATGATCCATGCCACCACACCAGTGCCTACGGCACAATTTTTCAGCCCCTGTTTAACAGGGGCGTGTACTTACAATTTTTTTAAAAAAATGCTTCGCAGCACGTGTGACTGCTGTGCTCCAAGTACAGTATCTGTGAGGGGTTGCAGTGTTGTGGCACCAGCACCAGTGCCTAAGGCACAATTTTCCAGCCCCTGTTTAACAGGGGCGTGTACTTACAATTTTTTTTTAAAAAATGCTTTGCAACACGTGTGACTGCTGTGCTCCAAGTACAGTATCTGTGAGGGGTTGCAGTGTTGTGGCACCAGCACCAGTGCCTAAGGCACAATTTTTCAGCCCCTGTTTAACAGGGGCATGTACTTACAATTTTTTAAAAAAATGCTTCGCAACACGTGTGACTGCTGTGCTCCAAGTACAGTATCTGTGAGGGGTTGCAGTGTTGTGGCACCAGCACCAGTGCCTAAGGCACAATTTTTCAGCCCCTGTTTAACAGGGGCGTGTACTTACAATTTTTAAAAAAAATGCTTCGCAACACGTGTGACTGCTGTGCTCCAAGTACAGTATCTGTGAGGGGTTGCAGTGTTGTGGCACCAGCACCAGTGCCTAAGGCACAATTTTTCAGCCCCTGTTTAACAGGGGCGTGTACTTACAATTTTTTAAAAAAATGCTTCGCAACACGTGTGACTGCTGTGCTCCAAGTACAGTATCTGTGAGGGGTTGCAGTGTTGTGGCACCAGCACCAGTGCCTAAGGCACAATTTTTCAGCCCCTGTTTAACAGGGGCGTGTACTTACAATTTTTAAAAAAAATGCTTCGCAACACGTGTGACTGCTGTGCTCCAAGTACAGTATCTGTGAGGGGTTGCAGTGTTGTGGCACCAGCACCAGTGCCTAAGGCACAATTTTTCAGCCCCTGTTTAACAGGGGCGGGTAATTACAAATCTTGATCTAATAGTTCACAGCAGGGCCCATTCCTGCGCCCACCAAGAGTAACTATGAGGGCCTACAGTCTTGTGGCAACACCGTCCACCACCACCGCCAAAGGCCCAATTTTTCTGCCCTGTTCATCAGGTGCTTGCAATTACAAATCTTGATCTAATAACTCACAGCAGGGCCCATTCCTGCGCCCACCAAGAGTAACTATGAGGGCCTACAGTCTTGTGGCAACACCGTCCACCACAACCGCCAAAGGCCCAATTTTTCTGCCCTGTTCATCAGGTGCTTGCAATTACAAATCTTGATCTAATAACTCACAGCAGGGCCCATTCCTGCGCCCACCAAGAGTAACTGTGAGAGCTTACAGTCTTGTGGCAACACCGTCCACCACCACCGCCAAAGGCCCAAATTTTCTGCCCTGTTCATCAGGTGCTTGCAATTACAAATCTTGATCTAATAACTCACAGCAGGGCCCATTCCTGCGCCCACCAAGAGTAACTATGAGGGCCTACAGTCTTGTGGCAACACCGTCCACCACCACCGCCAAAGGCCCAATTTTTCTGCCCTGTTCATCAGGTGCTTGCAATTACAAATCTTGATCTAATAACTCACAGCAGGGCCCATTCCTGCGCCCACCAAGAGTAACTGTGAGAGCTTACAGTCTTGTGGCAACACCGTCCACCACCACCGCCAAAGGCCCAAATTTTCTGCCCTGTTCATCAGGTGCTTGCAATTACAAATCTTGATCTAATAACTCACAGCAGGGCCCATTCCTGCGCCCACCAAGAGTAACTGTGAGAGCTTACAGTCTTGTGGCAACACCGTCCACCACCACCACCACCACCCCCAATTTTTCTGCCCTGTTCAACAGGTGCATGCAATTACAAATCTTGATCTATTAACTCACAGCAGGGCCCATTCCTGTGCCCACCAGTCTTGTGGCTACACCAACATCTAATAGGGCAAATTTCTGCAGAGTATATACGCCAGGCCCCTACTTTCAAACATCCAACTTACAAACGACTCCTACTTGCAAATGGAAAGAGAAAACAGGAAGTGAGAGGAAATCTACCCCTAGGAAGGGAAATTCTATCCTGTTAGATTTAATTTGGGAAAAAGGTATCTCCTCTCTACTGATACTTTATCACCAATCCTTGTTTCAATTAAAACCCCACTTTTTCCAAAAACATTTGTCATTGGGACGGAAAGTGAGGTGACATGTTCTGAACAGATGTGCAAAGACAGCAAATGTTACAGGGGTGATAACCCCTCCCTATGTTCTCCAAAAAGCTTAAAAATAGATTTTTTGGGGATGGAGCTACACTTCATAATGTACCTTCAGATTCTACTTAAGAACAAACCTAAAGCCGCAAGTGGTTTTAAATGGCTTCTTTTTTTCCTTTACAAATGTCATTTTGTGCAAGGACAGTTCTAAACACGGGAAACACATGCCACTTCACAGGCATACTTTAGACACCCCCCAGGTACCATATTTAAAGGAAAATTTCACTTTTTTTTTTTCACTTTATGCATCATTAAAATGACTGCTCCCGAAAAAACGTTAGTTTTTAAAAGTTCTTTTTGCATTGATATATGTCCCCTGGGGCAGGACCGGGTCCCCAAACCTGTTTTATGACATTAACATGCATATTGGCCGTTTGTAATTAGCACTTTTGATTTCGAACGTTCGCGTCCATTATAACGTATAGGGTTCGAAAATTTGCGCGAACTTTCGGTCCGTTCAAAGGTTCTGGTGCGAACCGAATTCCTAGTTGGGGCCTCAATAAACTGGACCATAAAATTGTCCTGTAATAGGTTTATAAATGTTTGCCCTTTAACTGTCCCAGTAGTGCCATTACTCCAGTCAATTTTTGGGTAGTTAAAATCCCCCATTATTATAACCATCCCAGCCCTTGCAGCCCTTTCCATCTGTGCAAGGAGCTGAGTCTCTACCTCCTCATTAACATTGGGTGGTCTATAATAAACTCCAATGATTAACTTTGAACTATGCACATCTGTATGCAGTTCCACCCATAATGCTTCAGACTCATCACACTCTCCATCCACCAGGTCCTCTTTCACACTCGCTTTGAGATCAAATTGCATACAGACAGACCCCTCCACCTTTCCTTTTTACTCTGTCTTTTCCCGGAAAAAGTGCATAGCCAAGAATATTAATGGCCCAGTCATGTGAGGAATGAAGCTAAGTTTCAGCAATACTGATTACATAATAGCTCTCCTGATGCACCAGAGCTTCCAACTCACCTATTTTGCTTGGCAGACTTCTGGCATTGATGAACAAACACTTTAATGCATTAATATATTTTGACCGGTCACATACTATCCTCTTGGGGGTTCTGAGATTGCAACTAGGACTTTCTACTATACTTACCTTGGGTTTATGTGCTTTGGTTACCCTACCATTAATGCCCCTAATATTACCCTCTGGAATATGTTCCACGATGACTATCTCTATCTCTGGACCCTCCCCCACATTGCCTAGTTTAAAAACCCCTCTAACTTTTTGGCCATCCTTATTCCCAGCTGATCTGTACCCTCCTCATTTAGGTGCAGTCCGTCCCTTCTATAGTACCGGTTATCGACTGAAATGTCATCCCAGTCCTCCAGGAACCCAAACCCCTCCTTACTACACCAGCTCTTCAGCCACTTGTTTACTTCCCTAATCTCCCTCTGCCTTTCTGTGTGTCTCCATGTACCGGTAGTATTCCTGAGAATACTAACTTGGAGGTCCTTTTCCTCAATTTAGCTTCCAAGTCCCTAAAATCATTCTTTAGGACACTCCATCTGCCTCTGACTTTGTCATTGGTGCCAATGTGCACCATGACAGCTGGGTCTTCCCCAGCCCCTCCCAGTAATCTGTCCACCAGATCCGTGATGTGCCGAACCCGAGCACCGGGTAGACAACATACTGTTTGGCGCTTCAGGTCTTTGTTACAGATTGGCCTCTCTGTCCTTCTAAGAATTGAGTCCCCTACCACCAGAATCTGTCGTTCCTTTCCCTTCGCCCCCCCCCCCCCACTCTCACTGGAGGAGTTCTTCCCCCGGCAGCTAGGAGAGTCCCTCAGCTCCAGCAGTGCTGGTCCCTGACTGGTTTCACCAATGTCACTCAATGGAGCATACTTATTGGGATGCTCCAGCCCTGGATTGGCCTCCCTGGCACTTACCCCTCTACCCTTTCTGACTGTCACCCACTACTCTTTGCTAGTGCCTGCACCTCTTTGTCTCCACCCGCCTCTGTGCTGGCCCCTGCCAGTACCTACCACTTACATTCCTGGCTCTCCTTTAGTATGGAGGGACTTCTCAGTGCTGACAGTTGCTTCCCCAGATTCATAACCTGGGCTTCCAGGGAAACAATGTGCTTACATTTTGCATAGCAGTATTCGCCCTCGATCAGATGATCAAGGAACGCATACATCCCGCAAGATGTACACCGAGTCGCCTCTCCACACCCGCCGGGCATCGTATCTATTAATTTAATGAGGATTAGAGATTATACCCAGTCAAAATTACCTAACAACTAGCTTCCTGACACTAATACTCAACAAGACAGTACACAGGTAATCGCAGACCAGCGTGCACCCACAATACACAAGTACTAACGATCCACACACACTACTCAGACAACACTCAGGTACTCACACTACACAGGTACTGTGTAACAGGTTATAACAGGTACACATTGTTTTTGTTATAACCTCCTGTTTTAAACTCCTGGTTTTAACTCGCCAGTCACCACTTAGACCAGTTCCACTTGGACAGAGTTCCAGCAGACTCAAAGATGAGCAGGCTCACAATGAGTTTGACAAAAGGTTATATAGGCCTCAAGCACCTGTGATCAATTAACCACTCCCCTTAATTAGTAGGCTGAAGGAAGCAAGGAAAAAAATGTTTAAAAGGTGTCAGAAAAAGGTGTTAAAAAGCTACAAGGAAAAGCCCCAAAAAGAACCTACAGATGCAAACCAGCAATCACCAGCAGTCAAAAGCAAGACTTGTTCGCACTCCACTCAAGGTCCCCCTCTGTTTAGATTCCAACCAGCAGTTGAAGCTGGCCATGCTGGCTTGCCCCCCCCCCCCCCCAAAGCACAGCAAAGTCAGACAAAAATATCTGGAGTACTTTGCCAGCAAATGTGTAAAACATTTTTTTAATAAATAAAAAAAAATGAACTAATATTTCATTGTATTTACTGCTTGTGTTTCTTTTAGCTGTCTCCTAGGTTCTCCAATGGGCTTTTATTTTTGGCCATTTTCTACAATAGTGCAAATGTAATTTATTTGATACATGAGGTGACAATCTCTTCTTCAGCTAAATATTATGTTGTGGATCTGCTACACACACACACACACATTGTTTTTGTTGTTAATGTATGTAATGCATTAATGATAAAAATAATCATCCTTTTCAGCACCATTAATTAATTGTTTAGAGTCCCTAAAATGGCCTGATTGGGGCCAATTTTAGAGCACTGTGGGGGTTACCTACTAAAGGCAAATCCACTTTTACTTGTAGTACAAAGTGGATTTGCCTTTAGTAAATAAACCCCATTGCTACTGTAAACTACACCAACTTACTCCAAAAACTGGTATTGAGCATTGAACGAAGAAGCCACACATGGTTGAGTATAAAAACATTTTACTCTGTGCACATTCACATGTGCGTTAGAAAAGGGTTTGTGAACAAACCAACATCTTTGGTGTATAACATTTTTATGTTTGACATTATAAATATCCTATTTTTGGTTAAACAGGTACATTTAAAACCATAACATACACAACTCAGAAACTTACAAAGTTCAACTTTGAAAAAATGAAGGCAATATCAGACATTAGTATGTCCAAACTTTATTGATCTTGCCTTCATCAGATGGGGTGATGTCACCCCTGTAAAAGCCAAATTTTGAAGATGCACACAAATTGGGACTCAAAATGTGTATTTCCCTTCTGATCCCATGCATAATGTCAACATGTGCTAGCTCCCATCATGTGATTTTGCACCCTCAAAACAATCGTGTTTTGGGGGTGCAACCCCTTCCTCTCATCTACTTGAGTTGGGAGGAAGGGGTTGCACCCCCAAAACACATACCTTGATGTCCTGTGATGGCAGATAGCACATGTTGACACACTGTGTGCATCTTCAAAATTTGGCTTTTAACCACTTCCTGCCCAAGGACATTATATGACGTCCTGGATTTTCAGTGGGAATATCTGAATAATGCCTGCAGCTATAGGCATCATTCAGATATCCTTGATTGCAGCCAGCGATTCTGTGCACCATAAGAATGACCATAGCGGTGGTTCCCCCACTTGATCGTTCTTACAGGCGACGGGAGGGGACGCCCCCCCTTCCGCCGCCATCCGGTGCTTCTCCGGGCTCTCCCGTGCCATCGGGGGCACGGAGAATGAATCGACTGCTGCCGAATGATGAGCATAGAGATTTCCGGTGACCAGGTCTTATTGACCCCACATCTCTCCATAAAGAGGACCTGTCACATACATTCCTATTACAAGGGATGTTTACATTCCTTGAAATAGGAATAAAAGTGATCCAAAAAAAAAAAATGTAAAAAAGTGTAAAAATAAAAAAAGTTAAGTAAAAAAAATAAAATAATAATTTAAAATGCCCCTGTCCCCGGTAGCTCGCGCTCAAAAGCGAACGCACGCGTAAGTCCCGCCCACATATGTAAACACCGCTCAAACCACATATGTGAGGTATCGCTGCGTGCGTTAGAGCACGTGCAACAATTCTAGCATTAGACCTCCTCTGTAACTCTAAACTGGCAACCTGTAAAAAAAATTAAGACGTAGCCTATAGAGATTTTTAAGTACCGAAGTTTGACGCCATTCCATGATTGTGTGCGTGACATGTTAGGTATCTATTTACTTGGTGTAACATCATCTTTCACATTATAAAAAAATGGGCTAACTTTACTGTTTTGTTATTTTTAAATTCATGAAACCGTTTTTTTTCCAAAAAAAAGATGTTTGAAAAATTATTGCGCAAATACCATGTGAGATAAAAAGTTGCAATTGTCTGCTAAAAAAAACATGTAAAATGTTTGGGGGTTCTGAGTAATTTTCTAGCAAAAAAAATATGATTTTATATGAAGGAGAGTAGTGCCAGAATAGGCCCGGTATGGAAGTGGTTAAAATACTTTAAAACTTGATTTAAAATAAAAAAAACTCCTCGACAAAACGGTACAGATTTTGTATGTTTTAGATTCTGCCTAAAACATCAGCGATGTTCTTAATTTTTTTGGTGAACATCATTGATGTTTTCCTTTATCTTTTCTAAATCACGATTGCACATCATGATCTCCCCAATGAGGACGTGTGCACTTGCACTGGTAAAATTAGTTTCTTCTTCCACAACATCCACATCACCTAAAAAGAATAAAACATACCATGTATTATAAATATACAGGCATACATCTATAACCTGAAGCTGTGGTCAACCACGTCATGAACCTCTCCTCCCTCCACATCCCCAGGTTGCGGTGTGGTGACTTCCCCTTCTTTAGGAGGTTGGGGGTCCCTGGTGTCCTCAGATGTCCTGAGTCTTTTCTTCCCTATTTGAATACAAAAAAGGTATACTTAGCACACAGATATTTGAGTCAAGAAATAGGAATATGAAACATTGCTCGGAAGTGTCGTACAATTGTCTGTTTTGGCCGAGTTCCAAGCTGAAGACAGCTTTTCTTAAAGCTGGAATACTTACCTTTATTGGTAAAGTATCACACATAGAGAGACCCCTAGTATCCACTGGTGCACCTGTGTGGCACACCCAAAAAAGGGTGTTATGGTGTCCTACTCCTGCGTCCAGATGTACACTGAATCAAGTTTGCATTTCATGCTAGTTACAAACCCATCTAGACAACAAACTTCTTTTAATACAAATAGGCATGAACAAATGTAGTTAACCTGCATCTGCCAAAAACATTGTTTAGTGAGCGAATGAACAATGTTTACTATGAACGGTTACTGTGCCCTCGAACCTGAAACTTGCCATTTTAAACGCCATTTTAAACTGTACAACAGTAAAGAAAAGAACATGGTGCAGCATAAAAGTAATAATAATAATAGGAACACACGAAAAAATACTTACTTTTTTGCAGCACTCTCTTGATTCTTCTGTACTGATCGTGCTCCTCAATTTGAGGTCTGACCATCGTTTCCTCAGTTGATCCTTGAATCGCCATACCCCAAAATTCTTCTGCAGACTTTTCACAATTTTACTCACATTTGGGTTTCTGTAAGGTTCTTATTTCCCATCATAGTCGGCCCTCTTCAAGATGTCCACCAAGTCTACAAAGGACATATTTGAGGCCTTAAATCTCCTGGATCGGGACGATTGTGGCTCCGGGCTTTCCTCATCATTGCTTCTCTCCACTGCATGCACCTGCTCTGTCTCCGCCATGTGCTCTCCCACTGCGCCGAAAGAGAAGGGGCGGGGAATATACTAGAAAGAAGGTCAGAGGTGGACGGAGTTTCACGCATGTGCAGTATATATAAAGGGTAACACGCGTGCGTCGTACGATAGGACTGATTGTGCTAACGAAGGTACAATTTTTAACTTGGGGCATCAGTGGCCTATACTGCTTATAGACTAAGGGCCTATATTGGGACAAGATTAGGAGAGTTTAGCCTGACATTAGGGTTTGTCTTGTGTTGTGTCTTGCAGATAAAATGTATAGATTCAATGATCATGACTTCCTCCCCAACTTCATTGATAAATAGAGCTGCCCTGTCTGTGGCAAGTGAAACACCCTTTTTATAATAATAAAATAAAGAGGAAGGCAGCGCTGGATCAATTGCTGGAATTGTTGCAGCCAGTGATTCCCACAGCAACCATCCCCTATTTGAAGTGCAAAATTGGTGGCCTGAGGAGCACATATAATAGGGAGCACAAAAAGGTTCAGGATTCCATGAGATCAGGAGCAGCAGCAGATGACGTTTATGTCCCCAGGCTCTGGTACTACGACAGACTGCGTTTTTTGTCAGACCAGACTGAAATCAGGCCATCACTCTAAACCCTTCCTTCCACTCTTCCTTGCACATCAGATGAGGCGTCCGACGTACAACCTGGGCCTTCCACCCAGGAAGATGTGGAGGAGCCTAGGTTGAGTCAGGTATAGCATGTTCAACATATTTCTTGTCACAAAATTAATGATGTTTACTAGATAGTTATTATTGATCACTAATTTCTGATTTAACAAAGGGGTTTATGTATCAATTGACAGTAGTAGCCAAAAATGATTGGGACAAGAATGAAAAATGCTGGAGTCAGAATGATAGTCTTTTCTATTTGTTAACATTGAATTTGCAACAGTCATGAGCTCAAAATTGTGTGTGATTGATGACCAAAAAACTAAAACTATGTCCCATTTTCATACACAGGAAAGTCTCAGCCAGGAGGAGGCCGTGGAAAGTCTCAGCCAGGAGGAGGCCGTGGAAAGTTGCAGCCAGGAGGTGGTCATGGAAAGTGGCAGCCAGGAGGTGGCCGTGCCCAGTAGCCTGACCGAATTTGCAGGTTCCTCCTCTCCGCCTTCCAACAAAAAGGCCCAGGAAGGGGAGTAACATGGAGGAGTCATCGCTTTCTTTGATTCGGTAGGCTACTGCGGCCCTCAGAACCACCTCCAATCTTCAAGAGGCCTATGCCTGCATGGCAGCCAGCAAAATGCAGGAAATGGAGGTGAGCCAACGCCTCATTTGCGAGGAAGTCATCTATCAGGCCCTAATAAAGGGGGTGATGGGCGAACTCACAAAAAAAGTCACGTATGTGTAGCACATGGGGTTTGCTACCAAAGTTATCGTGCTAAGTAATGTACTGTTACTTAAGTAAGGGTTTGGCTCCCTCTAGTGACCGCTAAAACTTTATCAGGACCTTTCCTTTGATTAGAAGGGCAAACTGTTATGCATTGTGGGATGTGTAGTTTAAGGAGGAAGTGACTCATGTGGTTAACTCAGTTTGGGAACTACTGGACCCACAATGCCAAGACACAAACCCACATTGCCAAGAGACAGAACAGCCTGCTGGGTAAGGAGATAAAAAGGACAGCGCGGCCATCTTTCGGCCTCTCTGGACGCCAGTCAACAACCAGCAGGGAGGTCTGTGTGTGTGACCAAAAGGCTGCAGCCTACATGGCGCAGAGCGCGATCGCCAGCCTCTGAGGGACTTCAGAGTACAGCCCTGCCAGCTTAGCAAGTGGATCGTGTGCAGTGCCAGGGCATCAGGAAGTTTCCTGCATCTCAGCCATCCGAAGGAGCAGTATAGCGTGGCGGCGCTATCTTTTTATCAGACTGAGTCTTCAGGAGGAGAGTCTGGACAGACAGCCTCTGGGTCTATTGTGATGAGAGGGCACCTACCCATTTCAGTAAAGTACACTAATTGCTGAGTAAGTTATTTACAGACTGCTGGTAAGACTTGTAGTCCCACAGAAGTGATCCTACCTATTCACAGGCTGCATACAGCTCAACTCGAGGGTCTGTTATTCTCTGTGCTATAAAGTCAGTACTGTCTCACAGATAAGGAGGAAGTGTCCTAGTTCTTCAGTCAAACAGTTATCAACGTGCCATTTATTCCACAGTTTGCTTTCTCTTTGTTTCCCTGTTGGATTACAAATACTGCAGTTTAAAATACAGGCTAGCTAAAGATACTTGGAGAAAAGGAACTTTCATCATCTTCTGCAAAGCATCACAGCTCTACGTTATAGTTTGAACATTGAATTGCCACCTAGGGGGAGCCCTTGAGTGCAAGTTAAATATTGTATTGTACTGTTGGATGTAAGTAACATTATATTATAACAGTTGTTATGGTTGGTTTATTGTGTATTGGGGTTTTGGTGGGAAGGTGTTTAATATAGGAATTGGAGCCTATTGAATGCCTGTCCCATTATACACCTGTCTGCATATACTCTCTACTGTGATTATTGCAATTACTGTTTCACATATACACTGTTATCTAATGTCATTTATTGTTTCTGATTTGTCACATTGTTCATCGTGTTTAATATCCACTTTAGTAAACTTTCTGAGTGGTTAATGTGCTATTGTGTTTGAGTCTCTATTTACTACTACAGCTGGTGAAGTGACAGGATCCAGGGCTATGGTAAATATACTTTATGGTTTATCATTATTGTGTTTCTCTCTATTGCTGGGTCCCACACTAATATTACCAAGCAGGTTTGACAGAGGGGTTGAGACCTTTCTTGGGGATGAGAGGCAGGGTGCAGAATCAAATATTTATTAGCAGCTCCTTCAGGGGTAGTGCTACATATGTGAGTGGGACCATACTCCTCCTCCACCTCCTGCCACAACTCCAACACCACAGCCACAGTCTGGAAGGAAGCATGCAAGGAAGTCTTGAGAGTGATGGCCTGGGTTTGGTCTGGTCTGGCAAAAGATGCAAGCTGTTGTAAGACAACAGCCTCAGATATGTCCTCTGCTGCTGCTCCCGATTTCTTGGAGTCCTGGATCGGATTGTGCTCCCTATTAAATGGACTCCTCAGGCTACCAATTTTGCCTGTCAAATAATTGATGTCTGCCCTGGGGTACAAAGGCTTCGACAATTTTAACAGTTTATCCAGTGTTGCCTTTCTCTTTATTTTGTTATGAACCCTAATAAATGTCAATTTTTTTCACAAATACTTGGCTATGTGTTTTACTTCAAAAATTACAGTTTGTGATTAGACAGGTACATTTCAGAAATACAAGGTCAAATTAAAATTACCATGGGTCACCAACACCAACCAATCTCCTTGAGGTTTAAAATATAAGATTATAATGGTGTTGTGGTAACTTGACACACAAAACGACAAAAAAAAATATTGCAATCACTAGAAAAAAGCATTAAAAAAAAAATCAGGAGATCTTGATAAAAAAAAAAAAAAAAAGTAGATCACTATAAAAAAAAATTCTAAACATTATTCTGGAGATCTGGCAAACAAAATATAATGATTATTCAGGAGATCACGAAAAATAATAAAAGAAATCAGTTTGTCAGAACTCTATGTGAATATCAGCAGTAAAACAACTTCATTATTCTAGCATTATAAAGAAAAAGAGAATGCACTGCATTAAAAGATTAAAAAGATTTCAGCGTGACGAGTCTGCTATATCCATTCTGAATGCTAGTTTTACCAGACCGATCGCTTCCATCTCGTACTTGATTCAGAGCATGCGTAAAATTTTGTGCGTTGGAATTGTCTACACATGCTCGGAAGTTACGACGGATTTTGTTGTCGGAAAATTTGAGATCCAGCTCTCAAACATCTGTTGTCGGAAATTCCGACACAAAATGTCTACACACGGTCGGAACTTCAGACAACAAGCTCACATTGAAAATTTGTTGTCAGAAATTCCGATCGTCTGTATGCGGCATCACTCTTATTTTAAATCCCACCCCTGGCCCTTATTTGTGATGATATCACCATTACTCAAAAACATGCTTACCAGGCAAAGCCCTACTGACCACCGGCTGTTAGCCACCTCAGGAATAATCATGCCCACACACCACTCTGTGACCTTACAAGGGACTATAGGCCAAATAGCAGCTTCATACCCCAGCCGCATAAGCCCTGCCTTGCACTGAAGGAAGGTACATGTCTGTTCTCTGTCACTTGGATCTGACATAGCACACCACTACATGTGGAAAAAATAGACATGCACTTACCCAGGGATGCATTCCTTCTGGAACTAGGTACGATGCCGGGCCTGTGCTTACCTCTTACCACAAGAGCATGCAATCCTAATTGGGCAAGATGTTGATGCACTGGAACATTGATTGCATTTCCACTGTCCCCGGTACCATACCAAACTTGGTGCCAGAGGGAGACCCATCCTGAATGGTTGATACAGGTCTGCTCAGCTGATTCGTTTGCCCCTTTGTTATTTACAAAAATGACAAAATATACGGGACATCTTCTCCCCATAAGAAGACCAGCACACCGCCCCATTGTTCTTCTACCCTTACATCTTGGCCCACACAAGTATGTCCCTCAGATTCCACTTTACGGTGACTATGCCCAACCCTCCCAGTTAAATGATAAGCCTATGTCCAACCCTGCTAACATGTAGATCAGCCTGACAGCCAAGAACCTGAATACCTGAAGGCATTCCGCCCTAGTACCTACTCCTGCCCTTATACACCGGGCGCAATGGAGGGGAAGGTATAATGTATACTATATACTATACTATATACCGCTCAGGTTATCAGACTCCCATTACTCCTGCACTATTTTGATGAAAGATGATAATTATCAGCTGTTTTGCTCCCTATTTGTGCTCCCTACCTACACAAAAGCAAAGAAGAAGGTGGAAAAGAGGAAAGGGAAAGAAGATGGAAAGAAAAAAAGGAAAGGGAGAAGGGAAAGGAAAAAGAAGGGGGGGAAAGAAGGAAAAAAATTAATAAAAAAGAGAAAAAGAATGAAAAATTAAAATAAATTTTAATTTACCTACATTGCCCCTTGCTACCAGAGACTGTATAATAGCCAAATATGAGAAAATTACAGCTGATCTACTCTCAGCATAATGCACCACGCATCCAAGTGATGCTAATGTATATAATATAGTACCTCTCACCTTAAATTTACCTATTAGAGCATTGCAACCTTGAAAAAGATAGCCGTTATATATCCATTCATGTTGGTACCATCCTGTATTTAGATAATGACTGATTAATATATGCCTGTTAAGCATTCCTTCCCCAGACGAGCATACAAGTCTCCGGAAACCTCGAATTCAGCTAGCCTTCATGAGTCGCACATCAGAACTCAACCCAACCAAAATTACGTTACAGAAGTTACATCTTAGACAGAAAACCCTGAGGTAAGAGGTTAACACACGCACCACAATCCAGTTCTGTTTACCCTCCCCTAACTGGGCAACCGACACATCTGTTCCAATATCACCACCTTGATTGTGCTCCAAAGGAACCCCCACACCATTAACCCCCAAGGCATATGCTGTACAAACCCCCTAATTACGGAGGGCAAACTCTCCAGGTTTCCAAAAACAGAACACACAGCATTGATAGTTCTAATGGACAGGGTTCTGCTAGTGTGACACTGGAAAGCCAAAGACTGCATCAGGGTATTCCCTATAATCCCTCAGTTCCTAATGTTCTATATACTTGTTATCGTTTATTTCTGAAACGGTCGTTAATGTTTGAAATAGACCTTGTTTTGATGACCTTGTCTTGTTTAGTCTAGCTAACCTGTAATCTTGCGAGTTACTACACATTTTCTCCATACTTTAGGAGTACACACAATACTTCAAGGACTACAGATGGTCCTAACACCACCAATGTCTCCTACTATACTCACTCTCCTCTTCTGTAGCTAACCACCAGCATTACCCACCAAACCTTCAAACTACTCACTCCCGCACCAACTACATCGCACCTAGGAACCTCGTAAGCCATCCTCCTTACCAGTCTACAACTGAACCAAATAAGGCAGGCTGTCTGACGGGGTACTTGGAAATACCCCTTTTCCACCGACAAACCAACCACCACACAGTGGGAACTTACTTAGCAAGCATTCTACCACCTCATCAGTTTCTAATACCACTGACCCCTTCTGACCATACCGGATTTACGGTATACATTACACCCGGCTGAGTGAGAGATACCTCACCGGCCACCAGACTTCTCTCCTCTCTAGACCCCCTCCTCCTTTTCTAACTCCCAACTTCCCTCCTTGCCCACCGTCCTCCCCGTCCCTTACCCCCTCGCCCCCACCCTTGCACCAACCAAAACCCAATTCCCTGCTTAGACCTCGCTTCCTCGCCTGCCGCATCACTACAAAGGCTCGTAACTCACGAAATTACTGAGACCTCCCTCACGGCATTCCAGGGGGCACAAACACTTAATGCCTAAATCATGACCTTGACACTTCCCAATAAAAACAAAACTCTTATCAAGATCATCTCGCTTAATGTCAGAGGACTCAATACCCCAGAGAGGTGCTTCCAGCTCCTCCTCACAATGCAACAGAATAATGCAGATATAGTTTTTCTTCAAGAAACGCACTTTCGTGCCGACGCGATACCAAAACTGATAAATAAACAATATCCTACAGTTTACCACACAACAAACCACACATCCAAGACCAAAGGAGTCTCCACACTCATAGCGAAATGATGCCCCTTCCTAATTACCTAATTACCTTCCTAATTACCGACACGCTGATGGATGAGGAAGGCAGGTTCCTCTTTCTGAAAGGGACATGCTATGGCAAGTTGATAACACTAGAAAACAAATATACGCCCCGAATGTCCACCAGGCCACCTTCTTTTGTGAACTAACAAAAACACTTCATTTCAGGAAGATCCCCCAATTTTAGGTGGTGACTTCAATGTCCCCCTGAACCCTCTCCAGGACACCTCAAATGGTACCTCTTCGCTACCTTACAAAGCCCTAAGCTCCATCAAGACATATTTGCAGGATATTTTACTACACAATTCATGGCATACACTAAACCCAATCGGCAAGGCCTTCACCTTTTTCTCCAACCCTCACCGATGATACTCACGGCTTGACTACCTCTTTATATCTCAGAAAGACCTACCCCCCCTACACCAACACGTTCATTGACCCCATGTTCCTCTTGGACCACCGCCCTATATCCATGTCAATAGTGTTTTCAGAGGTGCAGAATCATCCCCCGACCTGGAGACTAGACCCCTCTCTACTTACGGACCCTTCAATCACATCGGAAGTCAAGACACTTATACGCCAATATTTCACAGACAACAAACCCACGGATACCTCTCAGGCAATCACATGGGAAGCACACAAATGTGTAATTAGGGGAGTTCTAATTGCAGCCTCTGACAAACGTAAAAGAGAAAGAGAAAGACAACTCACTGATTTGACCACCCAAATTCAGAAGCTAGAACATGCTCACAAACAGACACAAGCCCTTGATACCTTGCAGATCCTTATGCAAGCGAGAAATGATCTGCTGGATATGCAAGGCGAAAAAATAAAACAAATACATTTTATCCCAAAAGCACTTCTACGAATACAGCAACAAAGCTGGGAAAATGCTTGCGAGGGCTTTACAATCCAAGAAAGCAGCCTTGACAGTACACTCTATAATGGACCAATCAGGACACAAACTTACCTCCAACCCTAACATTGCCAAACAATTTGTCAACTATTACTCAAAACTGTACAACCTCCCCAAAACAGACCCGACCACGACAGACCCTTCGAGAAATCAAGTAATAACAGAATTTCTGAAACAATATAGCCCAGCCCCGATCTCTGATACTATGGCTCAGGACCTGGATAGCCCACTTACTGCTGTAGAAGCCAAACTCGCACTCAAACAAATGAAACCAGGCAAGAGCCCGGGACCAGAGGGCTAACGGTAGGCTACTATAAAACCTATGCATAGCTCCTACTCCCGCCTTTTCTCTCCGCCTACAACTCCCACGCTGACCCACTGACACCCTCTTGTGACCTATTGAACGCCCACATTACAGTAATCCCTAAATTGGGGAAGAACACCTCCCTAGTCACCAATTATAGGCTGATCTCGCTGTTAAACGTGGACTTAAAGTGGTATGCCAAAATCCTAGCAAACCGCCTACTTCCCTTGCTCCCTCAGCTCATCTCCCTCAACCAGGTTGGCTTTGTATCAGGCAGAGAAGCAAGGGACAACGCGCTGAAGGCGATTAATATACACCATTGGTTAACAGCTAACCGACACACAGGGTTTCTCTTTTCACTTGATGCAGAGAAGGCATTTGATAGGGTGGCATGGGACTATATGACAGAAACACTTAAGGCCATTGGTCTTCCCAATAAAATGCTAAATCTTATACTAACGTTATACTCAAATCCCACAGCGCGCGTTCGCATTAATGGCAACCTATCGTATGCCTTCTCGATCTCGAATGAAACCCATTAGGGTTACCCCCTCTCCCCCTTGATCTTCATCCTCACCCTCGAGCCACTACTCAGATGCCTCAGAGCAAACCCCGATATCAGAGGAATCACGATAGCTGACCACACGTAAAACTGGCTGCATTCGCGGATGACATCCTCCTTTTTCTCTCAGACATACATACAACAATCCCAGACCTACTCAAAGACTTTAACACTTTCAATTCTCTCTCCAACCTACAAATCAACTTTTCTAAATCTACCGCACTGAATATATCACTTCCCATAGACACATGCCAGCAATGCCAATCTAATTTCCCATTTAAATGGAACAAAGACATAATTCCCTACCTAGGTATCCAAATACAATCATCCCTTGCAGACCTGTAGTCAAAAAATATCCTACTGTTACTGAAGAACATAACAGGTGACCTGAAATCATGGCCTCTTGTCATGGTTTGGCAGGGCTGCAATTATTAAAATGAACATCCTACCTAGAATATTATACCTATTACAAAACATCCCAAAAAAAACTTCCATCCACCTTTTTTCCATATCAGAGAACCTGCACAGATTTCATATGGGGCACCAAACGTCCACGACTCAGCTACTCCAGACTGACAATTCCCAAACTTAAAGGAGGCATAAGCTTACCAGACTTCCAAAAATGCTACAAAGCCTGCCACTTAGCCAGGATCATAGACTGGAATATCCATTAGAGATTTTAAGATTGGAACAGTGGGGAGGGGGAAATGTCATGTTCTAGTTGAACCCAAAGTCGCTGGATAGCACCGAAACACACCCCCCTGCCCTGCAAAAGTCACCCACTAATACTACCGACTCTAACCTCCTTCCGAGAAACCTGTTGGAAACATTAAATCTCCTCGATCCTAGGCCCAATGACACCACTGCGCCACAACCTGGACTTCTCCCCAGGAACCCACAATTCCTTCCTCATAGACTCCGGGCCACACACCACTATCCGAGCACAGCAATTATATGAGAGAGGTCATCTTCTCACTCAAGCTCAGCTGGCTATCCGGATGAAGAACCAAACATTTACATTCTGGACATACGTACAGATTCTCCACTTTCTCGAAAAACCTAACCCCGACCTGACTGGTGCCGACAGATCACTCCTTTTGAGTCGCTTTGCCTGAAACAAGAACACCAAGCTCACCTAATCTCTTACATAAACACCTTACTATTTAACAAACATGACCCCAAATCCAACTTGGCCAGCCGCCAATGGGAAAAAGATCTAGCCATAAATCTCTTAGATCATGATTGGGAAAAAAATCTATACATGCATCCACAAGGGAACAGTAAACATCTATGCACAAGAGAACGGGTTCAAACTATTCTCCAAGTGGTATAGGACACCCCTTAGATTACACAAAATATTCCTATCACTCTCTTCCCATTGCAGGAGATGTGAGAAGAAGCCAGGCTTGCTTCTTTATATCTGGTGGAACTGTCCCAAAATGCAACCCTTCTGGAAGGAAGTTTATCGACTGACGAACCAAATTAACACCTTCAATCTGGAATTTACCACAGCACAGCTTTTGCTACACCACTCCTAGATATCAAAAAATGCATATGTGCGCTCATTAGCCATGCACATGGTGAATGCAGCAAAGATGTGCAGGGTTGCATCCCAACCAACTGGCACTCCCCGGAGCCACCATCTGTAGCAGATTTGTTTGCACGGATACAGAAAACTGCAGACATGGACTTATTCACCAAGCGAGGGACACCCCCTCCAAATTTGGCCAATATTTGGAAAATATGGTTGTGTTGGTGACATTTGGTCACAACAGACGAATATAAACAACTCAAGACTAAGAACAACCACAAAGATGCGGCAGGCGAGTGAGCAAGTAAGGGTTACAGAACACTGAGACCCCCCTACTCTTGTTTTTTTCCCTAGTAGCTATCATCAACAGATTACCTGTCCCCTTCATTCTTCCAAATATCCCTACCCACCTCCTGAAACCCCTTACCTTCTTCAAATAATCCCCAGGACTGGAAATTTGTATTCCGAAGTCCATACTTCGACATTTATAGGCTTTAACACATAGAACAATCTCAGATAGTCTCTAAAAAGAATGGACGAAATAGAGACTCTGCAGTTACTACAAGCTACCACCACAAAGAGATGCTATACCTAACATTACAGAAAGCTAAACACCTCAAAATTAACAACCTAAGTGACCTGTGGTTTAATGCCACGCTAGGAAAATGAATACGCTGTTATGTATTACCCTTGTTACTAGCTACATTTCTGTGCATATACACAGATGTATACGTTTTCTAAAGCGGCTGCGTCCGTACATATATATGTAACAGTTATACCTTTGATAACTCAATAAATATTGTTAAAAAAAAAAAAAGTATGTAAATATATGGCACCAACATCCCTGATATAATAGGGAAATGAGAGAAGAGTTTTGCGACTTTATAGATGCAATCTATACATATTCGTGAGACAAAACAATTAAAAGGGAAAAACCTTTTATTTATACACAAAGATTAACCACATAAGCCCTGGACCAATTTGCAGCCAAAGGACCAGGCCCCTTTTTTGACACTGCGTCGCTTTAACTGACAATTGCGCGGTCGTGCGACGTGGCTCCCAAACAAAATTGGCGTCCTTTTTTCCCACAACTAGAGATTTCTTTTGGTGGTATTTGATCACCTCTGCGGTTTTTATTTTTTGCGCTATAAACAAAAATAGAGTGACAATGTTTTTGCTATAATAAATATCCCCAAAAAATATCTAACTTTTTTTTTTCCTCAGTTTAGGCCGATACGTATTCTACTAAATATTTTTGGTAAAAAAAAATCGCAATTAGCGATTATTGATTGGTTTGCGCAAAAGTCATAGCGTTTACAAAATAGGGGATAATTCTATAGCATTTTTATTAAAAAAAATTTTTAATAGTAATGGCGGCGATCAGCGATTTTTATTGTGACTTCAACATTATGGCGGACACATAAATTGTCATTTATACATACATTTATATGCACTGATTCCTGTGTAAATGGCACTGGCAGTGAAGGAGTTAACCACTAGGGGGCAGGGAGGTGTTAAGGGGCCCTTGCTTGGCGTTTGACGTCACTGATCAACTTTCCCTAAAATAGGGAATGGACGATCAGTGACAGGCTCAGTATGAAGCATGGGGAGAGGTTTGTTTACATAGACCTCTCCTTGTTCTTCAGCTCTGTGACCAGATCGCGGGACACCAGCGGCTATCGGGCCGCTGATCCCACGGCCATGGTCACAGAGCTCAGGACCGGCTGGGCACTTAAAGAGCCATGTACAGGTACGTGATTGTGCCCAGCCGTGCTATTCTGCAGACGTATATGTGCAGGAGGCGGTCCTTAAGCAGTTAAAAAAAAAAAGTAATACTTTTTTCTATATAAAAATATACAGTACAATAGTGTTCATGATGCCTCGTACACACGATCAAACTATTCGGCCGGACTATCCAGCGGATTTTCCAGCGGAGGTCCGCCGGACTTTTCCAAACGTGCAGACTTGCCCACACAAGCCCGGACTTTTCCGGCGGACTTTTGGCAGAGATTTTGAAATGAATGGACTTGCCCACACACGGAGTAGCATGAGAAGCCAATGTCGCCGCCTCGATCGGCGAGATTGACACCTTGCTAGCCCTGTCACCTGGATTTAAAGGGGAATCCCTACGTCAAAAAAAATGGCGAGTATGGGGTACCATGGAAGAAGGAGAAGAAGCAGAAGAACAAGAAGCAGAAGCAGAAGAAGAAGAAGCAGAAGGCGGCGGCGACAGAGACAGAAGACCGGGCCAACGCTAGTAAAAGAGCTGGAAGAAAAAAGCGGAGGCCCGGCAAGAAGGACCGAAGAGTGGGGCAAGACCCCCGAAGTCGGAAGAAGACCCCCGGACAGCGGTGGTGATGAAGAAGAAAGCCAGGCTCCTCCGCTAGTAAAAGATTTAGTAAAAGAGCAGAAGATAGTGGAGGAGTCTGGCGAGAAGACCCCCGAAGCTGTCTAATAAAGTATTTTAAAAACCTGTGTTGTATTTTTTTATGTACACTTTTTTCCACAGGTAAATGGGTAGGGGTACATGGTACCCCATACTTATTCACATAGGGTGGGGGGGCAGAACCTGGGGGCCCCCTTATTAAATGGGGCTCCCGGATTCTGATAAGCCCCCCGCCCACAGACCCCGACAACCAACGGCCAGGGTTGTCGGGAAGAGGCCCTTGTCCTCATCAACATGGGCACAAGGTGCTTTGGGGTGGGGGGACGCAGGCCCCCCCTTCCCCAAAGCACCCCCCCATGTTGAGGGCATGCGACCTGGTGCGGCTCAGGAGGGGGGGAGCTCGCTCGTCCCCACCCCCTTTCCTGACCGGCCGGGCTGCGTACTTGTATAAGGGTCTGATATGGATTTTGGGGGACCCCCATGCCGTTTTTTCAGGATAGGGCTTCCCCTTTAAATTCATACCAGGTGACTAAATACATTTATTTAGTTACTCTCGAAAATCGTTTTTTTTTTCATTTTGTTTCGTTAAAAAATGCATTTGTCTGAAATTCCGAAATAATTAAGGTCCAATCTGTCATTGAAGGCTTATGGTGTCTGTCGAATGTTCTAAGAAGATTCGACGAAGCAGCTAAACTGTACGACTGCAATCGTACATTTCCAGCAAATATTCCGCTTACAAGTTATAGTAGAATTCTTCGTCAAATCTTCATGTCGAATAATCTTGGACCAATAGAGTTAGGTTAGGCACAATCAACCTTTTTTGCTATTGTCTCTATAATGTTGAATCTTTTCTTTCTATGTAGAATAATCTTGAACTAATAGCGCTAAGGATATGCACATTCGACCACAGGTTCGATGGACACAGATCGCTATTGTCAGCGTCATGTTGAATCCCCTATCTATATCGAACTGTTGCAATGAAAACGAAAATAAAGCATGTGTTTATGTCGGATCTTTCAGTTTTCTGATTCTTCACGTTCGTTATCGTTTGTTATTATCATGCCGGCATGACACTGGGTGAGGTCCCGTGGATACGCCGGGTTTATTTGACACCTCTTTTGGACCTGATGGTCCTGCCAGTTGCTATCTTTAGGTCTATTGCAGATTACTCTTGTACCATGATTTCTTGCGGTCACACAATAACCACCCACAAACAGTCCCTAATCTGTCCCACAGACCAAGTGCGGGACAACTTCAAAAGAAAAGTGGGAAAGGCCCTACCTCTTATATCGGGTCCAATGCCAAATATTCTCAGAAGAGTTTCATGGGGTACTGGCCCAACACTAAAAACAACAAGTACCCAGTACCCCATGAAACTCTTCTGAGAATATTTGGCATTGGACCCGATATGAGAGGTAGGGCCTTTCCCACTTTTCTTTTGAAGTTGTCCCGCACTTGGTCTGTGGGACAGATTAGGGACTGTCTGTGGGTGGTTATGGGGTGGTTTTGAATGGGGGTGGGGGTGGGCAATGTTATTTGATTCAGGTGTACGTGTCATGTCCCAGTGTCTCCATATAATACTGTAAATTACCTCTTTATTTATGTGTAATTAATTTTAATTTTTCTTATATTTTTTCTTTTTGCTATACACCCAAGGATCGATATTAGAAAGAAACCACTTTCTGAAAATTTTAATTTTCTGTGATCATGTCAACTTTCCTGATGAAGCCTTTACAGGCGAAACATGTAGAAGTCTATTGAACACGTGACCACATACCAATGAATATTGCATTATCTATGTTCATTATAGGAATAGGTGTATATAACCTATACTGTAGATATTTGCATGTCTGTTCATTTTTTACTTTTTTCTTTTTTGCTAAATAAAATGATGTCTTAAAATATAAATCTGTGTATCAGAGTATCAAACTCAATCAACATTCTTACAAGGTACCCATAAAATCCCATATCTCTATTTCCTTTAACATTCACTTTTATATGGTAGTGAAACCATTTTTCTTACAATAGCTGTATACAATGTCACTATTAAGCATTATTTGTGACTGCTTTTTGAACACTCTTTTCCTTATGGGGATCTGTTTATGTGTACCCAGCTTTCCCGTGGGTCCTCACCCCCACAGCTCCCAGGATAGACATTCTAGATGGCTCGCAGTCTATAGTACCGTGGTTTTGGACTGTGATCCTATATGTAAGTACCACAGGGTTGGATATTCTTTTCTATTCTCCATATATATTTTTTCTTCCCTGTCATTTGGGTCCGACAATTAGATTATACTAGTTTTTAATTGTCTTCTATAGATACATTTATGAATTCACTCCTGAGGAAGTTGAATCAATCAATGAAACGCATTAGGCTTTTTAGATGCATACGTGTTTTCAATCTACATTGTATTTTATACCATGCAATTTTGTATTTTAATGATCTCATTGTATGGAGCATTACTGGCACATAATGTTATATACTGCATAAGTGTAATTTTGATATCCATTTAGATAGATGAATTGAATGTGCCAGGGTTCTGTTTATAAATTAATACATAATTTTTACTCATGTAAAAAAAATCACACATACATATGTTTAATAAATATGGCAATTTGACCAATTATTTAGTACTTTTCATGTGCCTCGTTTAAAGTCTCAATACCCTTCCTTTTTATTGCAAGAATCAGGGCCGGAGGCACCTATCAAAGGTGCTTCATTTTAAAGTCCCAAACACCCCTTTGCAATTGCGTTTTTTACAACTGCAAATGGTGCCTGGCTGGTGGGGACAGATATTTGTTTACACTCAGTAGTTAATAAAACATCATGAGAGAAAAATACAGGTCATCTTTGTTAAAACCTACTTATGAAAACTATAGTTGTCTAGGTGTCATGCTGACATCTTGCATTAATACTTTGTGGTTTGGGCTCAGAATAAGCATACAAATATGAAATTCTGACTTTCTTTGATGTATCTGATGTGCATACTTATTGCTGCTTAAGCTGGTCATAGATTATTGAAATTCAGCCAGTTCAGCAGAGATTGACTGAATTGCAATCTATGTGTGGCTGCTCCGACTCAAAAGAAGTTGATCTAATGATCGAGTTATGTTGAATGAGCTAATTGATTGGGTCAATCAGCTAAACAAACACATAACACTCAGAACACACTGGCAACATGACTGTTAGCTCCATCTAGTGGCTATATTGTTTTTTTCCTGAACTACTTCAGTCAGGAAAATAACACATTATGACCATTAGTTGATGCTCGCAATCACAGGAAATCAACATACTGAGCAAAAAATGTTCAACATTTTGTTGAATTTTGCTGTAGCATGGCTGAAAACATTTATATGTATATAATTGCCAAACAATAGATGGAATACAGCATTTCCCATGTATATAAGAGCATTTGAAGTGTATTAATCTATCATTTTTATGAGTAGACCTTTATTACTTTTATAATAAAGCATACCGGTATATAACAATCTTCAATATACTGGTGTGCTCTGGATGTTTTGTGTTTATAAACTTATATGCTTCAAGTAAATATCACTTGAGGAGGATGATCGTTGATCCTGATGTCTTCTCCAAAATCTATACCTTGACCATTGCTGTAGTTTAGGGTTGGTAACAAAAATAACAATGGGGCACACTGCAGAGTAGGCACAAGCTAGCACAACCCTGGCATCATTCATGTTGGTTCCAACATTTGAGAGAGTCAGAGTATAGATCCACATAGCATTGTCCAACCCCATGAACATCACATAGCATATAACCAGTAATATTACAGCTTTAGAAGCTTTATACTCAATTGATTTACTTTTTGCTTTGTTTGAACTCCGTATGCTTTTTACAGTTTTCTCATGATTGAGTAGTACATACACAATGTAAAAGCTTGCAAGAGCCATTGATGCAACAAAAATAAAGTCTCTGGAGGCAAAAACAACCCCGTTGGCAATATAAGAAACATATGTTTGAAAATCAGTGTCACAGTAAACCAGATGAAGTGTATATGGAGAAGTGTTGTTATTTCTTGCATCAGCATACATAAAACTTGTGCGATAAAGAGCAAGATTCATCAAAAGAATGGCAAGAATGATTGAAGTTATATTAGGAGACACCTTTTTTTTTAAATAGACCCAAATCTTGGTATTTGGGGCAATAAGGATGCACTGATGACAGCTAAGCAAGCTGGTGATGCATATAGACATAGCTCTACTAACTCTGTAGGTATATCCAGATATCTTGCAGTTTATGTAATCCATTAGGTTCTCAATTCCTAGGGCATTCAGACACTGTGGGATGACACGAGAGCAGACAATGAGAAGATTTGCAAACGCTAAGACTTGCAGAATTATGTTGGATGGTAGAAGCCTCTTTTCCAGTAACCTAATAACCAAAAACTGGAGTACAATATAAAGGTTTCCTGGAATACCACACACAGTCAAAAGAATGAAGATGAAGGCCTTTAGAATGCGTATATCCATTCCCCTAAAGTAGCAAAACCACACCTGAAAATAACAAATTGACAAGATGTTATCATTTTTAAAAATGAATACTTGTACATCAAAGTTATAAGATATTCTTATAGTGAAATACTGGAAATTGTATAAAGGATGATGACACGTTCAATCATATTAGAAAGGACCTAAATTTCCCCAAAAATTGTTTTTTCAATTATATTAGAATCAATATTTGTACTAAAGTGGTTTGAAAACAACAAAAGGAAAATGAAACAAAATGCAGTTTACCAATGCTTAAATGTGGTGACTGCATTTGTTTTATTTTTTAATTTTTTTCCTGTTTTAACCTGGTGATCCTATCGGTAACAGACTTCCTGTCTTATGGTGACTCCAGTCTGGATGGGGGAACAATGGAGCAGGTATGGATCTAGGGGGGTCTACTGATCCTTCAGCCAGTCTTATACAGACAGGTGACATAAGAAGGCCCACTGATGGGGACAGTCTATGTAAGGGGGCCACTGTGATGGGGACACCTGATGTAAGGGGGCGCTGTGATGGAGACACCTGATGTAAGGGGACATCTAAAAGTAGGGGGTTATTCTGATGGGGACTCTGATAGGGACATCTAATATAAGGGGGCACAGGTTTTGTTTTATCACCCTAATCTAATGACAGCCTAATACATACAAGTGTTTCCCAGCTTGTGACACTGTGTGGCAGTCTGTCAGTGACTCACACACACACACAGTGTTGGCATTATGACCCCTGGCATTTTTTTTTACTGCACCTCCAGTTCAGATAGGCTAGATCCAAACCTTCAATAGAGACATCTTTGGACAGCAGAATTGTCAATCTGGGGAAAGGATAGCGCTAGATGTACTATCAGATTAAAATTCACTTCACTAACAACTTATAGTCGATCTCCAGCTAACACGTTTTAAACAGTTACAGCAAGATTTTATTATCCTTTTGGGAAAAAAGTTTTACATAAATAAATTAAATCTGGCTATTGCAGGCACCCTTGTCAGTGGTAAATGGTTTGTATTAACCCTCTGACTGCTCCTGTGAGGGAATTAAGCTGATCATACATTATACAATTTTCTTTTCCAATTTCCTTTAGATTTACCTTCAACCATGTAGAAAACGACGCAAAAGCGACGCATGCTCTGAAGCAACTCAGCACTGGCTATTGAACTTCCTTTTTCTAGTCCCGTCGTATGTGTTGTACGTCACTGCGTTCTTGACGGTCGGACTTTGGTGTGATCGTGTGTACGCAAGATGGAAAAACCTTCAGAGTTTATTCTGACAGGAAAACCGATTGCATCACCTCCCTCAATAGGGGTTGCACTGCTCAAGCATTTTAATTAGTGACTCTTACAATATGCTAAAAGCAAAAATGTTGCGCTACTGGTATCAAATTGTTTTCAGCAATGTAATTTTTTGAGGTGTGACACTTTTTTATACAGTTAGACCTTCAGAAAGAGATTCGAATAACGATTTAACCCAATAAAAATAATTACTCTTCATTGTAAGGCATTTTGCACATAAAGTACATTTTGAAACAAGCAGAGATCTGATGAATGTAAAAAAAATATTGAAATCACAGAGCGTCTACATTTTTAGCTTCAAGTGTCCAAACAGTCTTTGACAATGCAGTAGGCTTCATAGCAGTGAATAAGACACATGAGACATTGGGGCTGATTTACTAAGATGAATGCGCTGCGCCGGTTCATACCATAATTGGTGCACCAGATAAATTATTAATTGAGCGTATGAACCGGCGCACACAAAAGCGCAACACATAATATACCGGCGCACACGATAATAATATACTGGCGCACGCGATAATAATATGCCATTGATAATAGCGCATGCCATTATCATTAACAGTCCATTCACACAAGGGCAACACGACTTCCAGCGCGACTTGGGGCGACTTACAACACGACTTGGGTCGACTTACAACAGGACTTGGGGCAACTTACAACACGACTTTAAGTCATCCCCAGGCCAGGCGACTTTAAATAAAAAAACGGCATGGGTCCCCCCCAAGAGCATACCACGCCCTTCAGGTCTGGTATGGATATTAACCCCCCTGGCGGTAATCCCGAGTCTGGCTTAGTACCAAAAGCGGTAACCCCGAGCCAGGCACGCATTGAAGGTTACAGGGGGAAGTTACTTACCTTGTCCCCTGGATCCTGCAATGTCTCCCGGCTCGATTCACACAGTGCCCGAGTGCCGCTGATCTCCGTTCCCTCCGACGTTACGACGCACGGGAGCGGAGTTCGGCGGCAAATTCAAAAAAGTAAAAAAACACAGTACACATACAGTACTGTAATCTTACAGATTACAGTACTGTATAAAAAAAATACACACCCCCTTTGTCCCTAGTGGTCTGCCCAGTGCCCTGCATGTCATTTTATATAATAAATAGATTTTTTTTCTGCCTGGAAACTGGAGATTGTCCATAGCAACCAAAAAGTGTCCCTTTATGTCAAAAGTGATTTTAGACCTGCTAGAAAACAGCAATAATAAATTAGACTTGCAGAATTGAGCGATAGCGATTTGTGGGGAAATTCGTCATCAAACACTAAATCTAATGACAGCAACAATTCTGCAACTGAGCAAATTTCAGTGTTTTTGATTTGATTATACTATTTAATAATTTTTGTATTTATTTATTATATTTTAATTTATGATTTTGTGTTTATCATACCGGGGATGTCTACTAGACTCTGGTTTGGACAGATTTAAGTGAGTTATTCCTAAGAATTGCAGGTCTACAATATAAAACGCCAAATTTCCCTGCAAAATAATTGTACCGCTTTCAGCACCTAAAACCAGAAAGAATCATACCGCCAGGGAGGTTAAGAGGAACCCAGCGCCAAAAAAAAAAAAATGGCGTGGGGGTCCCCCTCAAAATCCATACCAGGCCCTTCAGGTATGGTATGGATTTTAAGGGGAACCCTGCACCAAAAAAATATAAAAAAAATGGCGTGGGGGTCCCCCTCAAAATCCATACCAGACCCTTATCCGAGCATGCAACCTGGCAGGCCGCTGGAAAAGAGATGGGGGACGAGAGAGCGCCCCCCTCCTGAACCGTACCAGGCCACATGCCCTCAACATTGGGAGGGTGCTTTGGGGTACCCCCCAAAGCACCTTGTCCCCATGTTGATGAGGACAAGGGCCTCATCCCCACAACCCTTGCCGGTGGTTGTGGAGGTCTGCGGGCAGGAGGCTTATCGGAATCTAGAAGCCCTCTTTAACAAGGGGACCCCCAGATCCCGCCCCCCCTGTGTGAAATGGTAAAAAGTGCCGAAAGTGTTAAAATGACAAGAGCCAGTTTTTGACAATTCCTTTATTTAAGTCTTCTTCTTTCATCTTCTTCGGGTCTTCTTCCTTCTTCTTCTTCTTCCTCCATCTTCTTCTTCTTCTTGCTCTGGTGTTCTCATCCGGCATCTTCCTCCATGGCATCTCTTCTTCCTCGCTTTGTTCTCGGGCCACTCCGCGCAATGTGAGGCCCCCGCTGTGTGATGCTTCTCTTCTTCTGCCACTTCTTATATAACGGAGGGCGGGGCCACCCGGAGACCCCGCCCCCTCTGACGCACAGTTCCGTTTTAGAACTGTCAGAAGAAGAGAAGCATCACACAGCGGGAGCCTCCCATTGCGCGGTGCGGCCCGAGAACGAATTGAGGAAGAAGAGACGCCGTGGAGGAGGATACCGGACGAGAACACCGGAGCAAGAAGCAGAGGATCGGAGGAAGAAGAAGATGGAGGAAGAAGAAGATGGAGGAAGAAACCGAAGGATGAAGAAAAGAAGAAGTAAGAAGACCCGAAGAAGATGAAAGAAGAAGACTTAAATAAAGGAATTGTCAAAAACTGTCTCATTTTTAACACCTTTGTCACTTTTTTGATGAAATGGTAGGGGTACTTTTGTACCCCCTTACCATTTCACACGGGGGGCCGGGATCTGGGGGTCCCCTTGTTAAAGGGGGCTTCCAGATTCCGATAAGCCCCCCGCCTGCAGACCCCCACAACCACCGGCAAGGGTTGTGGGGATGAGGTCCTTGTCCTCATCAACATGGGGACAAGGTGCTTTGGGGGGTACCCCAAAGCACCCTCCCAATGTTGAGGGCATGTGGCCTGGTATGGTTCAGGAGGGGGGGGCGCTCTCTCATCCCCCCCTCTTTTCCTGTGGCCTGCCAGGTTGCGTGCTCAGATAAGGGTCTGGTATGGATTTTTGAGGGGGACCCCCATGCCATTTTTTTTGGCACGGGGTTCCCCTTAATATCGATACCATACCTGAAGGGCCTGGTATGGAATTTCGGGGGACCCCCACGCATTTTTTTTTTTCTTAATTTTTTTTTCTTAATGCTAACATGACCTCTGTGCAAATATCCTTAAAGAAAAACATAGAAGTGAACCAGCGTAAAAAAAAAAGAAGTCAAGTTGAGAGGTGCGCCATTCAACTTATGCAAATGCCTTTATGTGGCTTGCCATTTACTAAGATTTAGCCGGTGCAGTGAACCAAAGCACTTGAACATGCGCAAATGCCGCTTGCTTCGCGCAGTTCTAAGTGTACTTGCAGGCGCAGCAGGCTTGTTCAGAGAAAGTCACTTTCTCATTCTATTTTTGGCATATTTGTTACTTGGACAGTTCTAACTATACTTCCTCACATCACCCCACATCACCCCCATAATATTGACACTTCCACTTTCAATTCTGAGTTGAATACCTCCCGTGTGCCGGCAAGATAATAGCAAATGGGGAATTGCGCTGTGTTACAGGCGCAAATGTTTTCTAAATACGGCGGTTGCGCATTGCCGTGCGCCGCAACTATTGGCGCAAACCGTTCGTAAATCACCTCCATTGTGTAATAAAGGCCATATGATTTGACTTAAAGGAGTTGTAGAGTCTCATGATTTTTCACCTTAATGCATGCCATCACCTTCTGTTCTTCAGCTGACCCCTTCTTTTTCTTACCTGAACCCAATCATTCCAATGATAAGCTTGAGCCCGGAGACTCCAGCCACTGTCTCGGGTTCTCATTGGATTGGATAGATTGATAGCAGCAGGAGCCATTGGCTCCCGCTGCTGTCAATCAAGTTCAGTGACACGGGAGCCAGGGGTGGGGCCTAGTCCTGCTGTCTGTGCCGAAGGACGCAGCAATGGGACTCGTGAGCCTTTACAATAACTTTAAACTATTGAGATCAACTTTCTTGTCTACAAAAAAATGGAATCTTTTGAAATTTTATCTAAACCCCCAGTGTTACTGCAGTGTTACTGCAATGCTACTGTATATATTCCTCCACCACATTCCAATAATGTAATGGGATCTCTTGTTTTTTATGACTTGTGCCTTCCTACTGTCAGGCCAGGAGTTTTGATAACAAGGAAAACAGTTTAGAAGTGCTGATTAAATAAAAAATTAAGAAAAAAAGCATGGCCCCCCAAAAAATCTTGCCAAAGTTAAAAAAGCTATAAATAATAAGAAAAGAGCTTTTAAAAAATATAAAAATAAAGGAACACTATCATCATTTAAATGTTACAAAGAATATAACAGAATATGTAAAAAGGAAATTAAGAGTGCAAAAATTCAAAACAAAAGACAGATTTCAAAAGATAGTAGGACAAACTCCCAAAATTCTTCAAATATATTAATAGTAAAAGGGTCAGGTCTGAGCATTTAGGCCCTTTACAAAATAATCTAGAGTGGGCAACTGGAGACAAAGAGAAGACAAATGTATTACATACTTTCTTCAGCTCTGTGTATACAAAGGAGCGTGAGGGAGCTCATGTCTATAATGGGAATGATATTGGCACAACCCCAAATGATCCGCAATTGCTCAAAAGTGATATGGTCCAGAAATATTTAGACAGAACAAAGGTGGATAAAGCACCTGGACCATCCACCCATGGATCCTAAAAGAATTGATCTCTGTCATTTCAAAGCTATTGTTTCTAATTTTTAGGGACTTTTTAATGACTGGAATAGAACCACTAGATTTGCGTAGGGCCAATGTGGTGCCTTTATTTAAAAAGGTATCAAAGTTTTTACCAAGTAACTATAGACCTGTTCGTTTAAAGTGGATGTAAACCCGATGTCATGTTTTGATGTCATAATGTAGAGTATAAGATTTCCTATCATTTGAGCCCAGTCTTGCTACAAAGAGTTAATCCAGCTCTGAGCAATCCTCTTTTATTTCAGTGAGATAAATCTTGACAAACAGAGATAAACTTTGTCAAGTCCCCCCCTTGCTGTAAGTGACAGGTGATTTACCTATCTCGTGCACTAGCCTAAGAGACATGTATTATTTTTTTAATTCCCTCTTCCTCCTTTCTTCTGCTGCTCTGCAAAGATTTGCTGTTCCACAACTCCACAAGTCATGTGGGGACTTTTCTGGGTTTGACTGGATGTTAGTGATCATAGCAGAAGTTCAGTGTAAGAAATACACAGGAGAAAATGCATGTTGATAAGGTAGAGGTAGAGGTAGAGGTGGGCGGGGAGTCTACTGAAATCACTCACCCACTGAGCCCTGGAAAACAGACCCACCCACAAAATTTGCAGGAGGCATGTATATCCTTCTCGATAACCAATACTGCAGTCGTTTAGAAAGGATGAGAGTGGGTTTACATCCACTTTAACTTCTATATTCGGGAAGATACTGGAGAGTTTAATAAAAGACCACATAGATGAATTCTTGCTATAAAAAATATTTTAAGCAACAGAAAGCATGGATTTATGAAAGACAGAAGTTGTCAAACAAACCAGATTTTTTTTTGTAATGAGATAAGTAAAACCTTGGACAGAGGGTGGCTGTGGATGTGGTATACTTGGATTTTGCAAAAGCATTTGATACAGTTCCCCACACACAGACAATGTGTAAGGTAAAGTCTACAGGCTTGGAAAGATCAGTTTGTAAATGGATAGAAAACTGGCTAAAAGACCAAATTCAGAGAGTAGTGGTTAATGATTCTTACTCTGAATAGTCTAAGGTTCAGAGGTGTACTCTAAGGTTCAGTGTTGGGGCCCTTACTTTTTAATATATTTATACATGAAATTCTGAGTCTGAGATTAAAAGTATCATTTCAGTTTTTGCAGATGACACCAAGCTATGTCTCCAACTTACAAGCCAACCTCAATGCACTGTTTCATTGGGCAACTACGTGGCAAATGAGGTTTAATGTTGATAAATGTAACGTTATGCACTTGGGAGCTAAGAATATACATGCATCATACATACTAGGGGGAGTACAACTGGGGGAATCAATGGTGGAGAAGGATCTGGGGGTTTTGGTAGATCATAAGTAGGGTTGAGCGAACCCGAACTGTAAAGTTCGGGTCCGTACCAGACTTTTGGGTGTCCGGGGCCCGGACCCGAACCCGAACTATTGGCTGTAAGTTCGGGTTCGGGTCCGGTGTTCGGCGATGTATTGGCGCCTTTTTAAGAGCTGCAGGGCAGCCAATCGACGCTAGTTTTACTAGTGTGCCCTTAGAAGCCATCACAGCCATGCCTACTAATGGCATGGCTGTGATTGGGCAGTGCAGCATGTGACCCTGCCTCTATATATAGTCCAGACACACAGCACACAGCGTCATTCTGCTATAGACAGGTTCCTGTGCTGCTAAGAGAGAGGATTTTAGGAGTTAGTGTGATAAAGTCAGTCAGTCAGTCAGTCCACATTCCTTTAATTTTCTTCAAATTAGTTAGATCAGTGAGTGATCTAGATAGCTAGAGTAGAGTAGGGAGTTTCTTTATTAAGGAAAAGAAAGAGGCAGAGAGAATTATTGAAGAGATTCCTAAATCAATTGTACCCTGGCTGGGGTGCAGTGCACAGTCTTTTAACAATGCCATGAGGCCAGTGCCAGACAAAATATAAAAGTTTTACCTGCAAGCTCAGTGCACCATTACTGCACTGCATATAGTAAGAGATACACCATAGTCTGTGTGTATTCTGCTATTGGATAAACATTGCAAAAAAATTTAATTTTGCAGTGTTTTTTTTCTTCCCAATAGCATTTTCTACATTTTCATAAACGCTTTAGACACTATCTGTGTATTCTGATATTGGAAAAACATTGCAAAAAAATGTAATTTTGCAGTGTTTTTTTTCTTCCCAATAGCATTTTCTGCGTTTTCATAAACGCTTTAGACCAGGCATCTCAAACTGGCGGCCCTCCAGCTGTTGCGCAACTAAGTCCCATCATGCCTCTGCCTGTGGGAGTCATGTTAGTAACTGTCAGCCTTGCAATGCCTCATGGGACTTGTAGTTTCACAACACCTGGAGGGCCGCCAGTTTGACATCGCTGCTTTAGACACTATCCGTGTATTCTGATATTGGAAAAACATTGCAAAAAAATTTAATTTTGCAGTGTTTTTTTTCTTACCAATAGCATTTTCTGCGTTTTCATAAACGCTTTAGACACTATCCGTGTATTCTGTTATTGGAAAAACATTGCAAAAAAAATTAATTTTGCGGTGTTTTTTTTCTTCCCAATAGCATTTTCTGCGTTTTTCATAAACGCTTTAGACACTATCCGTGTATTCTGATATTGGAAAAACATTGCAAAAAAATTGAATTTTGCTGTGTTTTTTTTCTTCCCAATAGCATTTTCTGCGTTTTCATAAACGCTTTAGACACTATGCGTGTATTCTGATATTGGAAAAACATTGCAAAAACATTCAATTTTGCAGTGTCTCCGCAACGACCACCGAGTTGCCCACATTTTAACTGGTGCTGATTATTGGGTGGCCACCCTGCTGGATCCGTGCTATCCTTAATTACCTCACTGGAGCGTGATCATAAGATGCGCGAGTACAAGCGCACGCTGGTAGACGCGCTGCTGGTGGCATTCCCACTTGGAAACGGAGGTACGGTGGAAGCACAAGGCGAAGGCAGAGGAGGAGGAAGAGGTCGCCAATGCAGCCGGGGCACCGCCAGCACCTCGGAAGGCAGGGTTAGCATGGCCGGAATGTGGAAAAGCTTTGTCAGCACGCCACAACAACCAGCACCACCAGCTGAGATGGAACGTCTGTGTGCACACGCCTACACATACTGAATGACGGGTCTGCCCCCTTCAACTTCTGGGTCTCCAAATTGGACACATGGCCTGAGCTTGCCCTTTACGCCTTGAAGGTGCTGGCCTGCCCTGCAGCCAGTGTATTATCTGAAAGTTTATTTAGCACGGCAGGGGGCGTTATCACAGACAAGCGCAGCCGCCTGTCCAGAGCCAATGTGGACAAGCTCACGTTCATTAAAATGAACCAGGCATGGATCCCACAGGACTTGTCCGTACCTTGTGCAGAATAGACATGTATACCGGTGTTCTGACAAAAACTGTCTGGCCATCGGCTAGTGTCCGGCCACTTACTGTGCAGGCGCAGTGCTTGCGCAGTATGGAGGACAAGGAGATTCACAAAATCTCCAAAGATGAACGTCGCCTGGGCAGTGAGTGCAGGTTCAAGCCCCACCATCCAAGTAGACATACGGTAGCACATAGTAACAGGGCCCCTCACGGGCTCGCTTGGCTAGGCTTCAACCTCGGATGATGTGGCTTGAACCTGGAGTCACCGCGCATCGTCTTCGGAGAGTTTCGAAATCCCATTGTCCTATGTACTGAGCAAGCGCAGTACAGGGCGGACACTATGCGACGGGGGACAGAATTCGACACATCATTCACCACTAGCCTTACCCAGCCATTTTTGTATTTTTGAACCAGTGTTGGCTACCTCGTCCTCCTCCACCGCCGCTTACACCTACACTGCCACATCCACCGCCACCTCAACCTCCTACTCCATATGGACCTCATCCTCCTAGGTCAAGATTATTATTATTTTTTCATTTTTTTAATTTCCAAGTATTTTATTTTCCCACTATCTTATCCATTAAATTGAATAATTTTTTCCAGAAAGTGCGTACTCTGGGGTATTCCCACCATATGTGCGGCATCGTGCCGTTGAGTTTCTGAGGTTCTTAATGACTTCCTGTACCTCTTTTGCTGAGAAGGGGGCCTCCAGCATTTTATTTGTATTTAAAAAATTTTTTTTATGTTATTTTAAGTTATTTCCCTATACACATTTGTTTGCAGAGCACTTGCCATGCTCTGAACAACATTTTGTTGCCATTTGCAGCCCTCTAGCCCTTTCCATGACTTTTTTACAGCCATTTTAGTGTTCAAAAGTTCGGGTCCCATTGACTTCAATGGGGTTCGGAGTTCGGGTCAAGTTCGGGTCAAGTTCGGTCCCAAACCCGGACTTTTTTCCGAAGTTCGGCCTAACCCGCCGAACCCGAACATCTAGGTGTCCGCTCAACTCTAATCATAAGCTTAATACTAGCATGCAATTCCAAGCTGCGGTTTACAAAGCAAGCAAAGTCCTTTCTTGTATTAGGAGAGGCATGGACTTCAGAAAGAGAGATATAATTTTGCCCCTGTACAAATCATTAGTAGTACCTCATCTGGAATATGCAGTTCAGTTTTGAACACCAGTTCTCAAAAAGGATATCAGGGACTGGAGAAAGTGCAGACCAAGCAACCAAACTGGTAAGAGGCATGGAGGAGCTCAACTATGAGGATAGATTAGAGGAACTGAATTTATTCTCTTGAGAAGAGGAGAGGGATATGATCAACATGTACAAATACATAAGGCATCCATATAGTGAACTTAGTGTTGAGTTATTCACTTTAAGGTCATCACAGGGGACCAGGGGGCACTCTTTACATCTAGAAGAAAAAAGATTTAATCTCCAAATACGGAAAGGCTTCTTTACAGTAAGAGCTGTGAAAATGTGAAATAGACTCCCTCAATAGATGGTTCTGGTCAACTTAGTAGATTGCTTTTAAAGAAGGCCTGGATTCTTTCCTAAATGTACATAATATAATGGGTGCTAACATTTATAGGTAAAGTTGATCCAGGGAATATCTGATTGCCTCTCAGGGGAACACGAAAAAAATTTTTTTACCCTGATGCAGCAAATTCGATCATGCTTTGCTGGGTTTATTTGCCTTCCCCTGGATCAATTGTGGGTATAGGATTGTGTATATAGGATTGTATGATTTTGTAACTATGTAACATACTATAACTGCTTGGTGATAGATATTGCCTACTAATTCACATTCTGTCCTATGCAGCTGTCCATTTTTTGTAGTCAATACTTTGGGTAAAAGCACCACACAATGCATTGTTGATGAGCCAGTGAGTAATTTAACCCCTCAATTGCTTGGTGGAATTTACCTTGATAATTGATACTTTCTTTGCTGTCATTCAGTAGCTACAATTTTTGATAAGTTCATAACCCTAAAAAAAAAAAAAAATCTCTGGACGCTCTGTGCAACAACCACTTCAACATCCATAACCATACTGTATGTTTCAATATACTACTATTCAAACCTCTAAACAGTGCCTTATATTCACATCCATATGCAACAGTATAAATACATAATACCTGAATTGTGCCTAAATAAATATGAGGTAGCAGTTGCAAGCTGCTAAAGTTCCAAATAGGAAAATAAACTAGGAAAGAAAGTGTTTTCTTTTTCTTTGTAATCTATGATCCTTCTGCTGTATATTAGATTGGAAATCTAAGCAAATCCAAGTATTGAACATAGAATCACTTCCCAGAACAAAGTGACCTTTAGATAAATATTTAAAAGCACCTGTGTAACAAAAGTTCAGTTTTTTTTTTAAGTAACTCCTTCACAGACTTCAATAAGATTAATGTATAGCTTAAAATATGCAGGTATATGCTATAGGCATTTTATAATACACCGCTATTTTTCCTTGAATCTGTAGGGCAACAATCTGGATTGTTTTTACTTTTGTTATCTGTTTGTATGTTTATATTCAACTTTGGAAGGTAAAAGGGTTTCTCTACTGCAAGTGGAGTTGTCCACAATATGTTTATTCGATTTCAATAAACGTATACACTGCTTGGTGATAGATATTGCCTACTAATTCATAGTCTGTCCTATACAGCTGTCCTTTATGCAGCCAAGCAAGTAGCATTTTCAAAAGATGTCAAAATATGGATTAGCCAGCATTTAAAAATGTAAACATCATATCACAAATTCATGACAATTATCTGCAGAGAAAAGTTTTTTCAGAAGTCCTATAGGAATGAACAGAGATTTGACTGTACCTAAACAGATGAAGCAGTGCCCAGCCAGGAGTCATTAATGGACAGGCTGGATAGCTCCCAGTGGAACATGGACGGTTAAGTGTTAAGTAGGGATGGGCCCGGTGTTCGATTCAAACCCACGTTCTAATCGAGCACCGGGCGTTCGCCCGCTCGGCGAGCCCAGAACTATTTGGGCCGTTCGCATCACATTCGTGTGATGCGAGCGGCCCGCAATGCATTGCGCCAGGCGCAGTGCATTGCTGGCTGATGATTGGCCAAGCATGCACTGTGACCCCCGCATGCTTGGCCAATCACAGCACCGGCAGCGAGGATAGCAATAATTGGCTACAGGCAGGACGCCTGTAGCCAATTATAGCTCAGGGGGCTTTAGTACACGCCCCACTGTATAAAAGGCCACTGCGCCGTCGGCCTAGTGCACATGTGTTCCGGCTTTGATTCTGATATAGGCAGACTGCTGATGCTGATGCTGATTCATCATTACTACTGAAGTGAATTCTGATCATTGGAGAATATATATTCATTCTGCTGATTGCACTGCTGCTGAGTGGTGACATTATCTGCTGCTGAGTCTAACTGCTGTGATTCTGGGGATTAGTCTGGTGTGTGTGTGCTGTTAGTACAGCATTGCAGTAGCACCTTCTGTCCTATGCTGTTAGTACAGCATTGCAGTATAACCTTCTGTCCTATTGTGATCTAAGGCAGGCAGGGACTTATAGGAGCTAGTGTGTGTGTCAGCACACATAAAACCACCTCAGTCACTCTATCTGCTATAAGGCCCAGTTGTTGTCATCGAAGGCAGCCAGGCCTCTCCAGGAGCTAGCTTGTGTGTGTGTGTGTGTGCTCTGTTAGTACATCACACATAAAACCACCTCAGCCTCTCTATCTGCTATAAGGCCCAGTTGTTGTGATATAAGGCAGTCTCTATCTGCCGTAAGGCCCAGTTGTTGTCAGCGAAGGCAGCCAGGCATCTCCAGGAATTAGCTTGTGTGTGTGTGTGTGTGTGTGTGTGTGCTCTGTTAGTACATCACACATAAAATCACCTCAGCCTCTCTATCTGCTATAAGGCCCAGTTGTTGTCATCGAAGGCAGCCAGGCATTTCCAGGAGCTAGCTTGTGTGTGTGTGCTCTGTTAGTACATCACACATAAAACCACCTCAGCCTCTCTATCTGCTATAAGGCCCAGTTGTTGTGATATAAGGCAGTCTCTATCTGCTATAAGGCCCAGTTGTTGTCATCAAAGGCAGCCAGGCATCTCCAGGAGCTAGCTTGTGTGTGTGTGTGCTCTATTAGTACATAACACATAAAAACACCTCAGCCTCTCTATCTGCTATAAGGCCCAGTTGTTGTGATATAAGGTAGTCTCTATCTGCCGTAAGGCCCAGTTGTTGTCAGCGAAGGCAGCCAGGCATCTCCAGGAGCTAGCTTGTGTGTGTGCTCTGTTAGTAGATCACACATAAAACCACCTCAGCCTCTCTATCTGCTATAAGGCCCAGTAGTTGTCATCTAAGGCAGCCTCTATCTGCCGTAAGGCCCAGTTGTTGTCATCTAAGGCAGCCTCTATCTGCCGTAAGGCCCTGTTGCTGTCATCTAAGGCAGCCATCTGCAGGAGTTAGTGTGTGTGCTGTGTGACTCCAGCACAATATCCACTACAATGCCTGGAAGACCGCCAAGGAGAGGCAGACAGTTCCTAGGCAAGAACACAGGGCAAGAAGGCTCTGTTTCTAGAGACAACAGTGCTGGTCGTGGACGTGGTCGTGCATCGTCATCAGCACGTGGCCATGGTACACGCTTGTCCTTGTTTTCGGCAGCTGGACATGTTGAGCCTCATCATGCCGAAGGCTTGGTAGAATGGATGACCAAGCCCTCCTCATCCTCCTCATCCTCCCTCACCCAGTCTCAGGGTACTGGCAGAGCAGCTGCCAACGCATACTCAATGGCATCATCAGGCACCCCTTCCCTAGACCCACCATGTCCTCCTGAGGAGTCCCCCGAACTGTTTGAGCACAGTGTTGGGTACATGCTCCAGGAGGATGCCCAACGTTTTGAAGGCTCGGATGATGATACCCAGCTAGAGGAAGGCAGTAGCGTGTGCGCAGAGAGAGGGGATGCTCAAGGACAGCAATCTGGCAGTCATGTTCCACCAGCTGCAGCTTACTGCCAGGTTTGCTCCAGTGGTGAAGAGGGAGGGGATGATGAGGTCACTGACTCCACGTGGGTGCCTGAATGGAGAGAGGAGGAGGAGGCAGCGGCACATGTCCAACGAGGCAGGATGCCCTCCGGAGGCCAGCTAGAGGCCAGCACACCAACTGAATCACACCGCAGAGCTCCGCCTGTGCAGGGCGCTGCCTCTGCACGTTATCACAAAAGTTCTTTGGTGTGGGCCTTTTTTGAGACGAGTGCATCAGATCGCACCACTGCTATTTGCAACATATGTCTCAAGCGTATATCGTGTGGCCAAAACATAAGCCGATTGGGCACCACAAGCATGACCAGACATATGTTGACCTGCTATTTTCGTTGGCAAGCGCACATTAAATACCCACACCAAAGAACAAAGCGGACCTCTCCTTGCTCCTCATCATCTGGGATCTCCAACCCCACTATAGCTTCAGTCCTCTCTGAAAGCTGCTCTGAGAGGAATGAAGGTGTAGAATTAGGTGTGTCACAGCCAAGTACTTGCAGTACACCGATGTCCGATTCTACCAGGCAAATTTCCCTGCCCCAGCTGCTGGACCATCGAAGGAAGTTTACTCCAAACCATCCACATGCCCAGTGGTTGAATGCTAGCTTGGCTAAATTGCTAGCACTTCAAATGCTGCCTTTTCAGTTGGTAGACTCGGCCCCCTTCCGTGAGTTTGTTCAATGTGCGGTTCCTCAGTGGCAGGTTCCCAAACGCCACTTTTTCTCATGGAAGGCGATTCCGTCTCTCTACCGGCATGTGGAAGGCAATGTCCATGCCTCGCTGGACAGGGCGGTCAGCGGTAAGGTGCATATTACAGCTGACTCATGGTCCAGCAGGCATGGACAGGGACGTTACCTGTCCTTCACTGCCCATTGGGTCACTCTATTGGCAGCTGAGAGGGATGCAGGACAAGGTGCAGTAGTGTTGGAGGTTGTTCTGCCACCACGCCTCCAAAATGCTACTACTGGTTGTGACACACCTCTCTCCTCCACCCCCCCCTCCTCCTCTTCTTCTTCCTCCATGGCCTCTTCGAGTGCTCTGTCCTCGGAACCAACAGTGCTCCGTAGGCGTACAAGGGGCTACGCGACTACGCAGGCAAAAAGATGCCTGGTATGTTTGGGGGACAGGAGCCACACTGGGGCAGAGGTTCTGGCAGCTCTGCAGGGGCAGGCCAAGAGGTGGTTGACGCCACGCCAGCTTAATCCAGGAATGGTGGTTTCTGACAATGGCACCAACCTCCTCTCCGCCCTGCGACAGGGGCAGCTGACCCATGTGCCCTGTATGGCTCACGTCCTCAACCTGGTGGTGCAGTGGTTCTTGGGCAGGTACCCAGGCTTACAGGATGTCCTGAGGCAGGCCAGGAAATTCTGTGTGCATTTCCGCCGATCGTATAATGCCAGTGCTCGGCTGGCTGAGCTGCAAAAGGAGTTGAACCTGCCCAAGAACCGCCTTATATGTGACATGCCCACCAGGTGGAACTCAACGTTGGCCATGCTGCAGCGACTGCACACGCAGCAGAGGGCTATCAATGAGTACCTTTGCGACTACGGCACCAGGACAGGGTCAGGGGAGCTTGGATTTTTTTCCCCACGCCAGTGGAGCATGATCAGGGATGCATGCACTGTCCTGTCACCATTTGAGGAGGCCACGAGGATGGTGAGCAGTGACAGTGCATGCATCAGTGACACTGTACCTCTTGTCCACCTGTTGGAGCATACGCTGCGTGGGATAATGGACAGGGCACTTGAGGCAGAACAGAGGCAGGAAGAGGAGGACTTCTTTGCCTCTCAAGGCCCCCTTTATCCAGACAGTGTTCCTTCGCTCCCACCCATCACACTGGAAGAGGATGAGGAGGAGGAGGAGGAGGAGGAGGATTGTGTGAGCATGGAGGTGGAGCCTGGCACTCAGCATCAGCAGTCTTTTAGGGATGATGTACAGTCCCAACAAACCAGTGGACTTGTACGTGGCTGGGAGGAGGTGGCTGGCAATCATGTCGTCCTCAGTGACCCAGAAGACTCCGGACCGAATGCCTCAGCTAACCTACGTTGCATGGCCTCCCTGATCCTGCAAAGCCTGCGGAAGGATCCTCGTATTCTTCGGATCAAGGAGAGGGACCATTACTGGCTGGCCACTCTCCTTGATCCACGGTACAAGGGTAAGGTTGCGGACCTTATCTTGCCGTCGCAGAGGGAGCAGAGGATGAGACATCTCAGGGAGGCCTTGCAGAAAGGTCTGTGCAACTATCAGGAGAGCGGCGTCGGACGGACGACCCGCTCTCTGGTGCGCATGCGCGGGGGCTCGGCGCTCCGGCGCATGCGCACTCGCGGCTCGGCGGTCCGGCGCCGGCGCATGCGCACTAGCGCCCACCTGGCGGCGGTGACGCGCTATTAGCGTCACTCGGGCGCCTATTTAAAGCGCCCTGACGCACAGGCACCTTGCTGGTCTGTCTCTCCAGCTAAGTGCCTGTGTGTCCTGTGTTCTGAAGCTCCCTGACCTTGTACTTACTGTTGCCAACCCGGATTGCCTGACTTCTCCCACCATTTCCTGTGTTTGACCCCCTGGCTTGCCTACGGACTTCCTGCTTATCTCCTGTGTTTGACCCCCTGGCTTGCCTACGGACTTCCTGCTTATCTCCTGTGTTTGACCCCCTGGCTTGCCTACGGACTTCCTGCTTATCTCCTGTGTTTGACCCCCTGGCTTGCCTTACGGACTTCCTTGATATCTCCTGTGTTTGACCCCCTGGCTTGCCTTACGGACTTCCTTGATATCTCCTGTGTTTGACCCCCTGGCCTGCCCTACGGACTTTGCTGACGCCTCCTGTAAGGGGTCCTCTATTTGCCTGCTGAAGCCTCCTGTGGTTGACCCTCTGGCTTGTCCACCTGACCTCTACCGGATTCCCCAGTGTCAGCACCCCAGCCGGGCGTTTGGTCCTTGCCTCCCTATCCTGCCATCTGCCAGCCACCTGGGCCAGGTCTCCATCACCTCCAGGTGCCCCGCCAGTTTCTGCTTACATATCGGAGGTGACCTGTGCCTCCTGGTGCCGTTCGCTCCCTGTTCCATCTCCAGGGGCTTTCTGCGCCGGGTCGCAAGGGTGAACCGCTCTCGGCATCTCGGCCTCGGTAAGTACAGTTCTGACAGTACAGACCAGCCATGTCCGAGGCCGACAGAGCGTGTTCTCCCCTTGAGATCCTGTGCCAGCAGATGGCAGCACTTACTGAGGCTGTCCAAAAGCTGCAAGTGGGGTACACTCAAATAGACAGCCGCTTGCAACAACTGACAGGGCCGTCTCCCCCCACGGCGGGTAACCTTGCCGCACCCAGTGGGCTTCCCCCATCTGCAGCACCTACGAACCCCACAGTAGTCATGGCCACTCCGGAACCCAGGGTCCCTATACCGGAACGATTCACGGGTGATCGCAAAAAATTCAGAGCATTCAAGAACGCCTGCTCCCTGTACCTAGCCCTCCAACCCAGAACCTTCTCTTCCGAAGTGGTGAAAGTGGGGTTCATTATTTCTCTGCTGGCTGAAGAACCCCAGGCCTGGGCCCATAGCCTAATGGAGCAAAGGAGCCCTATACTGAACGCTGTGGATACCTTCTTTGAAAGCATGGGCCAGCTCTACGATGACCCTCAAAAGGGGGCCACAGCTGAGACCACCCTTAAGGACGAGCTTGCCCGGATTGACGTCCCGGACGCCTTAGAAGATCTCATACAAGCCGTCACCAAAATCGACCGGCGCTTATGGGAACGTCGCGCTGAACGCTTTCAGTCCTCTCGCCCCAGTTGGATGCTACCCAAACCAGGTCCTGGTCCTGCCCAATCCTCCTTTCACGCTCCACCTGGGAACACCTCCGGAGTCGAGCCCATGCAGCTAGGTCTTGTCCGCGCTCCTCTGACCCCAGAAGAGCGTTTACGTAGGCGACAAGGCAACTTGTGCCTTTACTGCGGAAGCTCCGGTTACTTCCTTCGGTCCTGCCCCATAAGACCCAGTAAGTTCTCACATATCCCTAATTTCAGCCTCCAAGTCTCCAGATTCTCTCAAACTTACATTGTCCTTTTTATCTCCCTACAGTTGACAGAAAGGGCGGTCCGCCTCCCGGCCATAATTGATTCCGGGGGCCTGCAGCTGCTTCTTGGATTCTGCCCTTGCTGCCAGGCTTCAGCTTCCCCTTGTCCCCAAGAAGCAATGCCTACAGGTTCACCTAGCCGATGGTTCCCTGCCCCGTTCTGGCTTAATTACTCACAAGTCTGGCCTCATCTCGGTTACCACCGATTCGGGTCATCAAGAGCTCCTTTGTCTGGACGTTATCCCTTCTCCCATGTTCCCCATCATCTTGGGGCTCCCCTGGCTACAAACGCATGAACCCCTCATTAACTGGCGGACGAAGGAGGTCTCCTTCCCCTCTCACTACTGTACCCAGAACTGCCTTGCTCTCCGCCCTGCTACTTGTTCAGCTCTAGTACCAGTGCCCGAGCACCTAGAACACGTCCCACCAGTCTACCTCGAGTTCAAGGACGTCTTTGACAAACAGCAGGCCGACTGCCTACCACCTCACCGGCCCTACGATTGCCCCATAGACCTCTTACCTGGGGCCGCGGTTCCTTTCGGCCGTATCTTTCCCCTATCTGAAACCGAGTTGAAGACTCTTAAGGCCTACATCGACGAAAACTTAGCCAAGGGATTCATCCGTCCCTCCTCTTCACCGGCTGGTGCTGGTATTTTCTTTGTCGAAAAAAAAAGATGGCTCACTGAGGCCCTGTATCGATTACCGGGAGATTAACAAGATCACCATTAAAAATCGGTACCCGCTTCCTCTCATTCCTGAATTGTTCCAACGTTTCCGGTCAGCACGGGTCTTCTCCAAACTTGACCTCCGTGGGGCTTACAACCTTATAAGGATCAGAGCGGGTGATGAGTGGAAGACCGCTTTTAGATCGAGATTCGGGCACTACGAGTACCTAGTTATGCCATTTGGACTTTGCAATGCCCCGGCCACGTTCCAGCATCTGGTCAACGATATATTCCGTAGGTACCTAGATGACTTCTTAGTGGTCTATCTCGATGACATTCTCATCTTCTCCGCCACTCCCGAGCTCCACCAGACACACGTCAGACTGGTCCTCACCATCCTTAGGCAACACAAGCTCTACCTCAAAGCAGAAAAGTGTGAGTTTGAGAAGACCACCGTACAATTCTTGGGATTTATCATTTCCACCCACGGAGTCGCAATGGACCCACAAAAAGTTCAAGCCATTCAAGACTGGCCGGCCCCCAAGGACAAGAAGGGAGTCCAGAGGTTCATTGGGTTTGCCAACTTTTACAGACGCTTCATCATTGGTTTCTCCTCCATTGTAGCTCCAATCACTCAGTTAACCCACCAACATAATCAGTTCCATTGGTCCCCTGAGGCCCAGGCGGCCTTTACCCAGTTAAAGACCCTGTTCTCATCTGCTCCAATCCTACGGCATCCGGATCCCGGACTACCCTTCGTGCTGGAGGTAGATGCCTCTGAGGCAGCTCTCGGGGCTATCCTCTCTCAGCGGCAGGGCGCTAAGGCCCTCCTTCACCCAGTAGCCTTTGCTTCTCGGAAATTGAGCCCTCCAGAGAGGAACTATGATGTGGGAGACAGGGAGCTGCTGGCTATTAAATTTGCCCTTGAAGAATGGCGGTATCTCTTAGAAGGGGCGTCTCACCCTGTCATGGTCTGGACCGACCATAGGAACCTGGAATATTTGAGAACAGCCAAACGCCTTCGGCCCAGGCAGGCCAGGTGGGCCCTCTTCTTCTCAAGGTTTAACTTCCTTATTGCATACCGACCGGGTTCCAAGAATGGGAAGGCAGATGCGCTCTCCCGCATGTTTCTAGACACCCCTCGGGAAACCTCAGTCCCGGCAGCCCAGGACCGGGTGAATTCTCTTCAAAGCAACTTTCAAAAACTTCAGGAACTAATGCAAAAGGCCCAGGAGGGGTACAGTAAATACTACAACAAGGGGAGGAAGGTGAATCCGGTTTTCGAGGTCGGCGAGAAGGTTTGGCTGTCTTCCTCCAATTTGAAGTTACCTGTTCCTTCCCACAAATTGGGGCCGAAGTTCATCGGCCCATTCAAGATAAAAAGGGTCGTGAACCCTGTGGCCTTTGAACTCGAGCTTCCCCAGAGCTATAGGATTCATCCGGTCTTCCACGCCTCCTTACTGAAACCCGTTACTCCCAGTCCTTTCCCTGGCAGGGAAGTACCACCGCCACCACCTATCCTAGCTGAGGGCGAAAGGGAGTTTGAGGTGGAGGAAATCTTGAACTGCAGGAAATTGGGCAGACAGCTTCAGTACCTAATTAGGTGGAAGGGTTACCCCCCTGAGGACAATTCGTGGGAACCTTCTAGGAACCTGCACGCCCCACGCTTGATTCGGGCCTTTCACCGAGCTCACCCAGAACTGATGGCCAGCTTGGGTGTCCAGAGGCCACCCCTCGGGGGGGGCACTATCAGGAGAGCGGCGTCGGACGGACGACCCGCTCTCTGGTGCGCATGCGCGGGGGCTCGGCGCTCCGGCGCATGCGCACTCGCGGCTCGGCGGTCCGGCGCCGGCGCATGCGCACTAGCGCCCACCTGGCGGCGGTGACGCGCTATTAGCGTCACTCGGGCGCCTATTTAAAGCGCCCTGACGCACAGGCACCTTGCTGGTCTGTCTCTCCAGCTAAGTGCCTGTGTGTCCTGTGTTCTGAAGCTCCCTGACCTTGTACTTACTGTTGCCAACCCGGATTGCCTGACTTCTCCCACCATCTCCTGTGTTTGACCCCCTGGCTTGCCTACGGACTTCCTGCTTATCTCCTGTGTTTGACCCCCTGGCTTGCCTACGGACTTCCTGCTTATCTCCTGTGTTTGACCCCCTGGCTTGCCTATGGACTTCCTGCTTATCTCCTGTGTTTGACCCCCTGGCTTGCCTTACGGACTTCCTTGATATCTCCTGTGTTTGACCCCCTGGCTTGCCTTACGGACTTCCTTGATATCTCCTGTGTTTGACCCCCTGGCCTGCCCTACGGACATTGCTGACGCCTCCTGTAAGGGGTCCTCTATTTGCCTGCTGAAGCCTCCTGTGGTTGACCCTCTGGCTTGTCCACCTGACCTCTACCGGATTCCCCAGTGTCAGCACCCCAGCCGGGCGTTTGGTCCTTGCCTCCCTATCCTGCCATCTGCCAGCCACCTGGGTCAGGTCTCTATCACCTCCAGGTGCCCCGCCAGTTTCTGCTTACATATCGGAGGTGACCTGTGCCTCCTGGTGCCGTTCGCTCCCTGTTCCATCTCCAGGGGCTTTCTGCGCCGGGTCGCAAGGGTGAACCGCTCTCGGCATCTCGGCCTCGGTAAGTACAGTTCTGACAGCAACGCGTTCCCAGAGACTGGGAGGTTACAAACTCCTGGTCCTTAAAGACAAGTTGCTGAGGCTTCGGTCAGTAGCAGAAGGAGCGGTGGGGAAGGTGGACGTCTGACCGATGCGTTCAGACAATTTTTTAGTCCGCAGCCCCAAGGTATGATCGGTTCCAGCAACCATCGCCAGCGTCTGATATACATGGTGCAGGAATACCTAGGGGCAAGGTCAGACTTGGACACCTTTTCCACCGAAAATCCTCTGGCTTACTGGGTCTGGAGGATGGATCACTGGCCAGAGCTTGCACAGTATGCAATTGAGCTACTGGCCTGTCCTGCATCCAGCGTTCTTTCCGAACGCACATTCAGTGCTGCTGGAGGATTTGTCACCGATCACAGGGTGCGCCTGTCCACCGACTTGGTTGATCGACTGACCTTCATAAAGATGAATCAGTCTTGGATCACCACCAGCTACCAGGCACCTGAAGCGGATATAACTGAATAATTTATAATGTCACATCCCTTCAAGAATGCCTATGCTGATGCCGAGTGACTGTCCTGTTATGTTCACTGACTATCCTCTTCCTCCTCCTCAATGATCCATTCCTTGATAGCTTGGAAGAACATTTTTGTTTCTGGGTGCCACCACACCAGTGGCTAAGGCCCAATTTTTCAGCCCCTGTTTGCATGTAATTACAATTTTTTATGCAATTCCTTACAACAGGTCTCATTGCTGTGCTCAGAGTACAGTATCTGTGAGGGGTTGCAGTGTTGTGGCACCAGCACCAGTGCCTAAGGCACAATTTTTCTGCCCCTGTTTAACAGGGGTGTGTAATTACAATTTTTTATGCAATGCTTTGCAACAGGTCTTATTGCTGTGCTCAGAGTACAGTATCTGTCAGGGGTTGCAGTGTTGTGGCACCAGCACCAGTGCCAGTTTAACAGGGGTGTGTAATTACAAATCTTGTTCTAATAGTTCACAGCAGGGCCCATTCCTGCGCCCACCAAGAGTAACTGTGAGGGCTTACAGTCTTGTGGCAACACCGTCCACCACCAAAGGCCCAATTTTTCAGCCCCTGTTTAACAGGGGCGTGTAATTACAAATATTGATATAATAATTCTCAGCAGGGCCCATTCCTGTGCCCACCAAGAGTAACTGTGAGGGCTTACAGTGTTGTGGCTACACCAACATCTAATGGGGCAAATTTCTGCAGAGTATATATGGCAGGCCCCTACTTTCAAACATCCAACTTACAAATGACTCCTACTTGCAAACGGAAGGAGAAAACAGGAAGTGGGAGGAAATCTACCCCTAGGAAGGGAAATTTCATCCTGTTACATTTAATTTGGGAAAAAGTATCTCCTCTCTACTGATGCTTTATCACCAATCCTTGTTTCAATTAAAACCCCACTTTTCCAAAAACATTTGTCATTGGGACGGAAAGTGAGGTGAAATGTTCTGAACAGATGTGCAAAGACAGCAAATGTTACAGGGGTGATAACCCCTCCCTATGTTCTCCATAAAGCTTAAAAATAGATTTTTTTTGGATGGAGCTACACTTAAAAATGTACCTGTTCAGATTCTACTTAAGAACAAACCTACAGTCCCTGTCTTGTTTGCACCGCCTGTATACTGCTGTTCATAGTATATAGGGTTGTAGGTATAGGGTTTTATTTTGGGTGCGGGGTTCCCCTTAATATCCATACAAGACCCAAAGGGGGTGGGGTGGGGGTCGATGGGGTAGCCATGCCATTTTTCTCAAGGATTTTCAGCCATATTGCCAGGACAAGACATGACATTAAAGCCGCAAGCGGTTTTAAATGGCCTCCTTTTTTCCTTTACAAATGTCATTTTGTGCAAGGACAGTTCTAAACATGGGAAACACATGCCACTTCACAGGCATACTTTAGACACCCCCCCAGGTACCATATTTAAAGGAATATTTCAATTTTTTTTTTCACTTTATGTATCATTAAAATGACTGCTCCCGAAAAAATGTTAGTTTTTAAAACTTCTTTTTGCATTGATATATGTCCCCTGGGGCAGGACCGGGTCCCCAAACCTGTTTTATGACATTAACATGCATATTGGCCGTTATAATTAGCACTTTTGATTTTGAACGTTCGCGTCCATTGTAACGAATAGGGTTCGAAAGCTCGCACAAACTTTCGGTCCGTTCGAAGGTTCTGGTGCGAACCGAACCTGGGGGTGTTCGGCCCATCCCTAGTGTTAAGCCACGTACACATAATAATTCTCAGCAGGGCCCATTCCTGCGCCCACCAAGAGTAACTGTGGCAGTCTTGTGGCAACACCGTCCACCACCAAAAGCCCCATTTTTCTGCCCTGTTCAACAGGTGCATGCAATTACAAATCTTGATCTAATAATTCACAGCAGGGCCAATTCCTGTGCCCACCAAGAGTAACTGTGAGGGCTTACAGTGTTGTGGCTACACCAACATCTAATGGGGCAAATTTCTGCAGAGTATATACGGCAGGCCCCTACTTTCAAACATCCAACTTACAAATGACTCCTACTTGCAAACGGAAGGAGAAAACAGGATTTTCAGCCATATTGCCAGGACAAGACATGACATTAAAGCCGCAAGCGGGTTTAAATGGCTTCTTTTTTTCCTTTACAAATGTCATTTTGTGCAGGGACAGTTCTAAACATGGGAAACACATGCCACTTCACAGGCATACTTTAGACACCCCCCAGGTACCATATTTAAAGGAATATTTCACATTTTTTTTTCACTTTATGCATCATTAAAATGACTGCTCCCGAAAAAATGTTAGTTTTTAAAACTTCTTTTTGCATTGATATATGTCCCCTGGGGCAGGACCCGGGTCCCCAAACCTGTTTTATGACATTAACATGCATATTGGCCGTTATAATTAGCACTTTTAATTTCGAACGTTCGTGTCCATTGTAACGAATAGGGTTCGAAAATTCGCACAAACTTTCGGTCCGTTTGAAGGTTCTGGTGCGAACCGAACCTGGGGGTGTTCGGCCCATCCCTAGTGTTAAGCCACGTACACATAATAATTCTCAGCAGGGCCCATTCCTGCGCCCACCAAGAGTAACTGTGAGGGCTTACAGTCTTGTGGCAACACCGTCCACCACCAAAAGCCCCATTTTTCTGCCCTGTTCAACAGGTGCATGCAGTTACAAATCTTGATCTAATAATTCACAGCAGGGCCAATTCCTGTGCCCACCAAGAGTAACTGTGAGGGCTTACAGTGTTGTTTTACCATTTGTATGCAAGACAAAATCCAGGCACATGCCTTTAGACAAAAGTCTGAGGTTTTTCTGTGGAAAATCTGATCGTGTGTAGGAGGCGTTAGACTTTGGGGGATTTCTATGAAAGAAAAGGCGACTGTACTAATAGTACAAAAGAAGATAGAGAGAGGATAGAAAAAAAAAAACACAGTGCCCAATGCATACTCTCAAAAAGATATTAATAAATCAAAATCTGCTACCTTATCTATATAAATAATAAAATGTGAACAATCCCAGTGCGCATGCGCGGGACTTCCGTGAGGACGCTGTAAACGGGAGCTCCGCGCCGCTCCGGCACTTCTCAGCCCCCAAAGCAATCTGACTGAGCGGGATTCGGCCGAAACACCCCCTGCCACTCTGCGGAAGGTCCCAGCATCACCCCACATGCCGAACGAGGCACACAGAAGCGAGGTGAGCCGTCAGCTGGACTTTAACCTGACGGCCCCTGCACCTTCCAAGATGGCGGCCGCGTCCACACGTGCAAACATTGGAGAAGACCAGGACTCCATTGCGGACCCCCCCTCCCCTAACCGCCACCAGGTCTACAGGTCAGCAACTCCAGTGACCACTAACACAGCCCAGCAGCTGCACCAGAACCCTCTGGCAACACCAGTGAGTACTTTTACCCCCCAAGGGATCTCCCCTGCCTCCACAGTGTTCCTCCTTAATAGGACCCTAGGAGATCTCCTGCAAACCCCTGGGCTGCAATCTCCCCTAGGCCTGGCAGGCCCCCACCTCTCCACCCCCACTCAGCCGCATTACCCCCCTGACATGCAGCTGATGCTGCAGAGCTTTTCAGAAATGCTGGCAGCAGGACTGGCTCATAATGCCTCACAGATCACTGCCACCATAAAAGCAGATTTGCAGAGTCTGGGAGCCCGCATGGATGCAATCGAACAAGTGGTTGACAACAATTCTGCCCGCACCAACCAAAATACCTCCTGCATTCAAACCCTTCAAGACCAACTCGAGACTGCATTATCCAAAATCGATGATTTGGAAAACAGAAGCAGAAGGTACAACTTCCGCATACGCGGTATCCCAGATTCGGTCGCAGATGTACCCGGCACTGTTAAATCATTCATCAAGGAACTTATCCCAGACATCCAGGGTCATAGACTCGAACTCGACAGGGCCCACAGAGCTCTCCAACCCCCCCGTCAAGATGGGCTCCCGAGGGACATTGTGGTCAAACCGCACTTTTATGGAGTCAAGGAGGACGTCATGAGAAAAACTCGCAATCTGGACAACCTCTCCTTTCAAGGGAACAAGATTCAAATCTTCGCAGACATCTCGCCTTCCACGATCCAGAAAAGGAGATCCCTCAAACCCCTTCTGGAGATTCTCAACCAAAATTCTATCAAGTACCGATGGCAATTTCCATTCCGCCTCCAATTCCAATTCAGGGACAAATCCTTTGGATTCTCCAACTTTCAAGAGGGAGAACGTCTACTACTCAAGCTGGGACTCATCTCTCAGGAATTGGACCCTCAGCAACCGACAACTAAACCAGGCTCATCCAAGCGTCCCCCCCCGGGCAGCCCCCTGACACCGCTGTGGAACAAACAACTTCCGAAGAGATATCGGGACTCCCAACCCCCAAGATGAAATCCCTCTTCACACTCCCGGCCGGGAGATGGCTTCCCCTTCTGCTAAAGTATACTCCGTGACTCTCGCCCTCCCCTAACGGACGGGCCGATGACAACCCCGGACGCCCCTGACCTTGAACTGTCAGGACACTGCCTTTAATGGTTTTTCTTTTCGGTTCTGTTTTGTTTTTTCTTGACCTCCTGGGCTTGCTAACATTACACTATGGGCCCCATTAGCCCACTATATGGCTAACTGGGATACCTATCCAGACTAAATGCCCCCTCCCCGGCTGGGGTAGGGGCTGTTTCTTCATTGCCCAATAGGTCGTTTTTTTGCCACGCTCACTCCCTCTCCCTATGATTAGGTGCTGCAACATCCTTCTCCCCTCTCCCCCCTCCCCTCCCCTTTTGCAGGACTTTATTTGTTTACAGGTATTTACAGGGTTACTCACCCATGTTTAACATGTTTGTACTGCTAAATTCTTGGGTTTTTTCTCCATTACCTACGATTTTTTGAAGTAAATGTTAATAGGCCGACCCTACTAAGGGGTCATTTGTCCCCCAACAGGGGGTCTGAAGACCGGAGCGGTGACTCATGCCACTCTCTCTGTTGTAACAGAGCGGGTCCACCCACCCCTCTGGTGACAGCAGGCAGACAACCTCTTCAGAGGTTGCACTTTTTCCAAGTTCCCCCTAATCGGGGTCCTTGGACTTGGACTCGGCTAGCCGGTCCAGTGATCTTTCTTTCTGAACTTTGTTTTATTTTGCCTTACTTTATTCTTTATTTTTTATTGTGTTTATTCACCTGTCTGATTGAGATATTTTATTGTACAAGTTTGGTTATTGACCTTTTTGTCTTCCTTCCCAGCCTTCTTATGCCCTACTCTACCTCTCTGGATCTCTCCTCTCCCCCTTCGCCTACCCCTCTCCCTCTCTTAGGAACCTCCGCGGAGATCTCTCCCCTGCCACGCACCAAAGAGCCTCCAAGCACCTGCCCCTTCTTCAAAGGAGTCCACCCGTCTCATCCCAAAGGTAAGCTCCACTTTTACATCACCGCAACCTCTCCCTGCCGCCCATGACTGACACGTATACTCGCAAACCTTTCCTAAAGGTTGCTACTCATAACACACAGGGACTTAATTCGCCCTCTAAACGCCGCAAGGCTTTGCAAAGCTACCACTCCAGAAGTCTTGATGTTGTCCTTCTCCAGGAGACCCACTTCCCCTCCAGCTTCACCCCCCCTTTCCTTCACCGTAACTTCCCCACTTTCTACCTCGCAAATGCTGAAACAAAAAAGAGAGGGGTTGCCGTCATTATTGCGAAACGGATCCCTTTCAACCATATCCACACGATCAAAGACAAGGAAGGCAGGTTCATACTTGTTAAAGGGGTCATTGAAGGGGTAATACATTCCTTCCTCTCTTACTACGCCCCTAATCAGAACCAAGCAAACTTTTTCGCCTCCATGCTCTCGACCCTATCCCCGCACTTGGAAGGCAAAATCATTGTAGGAGGTGACTCCAACATTGCTTTTGACCACTCTCTCGACAAATCCCCTCATGTTAGAGCCCATCTGCGGAAGCCACCCAAACAAAGTCTCAGAATAGCACGCCTCCTCCACGATCATGGTCTTATTGATGTGTGGAGAGAACTGAACCCCACTGGCAAGGACTTCACCCACTATTCCGCACCTCATAAGACATATGCCAGAATAGATCACATATTCATCCCCAACTCTGACATCCACACTGCCTCTAAAGCTACAATACAAGAAGTCCCGTGGTCGGACCACTCGCTGGTTACCCTCAGAATCTCTAGCTCCTTATCGTCCTCAGGGCCGCCCCAATGGCGCCTGAGTAAATCTCTCCTCTCTAACCCAGTCCACTGTACCTTGATGGAAAGGGAAATCCAAGAGTTTTTCCATCTTAACGACACTGGAGACACATCCCCAAGCACCCTTTGGGGAGCCCATAAAGCGGTCCTGAGAGGTAAAATGATACAGCTAGCCTCTTCACTTAAAAAAGGAAGAAAGGAGGAAATAGATAAACTTGAGTTAGATTTCGAAATACTCAGCAAAGCACATAAGACTAACCCCACTCCCGCTACCTTGGCACAGCTGGACTCCGCCCGTGTGGCGCTGAACTTAGCTCTGACATCTAATGCCGACAGGCATCTGAGATGGCTAAGCGGGAAATTTTACCTTCAGGCCAACAAAATTGGCCCCCGTCTGGCGGCTAAACTATCCCCGAAGGTCAGAAATTTCGCACTCCCTAAAATTAAATCCCTGTCTGGCACCCTCACCCAGAACCCCCAAAGAATTCTGGAATCCTTCCAGGAATTCTACACTAAACTCTACTCGGCCTCACCCCCAGGAGACCCAGAATCCGCTGACTCCTTCCTGAATAACATCTGTCTTCCCAGAATCTCAGAATCACATAGGTCCATTATGGAATCCCCCAATTAGAGGAAGTTCAGGAGGTCATTAAAAACCTCAAGCCAGAATCCGCTCCAGGCCCAGACGGATTCTCCGCCCTTTATTACAAAAAGTTTTCTGAAGTCCTCTCTCCTCATCTGGTCCGTCTCTTCAACTCCCTGCGAGGGGGCGCCACCCTAGAACCTGCTGCAAACCTAGCATTTATTTTGGTGATTCCGAAACAGGGCAAGGACCCAAGCGAAGTAGGCAATTATAGGCCTATCTCATTAATTAATAATGATTTGAAAATTATGACAAAAGTCCTTGCAAATAGAATGTTCTCCTTTATAGCCTCTTACGTTCACAAGGACCAGGTGGGCTTCATCCCGGGGAGACAGGGACCGGACCAGATCAGGAGGGCAGTGGACTTAATCTCCCTTATGCAATCCTCCTGGGATGGGAACCCACCCCAACAAGGATATGTTCTCTCAATGGACCTCCAAAAGGCCTTCGACACGATCACCTGGCCATACCTCTTTTCCACCCTCCAGAGATGGGGATTCGGCCCGGAATTCCTCAGAACCCTCTCCTCCTTGTACTCCTCCCCTAAAGCTCAGATTAAACTACAAGGTCACCTATCCGACCAATTCCCAATCTTGAAAGGCACCAGACAGGGATGCCCACTATCTCCCATCCTCTTCGCAATAGCGATAGAAACCCTGGCTCTGGCTATTAGGCAAAACCCAGACATCCACGGAATAAAGTGCGGTCAACGCACACACAAATGCGCCCTCTTCGCGGATGATGTCCTCCTTTTTATCTCCTCTCCTCTCATTTCCACCCCCAACATCCTCAAACTCCTCAATTCCTTTGGAACGATCTCAGGCCTCCATGTCAATATGGCAAAATCAATGGCGTTAAACGTCACAATCCCCCAGGATATGGTTAACAGACTTAAAGCTCATTTCCCCTTCACCTGGTGTGCCTCCTCTCTCCCCTACCTGGGGATATCCCTCACCCCTAGAATAGATCTCCTGTACCAACACAACTTTCCCCCTATGTTCAAGAAGCTCTCAGATGAACTTACACTGTGGTCTCTTCACAAATTATCCTGGCTTGGCAGAGTCAACTCGGTCAAGATGACGTTATTACCCAAACTTCTGTACCTTTTCCGGGCGCTCCCTATTCCCATCAAAAAAGGTGCACTAGACAAACTACAATCCTCCATCACCCGGTTCATCTGGGGGGGGAAGGGTCATCGCCTCTCCAAAAAAGTCCCATTTAGAGCTAGGAAAAAAGGAGGCCTGGGCCTCCCTAACATTTGGTGGTACTATCAGGCGGCACAATTATGCCAATTTTCGGCAATCTACTTTAAAGGACCAAAACCAGACTGGGTGGACATAGAAAGACAGGCGACCCCCAACCACACCCTGGACTTCCTAGTCTGGAAACCACACAAAGACCGACCCCCGATCCTCTCACCTACACTCTCTCATTCGATGTCCCTTTGTGATTCTCTACATAAAAATACCCACCTCATTTCCCCCTGGCATCCACTCGCCCATATCTTCCACAACCCCCAATTCCCCCCGGGACTCAACATCAAGGCTTTTGGATGGTGGCTCGATAAGGGCCTCTACAGAATAGGGCAATACTTCAATAACAACGGTCCCATATCTCTCAAATACTGCATCTCCAAATTGGACATGCCAGCTTCCGAAACTTTTCGTTACCATCAACTGACACACTTCCTGAGGGAAATTTGGAAAGCCTCAGCCAATCCGCTCTCAGTCACTCCATACGAACTTTGGTGCTCCTCGGACATGGGCGTCAGGGGAGGTATTTCCCTCATCTATTCAGCGCTAGCTGACCCACAGGGAAAGGCGGATTACATGCTAAAGTGGGAGCACGACCTACAATTTGATTGGGATCTGGACACCTGGCACTCAAACTTTGCCCGATCATACAAAGGCATTCTTAACACCTCCCTAATAGAGGCAGACCTCAAGGTAATCTCTCGCTGGTACCTGGTCCCCACCAGACTCACCAAATTCTACCCACAATCTTCCCCATTGTGCTTCAGGGGTTGTGGGCTCACTGGGTCCCTCCTCCACACTCTCTGGGAATGCCCCAAAATTAGAGGGTTCTGGAACAGAGTGTTTAACCTAATCCGCAAAACCACTGGCTTTGCTGTACCGCAAGACCCCACCATAGCGCTTCTTAATAGCAAAATCCCAAAGGTTCCTAAATTGACCAACTGCCTCATTCACTTCATCCTCCTGGGAGCCAAGATTACCCTGGCCCATGCGTGGAAATCTCACTCAATTTCCTTCCGCCAAACCAAGCTTAAAATATCCTGGATAATGGCACAGGAAAAAATCTCTAGCACTATTCTAGACACTTCAGACAAATTTCGCCTCATCTGGGATCCCTGGGCGAAGTATGTTGGCATCTCATTACTCCCCCAATGAGAAAGCTTACCAACGGATTAACTTTAATTCAGGCAGTCCTATCTTTGCTCCGGATCTCCGCGAAGGTTCCCTCCTCCTCTAACCCTTCCTTCTCCTCCCCCTCTCTCTCCCCCTCTCTTTCTTCTCTTCTTTCTTTCCCATTTTCTCACCTCATGAAACTTCTTTCAGCCGCAAGCCCAGGGTGGGCACTGATGTCCACCCTACTACTCAAATTGTAGTTATGAACAGTTCCAAGGCTGTGTGCCCTCCCCCTCGGGGGATGGCAAACAGTCCAGGGGTTAGGGAATTCTAGCCCACCTAAACTGAGCCCTTCCTGGAACCCCAGGTCCGTTCAATTCACGCACAGCAGGATCCCAATTGGGGTGCGTGTTCATTCTGGAGGGAGGCCCGGGACCATTGTCCCTCTCTAGGTCCTCTGGAATCCGCTACCTTCCAGGTCCCCTTTTCAAAAACCATTCTCCCCCTGCATATCTTGATATGTTCTATCTTGCTTTATATACACCTAGAAGTGACCTTATGCTTCGTGTAACTGCTTCACATTCTATGTATTGACCTCAGCTTGTGGCTACAGTTATCTTTATTCAGTTGTACTGTTCATATTTTCAATAAAAATCTTTTTGAAACCTCAAAAAAAAAAAAAAAAAAAAAAAAATGTGAACAATCCATGTGAAAAATCGCACAGTGCAACAATTAAAGTTAATTCAATGTGAAGAAATCAAAATGAATAAGCTCTTTATCCATCACCCAAGAAATACATCCAAAATCTTAAATTTTTTTTATTTTATTAAATATGTTTATTCCGTTTTTATACAAACGTACAGGATTTGTTGATGCCAGAAAAGGTAACAAGAGTAACATAACTTAATGAGCAGGATAAAACTGCGTGGTTAGGAGCCTCTAAACATTGATTAGAGAACTAGTAATACAGTATCTGGCCTGATAAGGGAGACTGTAGGTTCTGCCAAAGGAGTGGAAGCGTGTGAACATTCACTCAGAAAATAGGTAGAAAGATCACTACCATTATGAAAAAGAGAAAACATCAAATGTTTCACATCAAATAATGTACAACCTAAACAGATATATCAGGTAGAATGCCAAGGGGGGGAGAATGCGGATTTGAGGCATTAGAGGTGACCTGGATCCTGAGTTTGCCCAGTGTATCAGCAAGATCTGCCCGGAGATACCGGTCCGTGTAGCGGAAGGGGTCATGTGAAAAGAGATTTCTTCTGGAGGTAAAAAGGGTGTTCCATGAAGCAACGCCATTTTGCAATGAAGCATTTCTTTTTTTTTTTAGATCCATATTTTTTATTTCTCCAACCTAGGTTATTTAAAATCATGACAAAAAAATTTAAAATAAAGGAACGTTGAATTGAGTCCCATAAGGTAAGCCCACCTATCAGATGTGCACTACAAATGCAGGCTCCACTGGTAGTAAGTGGGTATAAGGGAATGATTTATGTTAATGTGGAAAGCTGGTGAAATGGAATAAACTTGTTTCCCCAAATATCAACCAGTAAAATTTTATAAATAAAGGTATGCTTGACAAAAAAAAATATAGAAAGTCTAGAACATTCAGGGTATGTTACATAATACAGCATGCCAGGTCACAGACATCTGAACAAGGATAAACTTAGATGACTTTCTTGAGATCATCGTACAAGACCAAGACAAAAGCACCACCCATTCCTCTGAGCACGTTGGACCAGGCACCCTTAAAGAAAGTACTACTACCCTCATCTCTTGCAATCTTCTTTCAGCAGTCAATTGTGCCACTGTACATGATCTCAGCTCCTTTTCTTCCAGACTGCATCATCATACGACGACAGACTGTGTCAAATGGGTAAGAGGCAAAGCCCGCCACTGCTGTTACTAACTGAGCAATCATCCAGCTGACAAATATGTGTGTGTTCTTGGGATCTGGAAGCATACCTTTAGCTGTGTCATAGATTCCAAAATAAGCAGCTCTGTAAATGATGATTCCCTGGACAGACACATTGAAACCTTGGTAGAGACCTTTAAGCCTATTAGATTTGAAAATCTTGGCAAGGCAATCACCAAGACCCTTGAATTCTCTGCCAGCGCCAGCTTTTCCAACATCAGCAGCTAGACGGGTTCGGGCAAAGTCAAGTGGGTAGACGAAGCACAAGGAGGGGGCTCCAGCAGCTACACCGGATGCCAGGTTTCCAGCAAAGTAACGCCAGAACTGGGTCCTCTTGTCAACATTATCAAGGAAGATCTTCTTGTACTTGTCTTTGAAGGCAAAGTTGAGGACCTGGGTTGGGAAATACCTGATCACATTGGCGAGGTTACCACGCCAAAAAGACACAAAACCTTGTTCTTTGGGGATACGGACAACGCAGTCCATGATTCCTTTGTATTGCTTGTCAGCTGTGATTTGTTTGCTTGCATGTTGGACTTGAAGCAAAAGCTTGACTCGATCAATAGGCGCTACAGCGGTCTTGGAGATAGCAGCGGCCACACCGCCGGCCAAGAAGTCCTTGGCAAAGGAGATTGCTGCGTCGGTCATGATGGAAGTCGGTGTTCTAGGAGAGTGGCTCTTACTGCAGCACTGAGCTTCCGTGGGCTGGGCATGAAGCGTTTCAGAGATGTAGAATGTAGGGTGATGGTGTCCAATTTTTCCATATGGAATAATGCTAAAAGTGCTTGTCTAACCGAGGCAATCTGAGGCGGGGAGGGGTTGATCCAAGCTTGTATTATTGCCCTGCGATCTGCTAGAAGGCAGATATGGACCCACTGAGGAAGAGAAGCACAGATAGGCATTGGTAGGGAATCTTGCAGGGTATCACAACTAAAGAGGCATAATAGTGGGTCCTTAGGTAAACGTAAATGGTGGGATCTGTCAATAAAGTCCAACACTTGATCCCAAAAGATAGAGACTGCTGGGCAGGTCCATAATCTGTGGAACAGGGATGGTCTTGGAGTAGAGCACAAAGGGCATGTAGCGATAGTTGAGTCCGTTTTGCTGTGGCGGAATGGAAGATACACCCGATGGGCGATTTTGAACTGGGTTTCTCGCCATGTTTTGCATGTTACTAGATCGGATCTTTAGATAGCCTGCAAGAATCTTATCTGGTGCATCTGGATCATTCAGGATAGAGATGCAAGGTTTGAAGGGTAAAATGCAGTATTTTGTAGCCTGGTGGATGATGAGGTTGGAATATATCTCTGATATAGTGTATTGGTCCCGATCTATCAGGGCATCAATGAAAGAGCGTTGACAAGGGTTTTGGAGCACGTTGAAGCTGGACCTGAGGTAGCTGGTTAGCTGATGATAGTGGAACACCTGCGATGGCATGATGGAGTACTGTTTAGTTAGTTCCAAGAAAGGTCTAAAAGTACCTTGGGCAGGATCCATGACTTTAGAGATGGTTGTTATGCCTGAGGATGACCATTGAATAAAGGCCTTGTGATCCATAGATGGGGGAAACATTGGGTTGCCAAGTATGGGAAGGTGGTTTGAAATGGTAGAGGGTAGGCTCAAGAGTTTCTGTACTTCTCTCCAGGCAATCACAGTGTCTCTAATCAGAGGTTAGACCTCATGGGTTGGGGAAGGGCGCGTAGCCTAGAGTGAAGGACAGTCTGGAGATTAAATGGAGAGTGAAGGGCGCCCTCCAACATGTAACTGGAATAATGAGAGTTTTTGGACAACCAGTCAATACCTTGTCTCAATAGGCAGGAAAGATTGTAGAATCTAATGTTAGGCAGGCCCGCTCCACCTTCACACTTCGGGAGACAGAGTTTTTGATGCGCAATGCAGGGTTTTCTGCCCCGCCAAATAAATGCAAGCAGCGCAGTGTGTATCTTTTGAATGTCAGAATGTTTAATCAATAAAGGTAGGGTCTGCAATAGATACAACAATCTAGAAAACAAAACCATTTTTAAGAGATGGCATCTCCCGAATAGTGAAAAGGGTAGGTCTGCCCATGCTTCCAACTCTTGTATATTCTTAGCTATCACCGGGTGGTAGTTTAGGCTATATAAAGAGGAGGGTTCCCTACCAATGTAAACGCCCAGGTAGGTGATATGATGTTTCGCTACTATAAATGGGGATGAACCCATCCAAGCTCGAGCCAGCCGTGGGTTAAGAGGTAAGATTTCGCTCTTATCAAAATTGATCCAGAGCCACGAACAGGCCCAGAAGGACGCCAGTAGGTCTCGAAGAAGTGAAATGTCTGAGGAGGGGTTGGTTGAGAATAAGAGAACGTCGTCGTCGAATAGAGCGATCGTAAGACTTGGTTGCCTACCGTGACACCGCTAACCCCGGACGAGGAGTTTAGGAGTCTGGAGATTGGTTCGATGGCTATGTTAAAAAGAAGAGGGGATAGGGGACAGCCTTGTCGTGTGCCTTTAGTTAGTGGTATGTTAGAGGAAATAAAATTAGGAGTGACAAGGCGGGCCGTTGGTGAGGAGTAAATTTTTTGGACAAATTGTAGTATGTGGCCAGTCATTCCCATTGCTCTCATGACCATGAAGAGCCAAGAAAAGCTTATGTTATCGAAAGCCTTTTCGGCATCTAGCGAAACAATGGCTGTGTCATGGTCAGGGTGCACCTTAGTAAACTCAAGGGCTAGGAGGACCTTACGAATGTTGAGGGTTGCGGACCGCCCTGGGACAAACCCTGATTGGGCCGAATGGAGGATTGTTGGGAGGATGCGCGCTAGACGGGATGCAACAATTTTGGATAGAATTTTTGCATCTACATTAATTAGGAATATGGGCCTATATGAAACCGGTAAAGGGGGATCTTTTCGCTTTTTGGTGATGAGTTTAATGTGTGCCTGCACACCCGAGGGAAGATATGGGCCCTCAGCCCACATTGCTTTGAAGATATGGGATAGGGTCTCAGGGATGAATTTGGATGTCATTTTAAAGAATTTTGCTGAAAAACCGTCTGGGCCAGGGGCTTTTCCATTAGAGAGGGATTTAATAGTAGAGCAGATGTCTTCATGGGAAATGGGGGTGTTTAGCGCGTCCAACTGGTCAGGAGACAGGGTAGGTAGGTTAATTGACATAAGCAATTTGTTCACCGCCTCTACGTCGATGGGGTCTTCCGCGTACAGACTGGTATAGTACTGGGTGAGGATGGCACTAATCTCAGAGGGCGCATTAGTAATGTCTCTGTTAGGGGAGCGTAGAGCTCCAATGTGTGTTGGCCGGCGACGTCCCGAGCACAGCTTCGCTAAGAGCTTGCCTGCCTTGTTTCCGTATCTGTGGAATTGGAGAGCGGAGTAAGATTGCCAAATAGTCTCCTGTTGCGCGGACCAGTGATCAAAGGCGCGTTTAGCTGCTTGCCATGCAAGTGAGTTGGCTATAGTGTAGTTTAGCGTTAAGGCACAATGTGCCAGCCGTAGGGACTCACTGGCCTTCAAATACTAGAGACGAGTTTGTTTCTTAAGCTGAGCTGTATAAGAAATAATGCGTCCTCTGAGAAAAGCTTTTCCAGTCTCCCAGAACAAATTTGGGGTAGAAAGGTGGGCCCCGTTGGTTTCTACAAATTCCGACCAGGCAGTGCGGAGGGTGTATAAAAAATTCTTGTTATTGGCCAAAAAAAAGGGAAACGCCAGGTGCCTGCATTGCGGGGGGTTGAGAACCCAAACAACTGGACGCTAATCGGAGAATGGTCTGAGATGACCATATCCTCAATGGTCGAGGAGAAGACGAAGGGGAGTATACTCAGCGAGCAGAAAAGGTAGTCTATGCGGGAGAATGACTTATGGGGAGGGGAGAAAAAGGTGAATTCCCGATCCGTGGGGTGAAAGACGTGCCAAGTATCCGTAAGGTGGAGCGAGGAAGCCGTTTGAGCTAAAATGGTGGGATTGCCGCCCGTGTAGCTTTGATATGCAAGACCCAGGGTATGGTCTTCGGCTGTGTGCATTACAGTATTGAAGTCTCCCCAATAAGATGAAAGTGTTCAGGGATTTGTAAGGCCCAGGTAGTAAAATCGTGAAAAAAGGGTTGTCCAGTGGTGTTAGGGGCATATATGTTAGAGATAGTGATGTCAACAGTGTGCTTAACGTTTTTGTGGAGCAATATTACTACGCCAGCTTTACGACCCACAGCTGGTGAACCATAGACATCACCTAACCATAATTTGCATAGGCGAGGGAAGTCGTCTGCGGCCAGATGGGTCTCCTGCAAAAGAGTGACATCTGCTCGCAGGCGTTTAAGTTGTCTTAAAATCAGCTACGCTTATGAGGGGAGCGCAACCCCTTGACATTCCACAAAATTACTTTCAAGTGATTCCCGTCATCTGAAGGAGCCATGGCCGAGGCAGTAGTAGGTGGATATGAAACAGCCTGGATAGGGGTAGTGCCACGCAGTCATCGCCCCTTTGGACCCGGAACCATTAGAACCTTAGCAGAATTCTAGAGGTAGGTTAAGAGATAGAAGAGTAAATGACCAGATACATAATGCAATAACAATAAAAAGAATAGGCCTCCTAAAATATTCCATGAACTTCAAAACTTTTTTTTCCCCATGGAGTCACTACCCAAAGCAACCCCGCCAAGGAGTGCCTCCTCTACTCATGTTGGCATGGGGTAGCTCCTAGGAGGGGGGACCAGAGGGATGGGGGGAGCACAAAGAAAGGGCAGAAGGAGATTAGGGGAGGGGGAGATAGAAAGGGGAGAAAAACGAGGGGGGAGGAGAAGGAAAAGGAAAAAAAGGGGGAGAGATGAGATCAGTCAGGGGTGATCCATATAGAGCAGATTAGGAATAGCCAGATATGACAAACAGTGTTATTAATGTCAACATTAGGGGCCACCGGATGGGACAAGTCTGAAATAACTGTCTGGGACATCTAGGTCAGAGAGGACTTAACTCAACATTCTCAGTTAAAAAAAGTAGGAGACCGTGCGGATTAGCAGGAGCGTACAATCATCGGTGCACAGAGCCACCCCGTGAATGGCCAATGCGGACCCTCTCATAGGGGGGTTTTTGGTTTCTGGATGGCAGAGGAGATTTCCTGTGCAGAAAGGATTGGTTAGAGGCAGAGGGGTCCTCCTGTTTCATGTCGGAGGGTTGTGTTTAGGGATGAGCCGAACACCCCCGGGTTCGGTTCGAACCAGAACCTTCGAACCGACCGAAAGTTCGCGCAAATTTTCGAACCCTATACGTTATAATGGACGCGAACGTTCGAAATCAAAAGTGCTAATTACAACGGCCAATATGCATGTTAATGTCATAAAACAGGTTTGGGGACCCGGGTCCTGCCCCAGGGGACATATATCAATGCAAAAAAAACTTTTAAAAACTAACGTTTTTTCGGGAGCAGTCATTTTAATGATGCATAAAGTGAAAAAAAAAAAGTGAAATTTTCCTTTAAATATGGTACCTGGGGGTGTCTAAAGTATGCCTGTGAAGTGGCATGTGTTTCCCGTGTTTAGAACTGTCCTTGCACAAAATAACATTTGTAAAGGAAAAAAAGAAGCCATTTAAAAACACTTGCGGCTTTAATGGCATGTCTTGTCCTGGCCGCCATATGGCTGAAAATCCTTGAGAAAAATGGCATGGCTACCCCATCAACCCCCCCCCCCACCCCAGCCCCTTTGGGTCTTGTATGGATATTAAGGGGGACCCCGCACCCAAAATAAAACCCTATACCTACAACCCTATATACTCTGAACAGCAGTATATAGGTGGTGCAAACAAGACACGGACTGTAGGTTTGTTCTTAAGTAGAATCTGAACAGGTACATTATGAAGTGTAGCTCCATCCCAAAAAAATCTATTTTTAAGCTTTTTGGAGAACATAGGGAGGGGTTATCACCCCTGTAACATTTGCTGTCTTTGCACATCTGTTCAGAACATGTCACCTCACTTTCCGTCCCAATGACAAATGTTTTTTGAAAAGTGGGGTTTGAATTGAAACAAGGATTGGTGATAAAGCATCAGTAGAGAGGAGATACCTTTTTTCCCAAATTAAATCTAACAGCATAGAATTTCCCTTCCTAGGGGTAGATTTCCTCTCACTTCCTGTTTTCTCTTTCCGTTTGCAAGTAGGAGTCGTTTGTAAGTTGGATGTTTGAAAGTAGGGGCCTGGCGTATATACTCTGCAGAAATTTGCCCTATTAGATGTTGGTGTAGCCACAAGACTGGTGGGCACAGGAATGGGCCCTGCTGTGAGTTAATAGATCAAGATTTGTACTTGCATGCACCTGTTGAACCGGGCAGAAAAATTGGGCCTTTGGTGGTGGTGGTGGTGGTGGTGGTGGACGGTGTTGCCACAAGACTGTAAGCTCTCACAGTTACTCTTGGTGGGCGCAGGAATGGGCCCCGCTGTGAGTTATTAGATCAAGATTTGTAATTGCATGCACCTGTTGAACAGGGCAGAAAAATTGGGCCTTTGGTGGTGGTGGTGGTGGTGGACGGTGTTGCCACAAGACTGTAAGCCCTCACAGTTACTCTTGGTGGGAGCAGGAATGGGCCCTGCTGTGAGTTATTAGATCAAGATTTGTAATTGCATGCACCTGTTGAACAGGGCAGAAAAAATTGGGCCTTTGGCGGTGGTGGTGGACGGTGTTGCCACAAGACTGTAGGCCCTCATAGTTACTCTTGGTGGGCGCAGGAATGGGCCCTGCTGTGAACTATTAGAT
>CM053027.1:247132956-247381992 GCA_028564925.1 Lithobates sylvaticus | reverse complement strand
ATTGTGCCTTAGGCACTGGTGCTGGTGCCACAACACTGCAACCCCTCACAGAGACTGTACTTGGAGCACAGCAGTCACACGTGTTGCGAAGCATTTTTTAAAAAAATTGTAAGTACACGCCCCTGTTAAACAGGGGCTGAAAAAATTGTGCCTTAGGCACTGGTGCTGGTGCCACAACACTGCAACTCGGCCCTCACAGATACTGTACTTGGAGCACAGCAGTCACACGTGTTGCGAAGCATTTTTTTAAAAAATTGTAAGTACACGCCCCTGTTAAACAGGGGCTGAAAAATTGTGCCTTAGGCACTGGTGCTGGTGCTACAACACTGCAACCCGGCCCTCACAGATACTGTACTTGGAGCACAGCAGTCACACGTGTTGCGAAGCATTTTTTTAAAAAATTGTAAGTACCCGCCCCTGTTAAACAGGGGCTGAAAAATTGTGCCTTAGGCACTGGTGCTGGTGCCACAACACTGCAACCCGGCCCTCACAGATACTGTACTTGGAGCACAGCAGTCACACGTGTTGCGAAGCATTTTTTTAAAAAATTGTAAGTACACGCCCCTGTTAAACAGGGGCTGAAAAATTGTGCCTTAGGCACTGGTGTGGTGGCATGGATCATTGAGGAGGAGGAAGAGGATAGTCAGTGAACATAAGAGGACAGTCACTCAGCATCAGCATAGGCAGTCTTGAAGGGATGTGACATTAAAAATTATTCGGTTATATCCGCCTCAGGTGCCTGGTAGCTGGTGGTGATCCAAGACTGATTCATTTTGATGAATGTCAGTCGATCAACCGAGGCGGTGGACAGGCGCACCCTATGATCAGTCACAAATCCTCCAGCAGCACTGAATGTGCGTTCGGAAAGAACGCTGGAGGCAGGACAGGCCAGTAGCTCAATTGCATACTGTGCAAGCTCTGGCCAGTGATCCATCCTCAGGACCCAGTAAGCCAGAGGATTTTCGGTGGGAAAGGTGTCCAAGTCTGACCTTGCCCCAAGGTATTCCTGCACCATGTATATCAGACGCTGGCGATGGTTGCTGGAACCGATCATACCTTGGGGCTGCGGACTAAAAAATTGTCTGAACGCATCGGTCAGACGTCCACCTTCCCCACCGCTCCTTCTGCCACTGACCGAAGCCTCAGCAACTCGTCGCCCAGGACCAGGAGTTTGTAGCCTCCCAGTTTCTGGGAACGCGTTGCACAGACCTTTCTGCAAGGCCTCCCTGAGATGTCTCATCCTCTGCTCCCTCTGCGACGGCAAGATAAGGTCCGCAACCTTACCCTTGTACCGCGGATCAAGGAGAGTGGCCAGCCAGTAATGGTCCCTCTCCTTGATCCGAAGAACACGAGGATCCTTCCGCAGGCTTTGCAGGATCAGGGAGGCCATGCAGCGTAGGTTAGCTGAGGCATTCGCTCCGGAGTCTTCTGGGTCACTGAGGATGACATGATCGCCAGCCACCTCCTCCCAGCCACGTACAAGTCCACTGGTTTGTTGGGACTGTACATCATCCCTAAAAGACTGCTGCTGCTGATGCTGAGTGCCAGGCTCCACCTCCATGCTCACACAATCCTCCTCCTCCTCCTCCTCCTCCTCATCCTCTTCCTGTGTGATGGGTGGGACAGAAGGAACACTGTCCGGATAAAGGGGGCCTTGAGAGGCAAGGAAGTCCTCCTCTTCCTGCCTCTGTTCTGCCTCAAGTGCCCTGTCCATTATCCCACGCAGCGTATGCTCCAACAGGTGGACAAGAGGGACAGTGTCACTGATGCATGCACTGTCACTGCTCACCATCCTCGTGGCCTCCTCAAATGGTGAGAGGACAGTGCATGCATCCCTGATCATGCTCCACTGACGTGGGGAAAAAAAACCAAGCTCCCCTGACCCTGTCCTGGTGCCGTAGTCGCAAAGGTACTCATTGATGGCCCTCTGCTGCGTGTGCAGTCGCTGCAGCATGGCCAACGTTGAGTTCCACCTGGTGGGCATGTCACATATTAGGCGGTTCTTGGGCAGGTTCAGCTCCTTTTGCAGCTCAGTCAGCCGAGCACTGGCATTATAAGATCGGCGGAAATGCACACAGACTTTCCTGGCCTGCCTCAGGACATCCTGTAAGCCTGGGAACCTGCCCAAGAACCGCTGCACCACCAGGTTGAGGACGTGAGCCATGCAGGGCACATGGGTGAGCTGCCCCTGTCGCAGGGCGGAGAGGAGGTTGGTGCCATTGTCAGAAACGACCATTCCTGGCTTAAGCTGACGTGGCGTCAACCACCTCTCGGCCTGCCCCTGCAGAGCTGCCAGAACCTCTGGCCCAGTGTGGCTCCTGTCCCCCAAACACACCAGCGCAAGCACGGCATGGCATCTTTTTGCCTGCGTACTTGCGTAGCCCCTTGTACGCCTACGGAGCACCGCTGGTTCCAAGGACAGAGCACTGGAGGAAGAAGAAGAGGAGGGGGTGGAGGAGAGAGGTGTGTCACAACCAGTAGCAGTAGTAGCGTTTTGGAGGCGTGGTGGCGGAACAACCTCCAACACTACTGCACCTTGTCCTGCATCCCTCCCAGCTGCCAATAGAGTGACCCAATGGGCCGTGAAAGAAAGGTACCGTCCCTGTCCATGCCTGCTGGACCATGAGTCAGCGGTAATATGCACCTTACCGCTGACCGCCCTGTCCAGTGAGGCATGGACATTGCCCTCCACATGCCGGTAGAGAGACGGAATCGCCTTCCGCGAGAAAAAGTGGCGTTTGGGAACCTGCCACTGAGGAACCGCACATTGAACAAACTCCCGGAAGGGGGCCGAGTCTACCAACTGAAAAGGCAGCAGTTGAAGTGCTAGCAATTTAGCCAGGCTAGCATTCAACCGCTGGCATGTGGATGGCTGGGAGTGTACTTCTTTCTACGGTCCAGCAGCTGGGGCAGGGAAATTTGCCTGCTGCAATCGGACGTCGGTGTACTGCAAGTACTTGGTTGTGACACACCTAATTCTACACCTTCAGTCCTCTCAGAGCAGCTTTCAGAGAGGACTGAAGGTGTAGTGGGGATGGAGATCCCAGCTGAGGAGCAAGGAGAGGTCCGCTTAGTTCTTTGGTGTGGGTCTTTTATGTGTGCCTGCCAACGAGCTGCATGGCAGGTCGCCATATGTCTGGTCATGCTTGTCGTGCCCAAGCGGCTGATGTTTTGGCCACGCGAGATACGCTTGAGACAAATATTGCAAATAGCAGTGGTGCGATCTGCTGCACTCGTCTCAAAAAAGGCCCACACCAAAGAACTTTTCTGATAACGTGCAGAGGCAGCGCCCTGCACAGGCGGAGCTCTGCGGTGTTGTACAGTTGCTGTGCTGGCCTCTACCTGGCCTCCAGGGGGCATCCTGCCTCGTTGGACATGTGACGCCGCATCCTCCTCCTCCTCGTCCTCCTCCTCATCCTCTCTCCCTTGAGGCACCCACGTGGAGTCAGTGACCTCATCATCCCCTCCCTCTTCACCACTAGAGCAAACCTGGCAGTAAGCTGCAGCTGGTGGAACAGTACTGCCAGATTCCTCAAGCTGGGTATCGTCATCCGAGCCTTCGAATCGTTGGGCATCCTCCTGGAGCATGTACCCAACACTGTGCTCAAAGAGTTCGGGGGACTCCTCAGGAGGACATGGTGGGTCTAGGGAAGGGGTGGCTGATGATGCTCTGTCAGTACCCTGAGCCTGGGTGAGAGAGGATGAGGAGGATGAGGAGGGCTTGGTCATCCATTCTACCAAGCCTTCAGCATGATGCGGCTCCACATGTCCAGCTGCCGAAAACAAAGACGCGTGTGTCCCATGGCCACGCGCTGATGACGATGCACGACCACGTCCACGTCCACGGCCACGTCCACTAGAAACAGAGCCTGCCTGCCCTGTGTTCTTGGCTCTGCACGCTCTGCCTCCCCTTGGCGGTCTTCCAGCCATTGTAGTCGGTAGTCCTATGGGTGCTGCTGAGAAGAATATATAGGAGCTCTGTGTGATGCCACTAACACACTAGAAGTCCTATGGGTGCTTCTGCAAAGAAAATAGAGGAGCTCTGTGTGATGCCACTAACACACTAGAAGTCCTGTGGGTGCTTCTGCAAAGAAAATAGAGGAGCTCTGTGTGATGCCACTAACACACTAGAAGTCCTGTGGGTGCTGCTGAGAAGAATATATAGGAGCTCTGTGTGATGCCACTAACACACTAGAAGTCCTATGGGTGCTTCTGCAAAGAAAATATAGGAGCTCTGTGTGATGCCACTAACACACTAGAAGTCCTATGGGTGCTTCTGCAAAGAAAATATAGGAGCTCTGTGTGATGCCACTAACACACTAGAAGTCCGGTGGGTGCTTCTGCAAAGAAAATAGAGGAGCTCTGTGTGATGCCACTAACACACTAGAAGTCCTGTGGGTGCTTCTGCAAAGAAAATAGAGGAGCTCTGTGTGATGCCACTAACACACTAGAAGTCCTGTGGGTGCTTCTGCAAAGAAAATAGAGGAGCACTGTGTGATGCCACTAACACACTAGAAGTCCTGTGGGTGCTTCTGCAAAGAAAATAGAGGAGCTCTGTGTGATGCCACTAACACACTAGAAGTCCTATGGGTGCTTCTGCAAAGAAAATAGAGGAGCTCTGTGTGATGCCACTAACACACTAGAAGTCCTGTGGGTGCTTCTGCAAAGAAAATAGAGGAGCTCTGTGTGATGCCACTAACACACTAGAAGTCCTGTGGGTGCTTCTGCAAAGAAAATAGAGGAGCTCTGTGTGATGCCACTAACACACTAGAAGTCCTGTGGGTGCTTCTGCAAAGAAAATAGAGGAGCTCTGTGTGATGCCACTAACACACTAGAAGTCCTATGGGTGCTTCTGCAAAGAAAATAGAGGAGCTCTGTGTGATGCCACTAACACACTAGAAGTCCTGTGGGTGCTTCTGCAAAGAAAATAGAGGAGCTCTGTGTGATGCCACTAACACACTAGAAGTCCTGTGGGTGCTGCTGAGAAGAATATATAGGAGCTCTGTGTGATGCCACTAACACACTAGAAGTCCTATGGGTGCTTCTGCAAAGAAAATAGAGGAGCTCTGTGTGATGGGACTAACACACTTCAAGTCCTATAGGTGCTTCTGGGAAGAAAATAAAGGTCTGTGTGATGGGACTAACACACTTCAAGTCCTATAGGTGCTTCTGGGAACAAAATATAGCTCTGTGTGTGTGATGGGACTAACACACTTCAAGTCCTATAGGTGCTTCTGGGAACAAAATATAGCTCTGTGTGTGTGATGGGACTAACACACTTCAAGTCCTATAGGTGCTTCTGGGAACAAAATATAGCTCTGTGTGTGTGATGGGACTAACACACTTCAAGTCCTATAGGTGCTTCTGGGAAGAAAATAAAGGTCTGTGTGATGGGACTAACACACTTCAAGTCCTATAGGTGCTTCTGGGAACAAAATATAGCTCTGTGTGTGTGATGGGACTAACACACTTCAAGTCCTATAGGTGCTTCTGGGAAGAAAATATAGCTCTGTGTGTGTGATGGGACTAACACACTTCAAGTCCTATAGGTGCTTCTGGGAAGAAAATATAGCTCTGTGTGTGTGATGGGACTAACACACTTCAAGTCCTATAGGTGCTTCTGGGAACAAAATATAGCTCTGTGTGTGTGATGGGACTAACACACTTCAAGTCCTATAGGTGCTTCTGGGAACAAAATATAGCTCTGTGTGTGTGATGGGACTAACACACTTCAAGTCCTATAGGTGCTTCTGGGAACAAAATATAGCTCTGTGTGTGTGATGGGACTAACACACTTCAAGTCCTATAGGTGCTTCTGGGAACAAAATATAGCTCTGTGTGTGTGATGGGACTAACACACTTCAAGTCCTATAGGTGCTTCTGGGAACAAAATATAGCTCTGTGTGTGTGATGGGACTAACACACTTCAAGTCCTATAGGTGCTTCTGGGAAGAAAATATAGCTCTGTGTGTGTGATGGGACTAACACACTTCAAGTCCTATAGGTGCTTCTGGGAAGAAAATAAAGGTCTGTGTGATGGGACTAACACACTTCAAGTCCTATAGGTGCTTCTGGGAACAAAATATAGCTCTGTGTGTGTGATGGGACTAACACACTTCAAGTCCTATAGGTGCTTCTGGGAAGAAAATAAAGGTCTGTGTGATGGGACTAACACACTTCAAGTCCTATAGGTGCTTCTGGGAACAAAATATAGCTCTGTGTGTGTGATGGGACTAACACACTTCAAGTCCTATAGGTGCTTCTGGGAACAAAATATAGCTCTGTGTGTGTGATGGGACTAACACACTTCAAGTCCTATAGGTGCTTCTGGGAAGAAAATAAAGGTCTGTGTGATGGGACTAACACACTTCAAGTCCTATAGGTGCTTCTGGGAACAAAATATAACTCTGTGTGTGTGATGGGACTAACACACTTCAAGTCCTATAGGTGCTTCTGGGAACAAAATATAGCTCTGTGTGTGTGATGGGACTAACACACTTCAAGTCCTATAGGTGCTTCTGGGAAGAAAATATAGCTCTGTGTGTGTGATGGGACTAACACACTTCAAGTCCTATAGGTGCTTCTGGGAACAAAATATAGCTCTGTGTGTGTGATGGGACTAACACACTTCAAGTCCTATAGGTGCTTCTGGGAAGAAAATATAGCTCTGTGTGTGTGATGGGACTAACACACTTCAAGTCCTATAGGTGCTTCTGGGAACAAAATATAGCTCTGTGTGTGTGATGGGACTAACACACTTCAAGTCCTATAGGTGCTTCTGGGAAGAAAATATAGCTCTGTGTGTGTGATGGGACTAACACACTTCAAGTCCTATAGGTGCTTCTGGGAACAAAATATAGCTCTGTGTGTGTGATGGGACTAACACACTTCAAGTCCTATAGGTGCTTCTGGGAAGAAAATATAGCTCTGTGTGTGTGATGGGACTAACACACTTCAAGTCCTATAGGTGCTTCTGGGAACAAAATATAGCTCTGTGTGTGTGATGGGACTAACACACTTCAAGTCCTATAGGTGCTTCTGGGAACAAAATATAGCTCTGTGTGTGTGATGGGACTAACACACTTCAAGTCCTATAGGTGCTTCTGGAACAAAATATAGCTCTGTGTGTGTGATGGGACTAACACACTTCAAGTCCTATAGGTGCTTCTGGGAAGAAAATATAGCTCTGTGTGTGTGATGGGACTAACACACTTCAAGTCCTATAGGTGCTTCTGGGAAGAAAATATAGCTCTGTGTGTGTGATGGGACTAACACACTTCAAGTCCTATAGGTGCTTCTGGGAAGAAAATAAAGGTCTGTGTGTGTGATGGGACTAACACACTTCAAGTCCTATAGGTGCTTCTGGGAACAAAATATAGCTCTGTGTGTGTGATGGGACTAACACACTTCAAGTCCTATAGGTGCTTCTGGGAAGAAAATATAGCTCTGTGTGTGTGATGGGACTAACACACTTCAAGTCCTATAGGTGCTTCTGGGAACAAAATATAGCTCTGTGTGTGTGATGGGACTAACACACTTCAAGTCCTATAGGTGCTTCTGGGAACAAAATATAGCTCTGTGTGTGTGATGGGACTAACACACTTCAAGTCCTATAGGTGCTTCTGGGAAAAAATATAGCTCTGTGTGTGTGATGGGACTAACACACTTCAAGTCCTATAGGTGCTTCTGGGAACAAAATATAGCTCTGTGTGTGTGATGGGACTAACACACTTCAAGTCCTATAGGTGCTTCTGGGAACAAAATATAGCTCTGTGTGTGTGATGGGACTAACACACTTCAAGTCCTATAGGTGCTTCTGGGAAGAAAATAAAGGTCTGTGTGATGGGACTAACACACTTCAAGTCCTATAGGTGCTTCTGGGAACAAAATATAGCTCTGTGTGTGTGATGGGACTAACACACTTCAAGTCCTATAGGTGCTTCTGGGAAGAAAATAAAGGTCTGTGTGATGGGACTAACACACTTCAAGTCCTATTAGTGCTTCTGGGAACAAAATATAGGATCTCTGTGTGATGGGACTAACACACTTCAAGTCCTATAGGTGCTTCTGGGAACAAAATATAGCTCTGTGTGTGTGATGGGACTAACACACTTCAAGTCCTATAGGTGCTTCTGGGAAGAAAATAAAGGTCTGTGTGATGGGACTAACACACTTCAAGTCCTATAGGTGCTTCTGGGAACAAAATATAGCTCTGTGTGTGTGATGGGACTAACACACTTCAAGTCCTATAGGTGCTTCTGGGAAGAAAATATAGCTCTGTGTGTGTGATGGGACTAACACACTTCAAGTCCTATAGGTGCTTCTGGGAACAAAATATAGCTCTGTGTGTGTGATGGGACTAACACACTTCAAGTCCTATAGGTGCTTCTGGAAGAAAATATAGCTCTGTGTGTGTGTGATGGGACTAACACACTTCAAGTCCTATAGGTGCTTCTGGAAGAAAATATAGCTCTGTGTGTGTGATGGGACTAACACACTTCAAGTCCTATAGGTGCTTCTGGGAAGAAAATATAGCTCTGTGTGTGTGATGGGACTAACACACTTCAAGTCCTATAGGTGCTTCTGGGAACAAAATATAGCTCTGTGTGTGTGATGGGACTAACACACTTCAAGTCCTATAGGTGCTTCTGGGAACAAAATATAGCTCTGTGTGTGTGATGGGACTAACACACTTCAAGTCCTATAGGTGCTTCTGGGAACAAAATATAGCTCTGTGTGTGTGATGGGACTAACACACTTCAAGTCCTATAGGTGCTTCTGGGAACAAAATATAGGAGCTCTGCCTGCCTGCCACGAACACACTACAAGTCCTATAGGTGCTTCTGGGAACAAAATATAGGAGCTCTGCCTGCCTGCCACGAACACACTACAAGTCCTATAGGTGCTTCTGGTAACAATATATAGGAGCTCTGCCTGCCTGCCACGAACACACTACAAGTCCTATAGGTGCTTCTGGTAACAAAATATAGGAGCTCTGCCTGCCTGCCACGAACACACTACAAGCCCCTCTTTCTCAATCAATCTTTGTAACTGAATCTATCTAACTCAATCTCTGTAAGTGAATCTCTCTACCTAACTAAATCCAGCAGAGTGTCACAGATCTAGCCTGCTCAATCTGCGCCGGAACAGCATGTGACCGGCGCAGACGGCGTGGCGGCCTTTTATAGGGGGGGGCGTGTACTACAGCCCCTGAGCTGTAATTGGCTACAGGCGTCCTGCCTGTAGCCAATTATGGCTCTTCGAGTTTCCGGGGCTGTGATTGGCCAAGCATGCGGGGTCACAGTGCATGCTTGGCCAATCATCAGCCAGCAATGCACTGCGCCGGCCGCGCCGGCCGCAATGCATTGCGGGGCCGCTCGCATCACACGAACGTGATGCGAGCGGCCAAAATAGTTCTGGGCTCGCCGAGCGAGCGAACGCCCGGTGCTCGATGCGAACGTGGGTTCGCATCGAGCACCGGGCCCATCCCTATTCCTGGCTATTGTGAGTACAGACCTAAGTTCTGTTCTGTGAGGGCCATCCCTGCAAGCTAGTAAAGTCAGTGGATGGGTGGTAGCTAAACGGTATACTGGTTAGTGTCCCAAAGAATCAGAGTTCATTGAGTCTGCTGCCAGAGAAAGCAAAGGACTCATTCTTCCATACAAGAGGGTCTGATACTCATTTCAAGCAAGTGAGGCCAAGTGAGAGTTGTCCTCCTCTGTGCATAGTTAAAGATGGAGTATCCCACTAACCCCTTCTTATATCCAAGTTTAACCAATAAAAGCAAAAAAAAAATCCTTTAGACTTGTCATTGGATAAAGAGCGGATGAGTGTGCACCTGGTTGTGTAAAAATACCCAAGCATCTGGCTGCAGGATAATCAGAGGGAGGCCAAGGGAAGTATATACTTGGCAACCCCTACAGAGGGGCAGTGCTACATAAAGATAGTTTATACAGAGGCAAAAATATTATAACATCTCTTGTTTTTCTCTGTATTTATAGAATATATTTTTTTTTATTTTTTTTCGAGCCGCCACTTGTTATTGAGTTAGCTAAATGTCAACCAGTATTTATATTGCTGGCCATACACTGAACGAAATCCAGCCAGTTCGGCTGGAACTTTACTGACTTATTTTTCCATATTTTTCCTGCTCAATCAGTGCTGCAGGCTAAATATACAATGCTGATCAGTGTATTCAGATGGCAGGGAAGTCTTTTCAATGTCAAAATACCCACATTGATTGTGTGGAATTGGGGAGGAATTGAGTCATTATTTTCATACAACCTGCTGGTTGAAGAAAAAAATAAATAAATCACTAGTCTATGGGCTACTTAAAAAGAAGTTTCCTTTTGGGTGAAGCTCTGCTTTAAGTTCTTTTTCTGTCAGTTCTGTCAATGCCATCTGTCATCCGTACCATCTGTCATCCTTGCCATCTGTCAGTGCCATCTTTCATCAGTGCCACCTGTCAGTGTCACCTGCCACATCAGTGCCACATCAGTGTCATATTTCATCAGTGCCACATGTCAACAGTGCCACATCAGTGTCACGTGTCATCTTTCATCAGTGCCATATCAGTGCCCTGTTTCATCAGTGCCATATCAGTGCCACGTTTCATCAGTGCCACATCAGTGCCATGTTTCATCAGTGTCACGTGTCATATTTCATCAGTGTCAGTGTCACGTTTCATCAGTGCCACATCAGTGCCATGTGTCATCATGTCATCAGTGTCACGTGTCATCATTGTCACGTGTCATCAGTGTCACGTGCCACATCAGTGTCACGTGTCATCTGTCATCAGTGCCACATCGTGCCACGTGTAATCAGTGTCACGTGTCATCTTTCATCAGTGTCACGTGTAATAAGTGCCATCTGTCATCAGTGTCACATGTAATCAGTGCCATTTGTCATCAGTGTCACGTGTAATCAGTGTCACGTGTCATCAGTGCCTTCTGTCATCAGTGCCACCAGTGCCCACCAACAATGGCTAGAAAATCATTTACAGCTGAGGAGGCGTACAATAATCTTGCCGCCATTGAGAGCAATGGGGATCTTTCCGCATTGAAATCTTCAAATTCAGATTCTGAGTCTGACGTGGACTACGAGCCTGTCCTAAGCAGTGGAACACTGACAGCCTCAGAAGAGGATGAGAGCCCGCCTGACAGATGAAGGCATTCTGGTGAGGAGGCAGTGCCATCCACTAGCACCGCAGTGCCATCCATCAGCACCGCAGTACTTCGGCAAGAAAGACCAAGTACCAGTGGGGTGTTACCTCAGTCCCAAAGGGTTAGGTCCCATGCCAGCCTTCCCTATTCCCTTCAGAACCCCTTGTGGCTTCCTCCTAATTCAGGAGAAGCTAACATTCCCCCTTTCACTGCCCAGCCAGGAGTCCAGGTGGGCACAGAAAAATTTTCACCAATAGATTTTTTCCACCTTATTTTTACTGAGGACATGCTTGCATCAATTGTGGCCCGGTGCAACCTATATGCCCAACAATTCATAACCCAATGTCCTATTATGCCGTCCCTACGAGTGGAGAGCCCTAACAGTGGAGGAGTTTAAGATTTTTTTTGGGCCTCACATCCTGTATGGAACTAACCCAAAAAAATGAATTATGTTCATATTGGTCAACCCTCCCCATCCACCACATGCCCATCTGTTCCTCAATAATATCTCATGATTATGAGATTCCTACACTATAATGATAATACCCAGTGCCCTCCCTGAAATTACCCAAATTATGATAAGCTCTATAAAATTCGGTCACTTCTAAATTATTTTTTTGAAATCTTCCCCCAGTTGTTTACCCCAGACCAACACATATGTGTGGATGAGTCCCTTGTCAAATAACTGGCAGGCTGGGCATAAAACAATTTATATCCACCAAAAGGGCCCGCTAAGGGGTGAAGCTGTATAAATTGTGCGACCGAGCAACAGGGTATACATATGCCTTCAGGGTATTCAAAGGGGACACCCAGCTGCATCCCCCTAATTGCCGAGACTACATAGGAACCAGCGGGAAAGTCATTTGGGAACTCATAAACCCACTCCTGGAGAAAGGCTACCATTTGTATGTGGACAACTTTTATATTGTTTGCCCCTGTTCCGCAACCTCCACAGGAAGAACACTCCAGCATGTGGCACCGTAAGAAAGAACCGGAAGAGGTTTCCTCAAAGGCTCGTCAACCAGAAGTTAAGAAGAGGGGAGTTTATGGAATGAGGAAATTCTGGCTGTGAAGTGGAGGGACAGAAGGGATGTCTACATGTTGTCTTGGATCCACAATAATACCTTCATGGAGATCACCAGGAGGAATGGCTGAATCCAAAAGCCAACATGTATCCACGAATACAATATGTTCATGGGGGATGTCGACTTCAACGACCAAATGCTCGAACCCTACCTAGCTACAAGACGAACATACCAGTGGTATAAAAAAGTATCAATTTATTTGTTTAATTTGGCCATATACAACACCTATATAACCTATCGCAACTCCACTGAAAGCCCCAAACCCTTCCTTGGCTACCAGGAGGAAATCACCACTGCCCTTATATTCCCGAATGGCCCACCAGAAAACATTCAATCCAATGTGATTAGCCAACTCTCTGAATGCCACTTTCCCGATAAAATCCCTCCCAGACCAACAGGCCAAAAACATCAGAAAAAATGGGGGGTGTGCACCAAAGGAGGAGTGAGAAGAGACACTATTTATTATTGTCCCCAATGTCCTTCAGAACCAGGCCTCTGCATAATTGACTGTTTTTGCGTTACCATACTTCAGTAAATTATTAGTGAAGTATGGTAACCATAACCCTCACTTCCTACCATTTACCTTCACACCCCTTATGCCTCTGCTTGCGCTGTAACTGATCCTGGCTTGTTATTCGACCACACTTCTGCCTACCGATTCTGTACATACCTCTGCCTGATCTGGAACTGACCCTGGCTTGTTATTCGACCACACTTCTTGCTTCCGATTCTGTACATACCTCTGCCTGATCTGGAACTGACCCTGGACTGTTTGACCATGCCTCTTGCCTGCCTCTTGGACTGATCTTGTACCCTGCTACTGGATTAGTGGGATTCATGACACAGGAATCTCACATATGTGAAGGGCTCCAGAAACGTTTTTCTGGATGAAGAAAAATATTTTTATTGTTTTCTCATTCCTAGATTAGGGTCTGGAGACTCGGAGGCTTCAAAGAGATTTGGGTGGGAGAAGCCTCTACCCCTGTCCCCATTCTGTCCTGAACGAGGCCTTACTTCTGCCTGCTGCCTGTAGGACTTCTGCCATCATGCCTATGCCTGTCGGATGAACTGACCACACCACATGGACCATGTTCCTGCCTACTACCAGAGCCAATATTTTGGCACTGCTAACAATCTTTGCCTGCACGGACCCTGGACTGTATATGGACAGTATCCCACCTGATGGATGCCCTTTACTGACTATGGACAGTATTCCTGCCTGTTGCCTGGACAATTGCGTTCACTTTTGCTGACCAAGTCCCTGCCTGCTGCCTGGACCAGTGATATCCTCCTGTGGAGAACTGCACTAATAAAACCACAGGTAATCTTTTGTGTACCCTTTACTCAGCAGAATGTATTTTGGGGTGTAATTCTTGGTATGTGCATGCTATGTGTCCCTAGAACACCTGACAGTGTCCCTTGCATGTTGGGCCTCTGTATGTGGCCATTGTCCTGGTGCTCCAAGGCCTTCAAAAGTGTAATAGGTGGTTGAGAAATGAGATGTGTAATTTATGCTCCTAGAATGCCTGACGGTGTTTCTTGCATATTGGGCCTCTGTATGTGGCCAGGGTGTGTAAAAGTCTCACACATGTGGTATCACCATACTCAGGAGGAGTATAAGAATGTATTTTGGGGTGTCATTTTTGCTATGTACATGCTATGTGTTGGAAATATCTTATAAATGGACAACCTTGTGTAAAGAAAAAATGCGTTTTTATTTTTTTCCCTCGTTTTCCAAAAACTTCTGGAAAAAAATGAACCGTTAAAAAGACTCATTATGCCTCATAGATTATACTTTGGGGTTATTGGGGTCATTGTGGTCATTTTGTGGGTGTTTCCATTGTCCTGGTGCTCCAGGGCCTTAAAAATTGTAATAGGTAGTCAACAAGTGGTATTGCCATACTCAGTAGTAGTAGCAGAATGTATTTTGGGGTGTCGTTTGTGGTATACACATGCCATGTAAGAGAAAAAATCTATTACACTGACAATTTTGTGGGAAAAAAAATTAAGAAAATCCTAATTTTGCAAAGAATTGTGGGAAAAAATCACAGCATCAAAAACCTCACCATGCATCTTGTTAAATACCTTGGGTTGTCTACTTTCAAAAAAGGAGTTGTTTGGGGGGTATGTGTACTTTTCTGGCTTGTTGGGGTCGCAAGAAATGAGATAGGCCACCAGTACATCAGGTGTGATCAATTTTTTTATGATTTGCACCACAGCTTGTAGACTCTCTAACTTTCACACAGACCAAATAATATCCACTAATTTGGGTTATTTTTACCAAAGATATGTAGCAGTATAAATTGTGGCCAAAATTTATAAAGAAAAAGTAATAATTTGCTAAATTTTATCACAGAAACAAAGAAAAATTTTTTTTTTTTCAAAAATTTTGGTCTTTTTTCATGTATAGCGCACAAAATAAAAAACCCAGAGGTGATCAAATACCACCAAAAGAAAACTCTTGATTAAATACCACCAAAAGAAAACTATTTGTATGAAAAAAAGGACTAAAAATGTATTTTGGTAAAGTATTACATGACTGAGTAATTGTCATTCAAAGTGTGAGAGCACTGAAAGCTGAAAATTGGTCTGGGCAGGAGGGGGGTTTAAGTGCCCAGTAGGCAAGTGGTTAATAATTATACTTAACATTGTGTTACCAACAAACATACCAATGCTGCTTTCTATTTTATGTACCAGATCTTTATTAAATAGGCTAGTAAACCTACACTTCTTGTTCCTTATGGCATAGCAATCTACAATAATATTTAAATACTTTTTTTAGAGGTTCTAAATGATTTTATTTAATTATTATTATTTTTTTTCATTCAGTTTTTTATTTAGTTATCAGAACATAAAATAACAAATAAAGACATTAAGAATTATAACAGGATTCACACCATTACAGTTAGATTGTATTTAATTTTCATGCAGTATATTGAACTATATTCAATAAAGAATGCTTATTTTTAACAGGAACTTATAATGGTTTTGGGTCAACATTTATAAATTGTTTCTGCTACTATACTATACTGTCATTTATCAACTAAAGAAGAGTAAAACGTTTTTTGCTATTATAAATAGAAATACAAAACTCAGCTGCACGCAAATACTGATGCAGTATAAAAAACGTTTACATTTTCAAGAAAATTTGCTCATACTCGGAGACAAATCAATATGAAGACCCTTTGAAAACCTTATATTCATACATCCTTCATATGCAGAGTGATTTCTAAGCACCTCCATGAGGAAAATAATAATGTGACCTCCAACCAAAAGTGAAATGGATCACTAACCAGATGAAACAATGAAGTCTATAAGTGTTTACTATATCATTCTCCCACAGGTTTCAACAAATATAAATATCCTCTATGGAGTTCAGTAACAGTTATAGATAAGTGAAAGATGCAATCTAACGCAAAAACTATATTCTACAAAAAACTTTGATATGTGAGTAAATTATGAAACTCACAAGAGACGCATTAATACCCTTTAAAGCGTATTAATAACAACAACTAAATAAAAAATAGTGTTTAGCAGAAAACATACAGTATATGGTATTACAGAATGATAATCAACTATCATTCTTTTATAAAGAAAACATTGAGACATTTTCTATACCAGCAGGTGGCACTGCAGTATGATAGTGTGTATTCTACGTGTGCTCGCGCGGTCCAATCGCGGACGCGCTGCGGGACCCTTGACCTCGTGACGCTGTGCATCGGCTGGATGCCGACGCCAGCGGCGAGGTTGGAGGGCCATTTAAAAGCGGCAAGCACCGCTTGGCCAGCAGGTCCTATCACCTCCCGGGAAGATACACTTGGATGCAACAGGGTAAGACACCTAGGGATGACTGGGGTGGGGGGGGGGGGGTTGGTTCTTCCCTTTCCCCCTATATTGCCTCATCCTCTTATCTTTTACCGATACTTTACCCCTCTAGGTTATTATTGTCACCTATGTTCCATGGGCACTTAATGGCCCTATACTTGGCAACCACTATATCCTGTACCTGCTAGGAGTGATACCCCGGAGAGTGCGGTTCACTGTAATACCATCTCAGTGACCGGATGTCAACACCTGAGACTGTATGCGCCACTTGATAGCCCACAGGTATTCTGCCCGGTCGGCAGTCTTTGCATGGCACTGATCATTTTTATCCGGTAGCAATGTGCCTTCACTCCACCCTTCACACTCTATTCCTGGTTTTCACCTCTCTTGCTCACTATTCACCTCGTGTCACCTAACATCCCTTAACTTGCACATGGCTAGGTAAATACCTAGTGTGACCCCACTTGTTTATTATTTGTTTTTCAATCTCATCACTAAATTATTTGTTCGGGTAGTGGTTTAGTATATGACCATGTGCTACCCCCACCTTCACAGTTTGTCTACACCTTTCCTCACAATTGTGCTTCCCCCTCTTTGTCCCAGCATTCCCATGGTCCTTTCCAACTCCTCCCTCCCTTTTCCCTCACCTATCTCTCCCCTTCCCTGTCCCCGCTCTTCCCCTCCCCTGTCCCCCCCCCCCCCCCCCCCGCTTTCTTTCCTCCATCTCCCCCCCCTTTTTCCCCCCCCCCCCCCCCCCCTTTTTTCCCACTCCCCACCCCTCCCTGTCTTCCCATCCCATACCCACCTCCCTTCCCCTTTTGTCCCCCTCCCCCCTTTTCCCTTCCCCTTCCTTCCCCCCACATTGTCCCCCCGTCCCTTTCCCCATTTCTTTTCCCTCTTGGCCTCCTCCTTCCCTTTTCCCCCCCCCCCTTCCCTTCCTTTCTCACATCCATTCCACTTCCTTGCTTTTCACCCCCTTCCTTCACAAACAGGGGCCTGGTGCCTTAGTCCCCCTATGACTTTTGACTCACATCCTCACTTCACAACGGATGGGCTGAGATATCCCAAGGACATCTGGCATATCTTTAGCCTGCGTCCTTTCACAGGACTACTGGGGATACATTATTATCCAGCAGCCCTCCCAATATTCACTCCACGGTAGCTTCACGCTGTTTCGGGTGCGAATACAGACATCTATGTTGGTATTTTAGACCACTTCCGGGTGAGGTATACCCCTTTAAACCTTACCTTCTTGCTTGATATATTATTATCATTACCTCCATACACTTTAGATTGACCTGGTGGCCTCACTTGGCCCCTCCCCAGTCGCCATGAAAGGCTCTGCCGGACGCATCCATGTTTCTTTAGCGCATCCTGATGGGGTAAGAGTCTGTCTATTACTTATCACCATGTATTCCCTCCCCCACATTAAGAATAAATCAGTGCTGCTGAATATTGACGCAGCAAAATCATTGAATCTACTCAGTTACCAATTTTCAAAATTCCCTTTTTTTCAGATGTAAACATTGTATTTCCTGATGAAGCTATTTCTATAGCGAAACTAGTCAAAATACTTTCTGTACGCATTTGTTTTTATGATTGTCAAGTTCACTCTGTACAAATAATAAAAAATGTTATATTTTATATATATTGGTTCATGAATTATATTAACACTTTATATTGTACCGCGATAGTCTGACAGCTCCCCCCTTCTGGAGGGTCCTGGCTGGGGACCAGGTTTCCCCCCCAAAAATATTTCTCTATATTACACGGATGATGGTACCTGTTACCTTTTGAATCTTTTGATATATACAGAAAGTTAGGCCAAAACACTTTTCAGTGTGTATTCTATGGTACAAAGTAATAAAAGGATGTACCTTATGTATCTAACTGTGTACTTGTTTGTTGTTCTCTTCCTGTCTATGATAAAAGGCATATAATATATTACTCCATGAAAGTGAAGTATTCTCTGTATACAACAAGCTTCCAAGCACATGGTTCAATAACCTGCTAAAAGGCCTAGCCTGTGTATATACTACCCTAGCCTGTCTGTATACTGCCCTTGCCTGTGTATATTCTGCCCTAGCCTGTGTATATACTACCCTAGCCTGTGTATATACTACCCTAGCCTGTCTGTATACTACCCTAGACTGTGCATAAATTGCTCTAGCCTGTGTATATACTTCCCTAGCCTGTGTATATACTACCCTAGCTTGTGTATATACCGTATTTATCGGCGTATAACACGCACCGGCGTATAACACGCACCCCAAGTTTAGGAGGGAATTTTAAGGAAAAAAAGTTTTAGGAGAGAAGTTTAGGGAAAAAAAAAACTTACATTTAAGCGTCATTTGCAGCTTGCCCAGCGTCATTTGCAGCCTGCCCAGCGTCATTTGCAGCTTGCCCAGCGTCATTTGCAGCTTGCCCAGAATCATTTGCAGCCTTGCCCAGCGTCATTTGCAGCCTTGCCCAGCGTCATTTGCAACCTGCCCAGCGTCATTTGCAGCCTGCCCAGTGTCATTTGTAGCTAGCCCAGTGTCATTTGCAGCTTGCCAGCGTCATTTGTAGCTTGCCCAGTGTCATTTGCAGTTTGCCAGCGTAATTTGCAGCCTTGCCGACGTTTAAATTTCCCGCCGCGAGACAAACCGTGCATTCACAGCCGAAAAAGACCGAACCGCAGCTGAAAGTCCCGCCTCCCTGCTGTTTCGGGAGCGAGCGCAGGGAGACGGGACTACGAGCGGAGCTGAACAGTCAGCTCTGTCTTTTTCGGACGCAGTTTGGTCTTTTTCAGCCGCGGTCGCCATTTTTCGGCGCCGCAACCAATTTTTGTCCTTTTTTTGGGGGGGATCGGCGTATAACACGCACCCACGACTTTCCCCAGATTTTAAGGGGGAAAAAGTGCGTGTTATACGCCGATAAATACGGTACTTCCATAGCCTGTGTATATACTACCCTAGCCTGTGTATATACTGCCCTAGCCTGTGTGTATATACTCCCCTAGCCTGTCTGTATACTACCCTAGCTTGTCCATATACTTGCAAACCAAGGCTGGTGTGAGGAAGCGAGCCAGTGCCACCACTATTTGTCTTCAGGCTGGGTCCAGAGGCACAGGTGTGGGCCTGCGGACCACAGCTGAAGAAATAAGTGGAGAGTCGCTGCAAAAACCTCCACCCCCACCACCTCCACCATATACAGTTGTGCTCATAAGTTTACACACCCTGGTAGAATGTATGATTTCTTGGCCATTTTTCAGAGAATATGAATGATAACATAAAAACTTTTCTTTCACTCATGGCTAGTGTTTGGCTGAAGCCATTTATTATCAATGAACTGTGTTTATGCTTTTTAAATCATAATCACAACAGAAACTAGCCAATTTACCCTGATCAAAAGTTTACCTATCCAGTTCTTAATACCGTGTGTAGAAACCGATATAATATTAATTATTATCATTATATCATCTATGTATTAATTTGTCTAGTCCCTATAGATTAGTTAGCCTATTAAAACTCTGAGTGCATGCTACTTTTAATATCACAATAATACAAAGTTAACTATGAAACCAAACACACGGTTTATGAGTAATCCAGTCTCATTTTTTTCCCAAGAAAATAAGAAAGCTTATATAAGGTATTACTAGAAATTACAAGATTACATAGCATACAATCATAACACAATACAATAGTATACTTAGCACAGTCCTAGCAGCTGAGACTCATGATGGAACAAGAGATCCGTGCCCACATGGGTTAGGCCTGAGCCCTCACCCAACGTAGGCCTCAAGATGGTTGAATTATCAGGTTAGCAGAGACACAGCCTCATAACAGGCTTTTTCCAGAAAAATTGAGAGAGAGACAGAGCTCTCTGCAACTATCCCTTGTAACAAAACTCACTCATTCAACCCCCCCCCCCCGCCCCTTTACCAGTCCCATTTGCTTTGCACAAATCAGTATTAACATGACAATCCTCCTGGGGCTTTGCTGCTCAGCAGGCTATACTACTGACTGTCCTGACTGTCCTGGGGTATTGTCCACTAGGGGCAGCGTTTGTCAATGGATTGCAATTAATCCGACTGACGTCAAATCTTGGGTTGGATCTCCAGTGCTTCCCCCCTCATCCATCATCTGTCAGTTAAGTTCTCTTTGAATCTTGCTTGTCTCATAGACAGATCGGAGTCAGCATTGTCATGCAGATTTAGACTTAACTGGCTACATTCCAATGTGGGGACCATATGTCAGTCATTCAGCGACAGCTTCCATGTCACCATTCTGTATATTTGGTATCTTCTCTTTTCCGGTATCTTCAGGATGGGATGCAGTACAGGCAAGGGGTGTCCATTCATTCACCATTCACCAGCACACATTCAGAGCAACATATCAACCAGCTCTCAAATACCGATCTAGTATTTAGATAAGTCTCGAGGAGGGCCTTTCTTGCCCATATTATTAGCCTACAATACACATAAGTCACACTATACCATAGCATGAATCAACCCATCACCACAATATATACATACATATGTGTGTGTCCCATCCAATTACGCATCCCACTGCCAACCTCCTATAACCCTTTACTGTAAAATACGGTTTGGGATTAGGCAGGCCTGCTCACAGCGGTATTGCAGGGTTCTGACTTGGCAGCAAAGTCTCTAACTTGTACACAGAGACCTTACCGTCAATTCGTCCCTCAACTTGCATAGAGAAATGGGAGACCCTTCTATATAAATATCGAGTTTAACCACACATATACATCTACAACAATGACAAAACCCACACAATTCCACCCCTGTGCCTGGATTTCAGATACCATGCCCAGGGTATACCATGCACCTCTACCTAGGGTTAGGTTCAAGGAACCCTCTAGTTCCATGACCAACGTTACATCGGTATTCTTTAGGACAAAGAAACAAACTCGTCTAGGTCCCAAATAATACCCAGGTGCTTCCTTCCCAGCAATGATCTCCCATCCAGAACACAGAGTGAAATAACTTCCCAACATTTTTCGTACACCACCATGTCTTGACCTGGCATACAAAGGACATCATGGTCATGCTTACGACCGAGGGATGTATCAACCTGCCTCCAGCTTCCATCTTCTCTGATCGCATGTGGGTGATTTAGACTCAAATGTAACAAGATAGAATCCCCAGTCAGTAAGCCCACCAAATGTACAGACCGAGTCTGCACTTCTGTATATGGAATCATACAGCATAACACCTTTCACAATCCAGGCATTTGACCACAACTTTGGATTAGTGTAAGCAACGTGTTTTGGCAAAGTCTTACTGAGCGGTGATGCTAACTCATCAGGCCACTGCCCCTCATGCAGAGACTGTACAATCAGCTTAATGCTGGCTGATAATTCTGCCTGCCACTGCGTGCACGCCAGAGCCCATGACAGATTTCTCTTCTGTACCATCACACTCTCTACCAACCTCTCAACATGGTTAACCAAACCTGGAGCCACTTTACCCTGGGTATTTATGTGACTTTGTTCAATGTTATTAAGGATGCCACCAATCTCTCTGAGTAACAAAGTCCCACTTAAGCTATGGCTGAGAGTTTGTTCCTCAGGATACCGATGTCTCCTCCATTAACAACACCAATCCCAGCTCCTATTCCCCCCAATATAGTGCTGAATACATCCCTCCTCTTCTGGTTACTCCTCAGAGATAAGCATCCTGCAAGCACCTCATTCTGTGTCGGCACATCTCTGGGAGTAAGTCACTCTTACAATGACCGCACTTGATGCAGTGTATACTCAGCACATACAGTATAGGGTAATAGGTTTTATCAACCACTGTGAGATGTTGCAGCGCCATGTGGTGAAAACATATTGTACCCTGGTAGCCAGCGTTTGTTCCCTTTATTTAATGGAGCATGCTCCTGTGTGTATTCACTGGCATTACCTGTGCAGGTTTTCAACCTCTCAGGTGAGACATCAACCAGGTGTATCTCCCCCATGTCCAGTTCTGGTGTCCCACATGTCCAGTAACCGACATAAATTTAAAGAGGCCTGGTGTGCATCAACACAGCCTATACCCCTGAGAGAAGCTTAAACAGATAGACATAGAGAGTATATGCATATAAACAGAAATAGGTTTTATTAGGGCGATGGGCCCAAAACAGGTTAGATAAATGAAAATACAGGTTTGCATAGATTCAAAATATACATGAAACAGCAAATAACCATAAACATGTACATATAATGCAATATTTGCACAACAACTTGCAATGATATCAGGGTCTTTCAGGAAAATGCCGACATGTTTCGGACGGGCGTCCTTTCTCAAGGCAATTACAATTCCTGTCTTTGCATGTCCAGTAACCGAAAGCTTCTCTATAGGACTGCTAGGATTGAGACACCACCCCTACTAGGAAGTTTTCACCCCATTGATGTGTCACCTGGCACCCTTTAGTCTGGCCAACAGATACCTTATTGTGCATAAGTGCCAACCTGCCTCCTGGGTACCTGCACCATATTACTTCTGTCACGTCAATACATGTCATATATTTAAAAAAAAGAAAACCTTTTCTTCTTTCAATTCCTCCTTCCAACAAAAAACATATATTTTACATTTTCATGTTCTGGCGGATTGGATGTGTTATATTCCTTCCCCAACCTCCAACCATTTGCACATGTATTAATAACATGTTTGCATTTATCAGGAGTAGGGATGAGCCGAAAACCCCCCTGTTCGGTTTGCACCAGAACCTGCAAACAGACCTTAAGCTCGTGTAAACTTTAGAACCCTATTAAAGTCTATGGGACTCGAACGTTCAAAATCAAATGCTAATTTTAAAGCCTGGGTTTCCCCAGTGACGTACGGGTGACCCCGCCCCCCTCTAATGTAACGCAGGTTTCTGTTACATCAGAGGGGGCGGGGTCACCCGTACGTCACAGGGGAATACCAGCTTCTCCCTTGCGTTGCATCAGAGGGGGGCAGGGTCAGGTGACGGAGTGGCCCGGTCCTCCTCTGCAGATGGAATTCCCTCAGTGTCTCCATGGAGACAGGACGTGCAGCACTGGACATCGGAAGAGATCAGCCATCGCTGGACCCCAGAGAAGAGACCACCCGTCGCTGGATAGCAGGAGTGGATTACCACCGCTGGAATCTTTTTTTTATTTTTTTTATTTTTAATAAAGGACTTTTCCCAACGGTGTCAGTGTGTTTTTTAAAAATGTTTTACACTTTTTTTTACCATTTCAAATGGGGGGGCCGGGATCTGGGGGTCCCCTTGTTAAAGGGGGCTTCCAGATTCTGATAAGCCCCCCGCAAGCAGACCCCCACAACCATCGGCAAGGGTTGTGGGGAAGAGACCCTTCTCCTCATCAACATGGGGACATGGTGCTTTGAGGGGTCACAGACCCCCAAAGCATCCTCCCAATGTTGAGGGCATGTGGCCTGGTACGGTTCAGGAGGGGGGGTGCTCTCTCGTCCCCCCCTCTTTTCCTGCGACCTGCCAGGTTGCGTGCTCGGATAAGGGTCTGGTATGGATTTTGAGGGGGACCCCCACGTAATTTTTTTTAAAATTTGACCAAGGATTCCCCTTAATAGCCATACCAGACCTGAAGGGCCTGGTAATTGAATTTGTGGGGACCCCCACACTGTTTTTTTTATCAATGACTTTCAATGACTGTTCTCTGTATTACGGGAAGCGGCAATTCATTATAGCCATGAATGATTTTAAATAGCTTTTTTTCCTGCAAAAATTACACTTTGTGCAGGGACAGTTCTAAGCATGGGAAACATGCGCCCCTTTACAGGCATACTATACACACCCCCCAGGTACGAAATTTAAAGGAATATTACACTTTTATTGTTTCACTTTAAGCATTATTAAAATCACTGCTCCTGAAAAAACGGCCGTTTAAAAAAAAAAAAAAAATTGCATTGATACATGTCCCCTGGGGCAGGACCAAGGTCCCCAAACACTTTTTATGACAATAACTTGCATATAGGCTTTTAAAATTAGCACTTGAGATTTTTCCCATAGACTTTTACAGGGTGCTCGCGGCTTTTCGAATTTGCTGCGAACACCCCAAACCGTTCGCTGTTCGGTGAACAGGCGAACAGGCAATGTTCGAGTTGAACATGAGTTTGACTCAAACTCAAAGCTCATCCCTAATCAGGAGAGACTCCAGCAAAAAATTTTCAAGTCTTGTTGATAGGCACAGTCTTTCAGCATTAGCACCAAATTGTCCATAAGAAAAGAACAAGTATTAAAGTGAATATTTTCGTTCGTCCCGTCTCTCCTGATGTTTATCAATACAAATTTGCGGTGTGGTGTGGCACAGACAAACTGCCAACCAGATGAACATCTGTCATCCATGTTCCAGAAACCTTTCCAATCTCGCTCCACTAGGATTCTGGAAGTGAAAAACAAGAGCAGCATCAAATCCTTATCCACAATATCTGCTTGCTTACCATGTTTACTTATAGTTCCCTCCTTGGAACCCAGGAACTTCGAATTCCTGGCTTCTGCAACTTGACCACACTATCAAAACAGCCATGACTTCTTTAGGCTGAACCCACTCTAAAATGGATCCCCATGGTATGATCAAAAATTTCTAAAATGAACGTCAATGTTGTTTCTCAAAAATTCTCAATTTAAAAACACTAAAAAAAACAATGCATTTATCTGTATCTTAAGATCTATGCACTAACTTTCCTTTCAGGTGGACAAAGGCTAAACCTTTTAAAACTCTTTTCCACCTGAATGAAAATAAAAACAAAGAAAAAACGACCTCCAACTGCTAGATTGGATTCCTACCAACTCTTATATTCAGCTGCTAATTTAGGGCACAGCTAATGATTCCCCTTTCAGGTGGACTAACCCTAACAATTTTTCCACCTGAACAAAACAAAAATAACATAGATGACTAAACAAATACCAAAAAAAATAAAAAATGTAAAGTCTGGCCATTATCACCCAAGAACAACATGACAAGACAACCACCATAAAACAATGACAAACACTCAACTTTTAATTAAAGACATCCATGGACTTTCCTCATGAGAAGAGTACGTGCTCATTTTGATCTGAAAGACAATTAGTCTTATTTTTCTTCCCCTATAGGTTATCTTTTTTCACCTTCCCTCTTTTTTGGGAAGAGGTAATATATTTCATGCATAAATGTCACTGTGCTAGACATTACTTGGCGCTGTTTGTCTGGCTCGCCGCATGCGCCAAGCCGCCCTGGGCGCCTGCGGTGATCCAGACACTGCTGCCTACTTATTGTCTACTAACTCATGACTTGGGTAATTTGAAATGTTACGTACGATTGTTTTTTCTTTTTTTCTTATTTGTCTCTTATTCTAGACGTATGTAACAGGACACATGTACACGGATACATTCAACCTGAGTACCTAAGTATCCCTGGCTATGTTTCCTTAATGCTACCCTGGAGGTTTGTGCGACCCCCAGGTAGATATGGGTTATATTACAATATTAATGCAATCAAAGTCCTTTTTCCTATTGCCTTTGTTTTGTTCAAATTTCTAAGACATCTGTTACAATCCCCCTCTTGCGGCGGGAGGCTGTCACTGCCCCCCCCCCCCCCCTACATGGTGAGCACACTCGTGAGTCGGCCGGCCGGCTGGCGAGTCTGCCCACTATTTGGTCGGGCGATCAAACTCCACCTTTACCTTCTCTATCTACTCATCCATTTGCCTTACAACTACTACCCACCCCTTTCCTCCCCGTTCTCCTTCCACACCTCTTGCCTCCCCTCTTGATCCTTGTCGGCGGGGTTGCGGGGTCCCTGGGACCCTCCAATCTGATATTCTATCTTTTCCCATCATGGCCCCCCTGAACATTCTCTCCCTTAATGTAAAGAGACTTAACTCACCTCATAAAAGAGTGAAGGCCTTCCACTCTTTTGCAGCACTGAAAGCTAGCATTGTAGCCCTCCAAGAAACCCACTACATGGCACAATCGACCCCGAAATTTTTTAGCCACCGATACCCCCAAGTGTATACTGCCTCAGCCAATGTTAAAAAACACGGTGTGCTAATAGCGCTTCATCAATCCCTCCCTTTCGTCTTAAAATCTGAAATCAAAGACCCAGAAGGGCGTTATATAATTCTTGTAGGCACCCTCCAGGAAGTGGAAACCACATTAGTCTCCTATTACGCTCCAAACGATAATCCGATCCTCTTCTTCTCTCACTTGTTACAAGTTATACGAACACATTGTAAAGGCACAGTGATTCTCTCTGGTGACTCCAACATAGTGCTGCAGCCACACATAGATAAATTCCCATATGCTCCTGATCAATATACCCCCTCCATGCGCTTTAGGAAGCTATTGCAACAAGCTACATTGCTTGACACTTGGCGAGAATGCAATCCGACGAAGAAGAACTACACATTCTACTCATACCCCCATAAATCCTTCTCTAGGATTGACCATATATTCCTCTCGGTTGCATCCTCCCCAATACTTGTCAAGTCCTCTATACAACCTATACCATGGTCGGACCACTGTGCAGTAATTACCACAATTTCCTCCCTGATCCCCCAAACTAGTGACCGCTCCTGGTGCATTAATGAAGCCCATCTCACTAATCCATCTTACTGTCTTGATATTCAAGTGGCCCTCACAGACTACCTGCGACACAATAACATTGCTGATATCTCTCCTGTTCTCCTCTGGGAGGCACACAAACCGGTAATACGGGACACATGCATATCGGTATCCACACACCTCAAAAGGGACAAGAAGCTCCCATTAGCTAACCTTGAAAGAGAATTCCATCAAAATTTTCTTCAATTCCAGGCGACCCCATCTGAATCCCATAGGGCAACAATGGAAAAGTCCAGAACTGAACTGGATCTGCTGCTGGCTGAATCGGCCGATAAGGCCATCCGCAGATCTAGTCATACCATTTACACCAAAGCTAACAAACCTGACACCTTTCTAGCTATGTGTCTCCGCCGACCCGAACGGAACCATGTTCCCATCAGATTAAGGACCGATAAAAACACCTACACCAGTAACCCTACCAAAATCCTAAGTGAATTCCGTAAACGGTTAGAGGACCTCTATAAAGCTAAATCGACCTTTTCCCACTCAACCGATGACTCACTCCTACAGGACACCCCACTTCCTAAACTATCAGACTCAGACCGCGAGCTCCTAGAAGCACCTATCTCCACAGAAGAAGTACTCACAGCGATAAAAACCCTCAAATCTCATAAACGACCTGGCCCAGACGGACTTTCTGCCACATACTTTAAAAAATTTGCTGCAATCCTTGCCCCCCTTTTATGTAAATCATTTAATGCTCTAATACACAACCATGCCTTTGGTCGAGACACACTGACAGCTATAATAGCAATGATACCCAAGCCAAATACTGATAACTCCCTTTGGTCCAACTTTAGACCCATTTCCTTACTCAACCTGGACATCAAAATCCTGGCCAAAATATTAGCCCTCCGCCTCAACCCTCTTATCGGTAAATTAGTAGACAGAGACCAGGTAGGCTTTATCCCCCGAAGACAAACTAGCGACAACATTAGGCGAGTGATACTCCTCCAACATATTGCGAAATCCGTAATATCCCAATGCATTTGTTATCTCTTGATATAAGGAAGGCTTTCAACACAGTATCCTGGCCCTACCTAGACTACATTCTTAAACGCTGGGGCTTTGGCCCACATTTTTTACAATGGATAAATTCCCTTTATAACCAACCACAAGCCTATATCAGGTACTCAGGATTTAGCTCGGACTGTTTCTCTATAGCAAGAGGTACTAGACAGGGATGTCCCCTTTTCCCTTTAATCTTTGCGCTAGCTATTGAACCATTGGCAGCTTTGATCCGATCTAACGTTAACATTAAAGGACTAGAAATAGCCTCCACCTCGCATAAGGTTTGCCTGTTCGCGGATGATGCGCTCCTATTTGTTACTTCTCCCCACACCACCCTTCCTAATCTTATCCACACCTTAGATAAATTTGCTTCTATCTCAGGTATAGAAGTCAACCAAACCAAATCTAAAGCCCTCAATGTGTCCCTTTCACCTCAAGAAGTCACCCGCCTATAACTAAGCTTCCCTTTCACTTGGTCTACCACTTCTCTCCCATACCTGGGTATAAAACTGACTGGAAACCCAACTTCCCTATACCAAGCCAACTACCTCCCCATGCTGGCGCAATTGTCATCTCTTTTGGACACCTGGAAACCCTTGTGTGTTTCCTGGTTAGGTCGGGTAGCAGCTGTTAAAATGTCTCTGCTCCCTAAGCTTCTATATCTCTATAGAGTCCTCCCAATTAACTTCCCCTCCTACTTTCACAGGATTATCCAATCTAGAGTCTTCAAATGTATTTGGGGCCCCACTAAACCCAGGGTCCCGAGAACTGTTCTCCTTCGGCACAAACTACACGGGGGCCTGGGTATCGCAAGTTTCACTAAGTATTATCACGCAGCCCAATTGGCCCAACTCACCCTATTACACACACTCACAGAAACTCCAAAATGGGTCTCCCTCGAAGATTTAGACCTCTACCCTCTGACAGTTGATAATGTATTATGGTTACCCCCTCCCACTCAAGGTCATATAACCAACCCCGTCACCTGTCACTCTTTAAGAATATGGGACAGACTATGTAAGCACTTTAAACTGGTCTCCCCACATAACCCCCTACTTTCCTTCCTACACCACCCTTCCTTCTACCCTGCTTACTCTGAACCCAGCACCTTCTCATGTTGGTCTCAAGCGGGTATAACTAGAATATGTGACCTTACCACTAACGCCACCTTTAAAACATTCACGGACCTTCAGTCTAGCGTCAAACTCCCATCCTCGGAATCCTTCCGATATCTCCAAGTGATCCACTTTGCCAAAACAGTAGTCGGTCTCTGTACTGGCTTGAATACCCAATCTCTATATGAAAACATTTGCACGGCAGACCCCCACGCCCCAGGCATTATATCTAACCTGTATAACCACTTCTCCACACCAACTGCTGACCTCCCCCATTATGCCGCACAGTGGTCCAACTACCTACGTATATCCCTTTCCCCTGAAGAATGGTCCGACATTTGGGCCACTACAAAATCTTCTTCCCAAAATGTGGTAGCACTTGAAACGAATTACAAAGTATTAATGCGTTGGTACCTTGTTCCAGCCAGAATATCCAAGTTCATACCGAACTATCCATCGCACTGTTTTCGTAGATGCAGCGAACGTGGCACCCACCTCCACATTTGATGGTCTTGTCAGATAGCTCAACAATTTTGGACAGTTATCTTCCAAATGATCTCCACAATATTGCATGAGACAGTACTCCCCGACCCTGCCCTGGCCCTACTTAATCATATTCAGGGAGAATACACTAGAAATCAGATCAGCCTCCTCCTTCAGTTGACCACTGCTGCCAAACAAACCATCGCTAAGGCCTGGAAAACCCCGAAACTCCACATAGCAGAAATGAAGAACAGAGTAACCCAAGCCATGATCCACAGTAAAATTGAGGCCACCATACTAGACCGGGTCCCTCGGCACACCAAAATATGGGCCCCTTGGGTGGACAACTTTTTGCCCCCTGACTTTGACCACAATCTCCTTATCTCATGATTTTCTACTTATCCCCACCATTATATATATAGTGGTTCCCTCGACCACACTGCAGCCTCGCCGACACTGATCCCCTCCCCTCCCCCATGCTCTCCTCGCCTTTCTCTCCTTACTGCCTTTCCCTTCCCTGTTCCCTCTTCCCCTCTTCACAAACCCTACTCGAACCTCTGTTCACTTACCTTTCCAACAAGAACAAGCCCCATGGCTATGATTCCACTTAGTAGATACCCTAGGAACTTGCTTCAAACAACTGATATTCTCTGCTGTCGTAGTTCTAGGGACCTCCCCTGCTGATACATGCTAACCCCATCGTGGTAATATACCCCCACATATCTATCAGCAACCAACAACAGCACTTATGTTACTTTTTCTCTGATGTTTTGTAATGGTTATACTTTGTATGCAACGTGAATGATCTTTATTCACCGTTTATGACTACTTCTTGTTGTACTCTGTATTTTGTTCCAATAAAAAACTTTGAAAAGAAAGACAATTAGTCAATGGGAAAAACAAAAAACAAAACATCTGTACCTGCATCATAACATTTGTAACCTCATTTGTAACTCTTTAGTCCATTAATGTCTGAAATTTTTTCATTGTTTGCAAACAATTACTAATTAACCACTTCACGCCCGCGCTATAGTCGGGACGATCCCTGCCTGGAGGGCATCCCTGGACGTCCTCCTGTTTACTTCCGCAATGCGCGCTCCTGAGAGCACGCATCGGGGAAGTTCTGTGCTGGCTGTGTCCCTCGGACACAGCCAGTCACAGGTCGCTGTAAACGGCCAATCACATCGGCCGTTTACAGCGCGATCGGCGTGTCCAATGGGAGATGATCTCATATGTAAACATATGAGATCATCTCTCAGCGCTGCTCTCCCTCCTCACACAGAGACATATGACCACACTGCCCTCTGTCCCCACTGACACCTGTCCCCAGTGCCAACTGTTAGTGCCATCTGTCCCCAGTGCCACCTTTCCCCAGTGCCATTTGTCCCCAGTGCCAACTGTCAGTGCCATCTGTCCCCAGTGCCACATATAAGTGCCATCTGTCATCAGTGCCATGTATAAGTGCCATATGTTATCAGTGCCATTTCCGTGCCACATAGTGCCTTCTGTCATCAGTGCCATATCAGTGTCATGTGTCATCAGTGCCACATATTAGTGCCATCTGTCATCAGTGCCACGTATCAGTGCCATCTGTCATCAGTGCCACCTGTCAGTGTCACGTGCCATCTGTTATCAGTGTCATGTGCCATCAGTGCCACGTATTAGTGCCATCTGTCATCAGTGCCACGTGTCAGTGCCACGTATAAGTGCCATCTGTCATCAGTGCCACATATTAGTGCCATCTGTCATCAGTGTCACGTGTCATCAGTGCCCCGTATTAGTGGCATCTGTCATCAGTGCCACATCAGTGTCACGTGTCATCAGTGCCACGTATCAGTGCCATCTGTCATTAGTGCCACATCAGTGTCACGTGTCATTGTCCTGGTGCTCCAGGGCCTTCAAAAGTGTAATAGGTAGGCAACAAGTTAGATGTGTAATTTATGCTCCTAGAACACGTGATGGCGCTCCCTGCATGTTGGGCCTCTCTAAGTGGCCAGGCTGTGGAAAAGTCCCACACATGTGGTATCGTAATACTCAGGAGGAGTAGCAGAATTTATTTTGGGGTGTCATTTGTGGTATACACATGCCATGTGAGAGAAATAACCTATTACAATGACAATTTTGTGGAAAAAAAGAAAAAAAATCTTAATTTTTCAAAGAATTGTGGAAAAAAATGACAACATCAAAAAGCTCACCATGCCTCTTACTAAATACCATGGAATGTCTACTTTCAAAAAAGGGGTCATTTGGGGGGTATTTGTACTTTCCTGGCTTGTTCGGGTCACAAGAAATGAGATAGGCCACCAGTACATCAGGTGTGATCAATTTTGTATGATTTGCACCACAGCTTGTAGACTCTCTAGCTTTCACAAAGACCAAATAATATCCACTAATTTGGGTTATTTTTACCAAAGATATGTATCGGTATAAATTGTGGCCAAAATTTATGAAGAAAAAATAATAATTTGCAAAATGTTATCACAGAAACAAAGAAAAATTAGTTTTTTTTCAAAATTTTCGGTATTTTTTCATTTATAGAGCAAAAAATAAAAAACCCAGAGGTGATCAAATACCACCAAAAGAAAGCTCTATTTGTGGGAAAAAAAGGACAAAAAATTAATTTGGGTAGAGTATTGCATGACTGAGTAATTGTCATTCAAAGTGTGAGAGCACCGAAAACTGAAAAATGGTCTGGGCAGGAGGGGGGTTTAAGTGCCCAGTAAGCAAGTGGTTAATGAGCTCATGGTACCATGTGATAATCGATTATACATTTACAATAACTAGGGTTGAGCAAACCCGAACTGTAAAGTTCGGGTCCGTACCGGACTTTAGGGTGTTCGGGTCCCGGACCCGAACCCAAACAATTGACTGTATGTTCTGGTTTGGGTCCGGTGTTTGGGGATTTAATGTTGCTTTTAAAAATGTCTTTTAAAAGCACTCGTGGCTATATGAATTGATATTCCCATAGCCGCGAGTGCTTTTAATGAATGAATGAATGAATGAATGATTTGTATAGCGCTGCAACTGCGAACTGAATCGCCTCGAGGCGCTTGACTGCTCATGTTGGGATGCCATGTATTAGAAGAGGTGGGTCTTGAGTTTTTTCCTGAAGGCCTGATGGTTTTCTTCCATGCGGATGTTGTTTGGTAGAGCATTCCATAGCCGGGGTCCCTGTACTGCGAATCTTCGTTCTCCCTTCGATTTGTAGCGGGCTTTGGGGATGAGAAGGCGATTTTGGTTTGTTGATCGAAGTCTGCGATTCGGTATGTATTTTTCTATTTTCTCACAAAGGTATTGAGGCGCATTTCCTTGTGTACATTTGTGGGTGAGGCAGAGGGTCTTGAATGTGATCCTGTCTTTTACCTTGAGCCAATGGAGCATCCTTAGGGATGGGGAGATGGATTCCCAGGGTTTCTTTCCGGTGACTATTCTTGCTGCTGTGTTTTGGACAATTTGAAGGCGCGCAATCTGGTAATCCGGTAATCCTATGTAGAGTGAGTTTGCGTAGTCGAGCCGTGAATTGATGATCGTTCCTACTACTACCGCTTTTTCCTTTTCCGGGATGAAGGGGATGAGTCTGCGTAGCATGCGAAGGAGATGGTGGGATCCGCTGATTACGGATCCTATTTGTGCCTCCATTGTCATCTCTGAATCAAAGATTACTCCGAGGCTTTTGGCTTTGTTGCTTGGAAGGATGGTCTGTCCCAAGATGGTTGGTGGTGTCCAAGGGGTCTTCGTCTTTTTCCTTGAGTTTGCGTCGAGGAGCAGTAATTCTGTTTTTGATCCATTTAGTTTGAGGGAGCTAGTGGTCATCCAGTCATCTATCAATGTGAGACATTTTCCTAGTTCCTGGTATTGGTCTTTTTGTCCGGTGATCCGGAAGTACAGTTGAGTGTCGTCCGCGTATGAGTGGAAGCACAGATCCAATTTGCTAATAATTTTGAAGAGTGGTCGGATGTAAATGTTGAACAGTACTGGTGACAATGGTGATCCTTGAGGGACTCCATAAGTGATTGCCCGAGTTTCCGAAGTGAAGGCTCCTAGTTTCACTGTTTGTGACCGGTTTCCTAAGAAGGAAGCGAACCATGGCAGATCTCCATCTGTAACTCCTGCCACTTCCTTGAGGTGGCTGAGAAGCATGTTGTGGTCCACTGTGTCGAACGCCGCACTGAGATCCAGCAATACCAGAAGACACGATTCTCCCTCATCCGCTGCTTCTAGGGCGTCATCCCATATTTTCAGAAGTGCCGTTTCTGTGCCATGGCCTGGGCGGAAGCCCGATTGTAGTGGGTCTAGGAGCTTGTGTGTGTCCAGATGAAGTTGAAGCTGTTGTACTACTGCTTTCTCCATGATCTTGGAAATGGTGTTCAGGCTTGTTACCGGTCTGCGATTGTTCGGATCCTTGGGGTCGAGGTTGGGTTTCTTTAGTAATGGTTTGATGATGCCTTGCTTGAGGGAATTCGGAACCAATCCTTCTTTGAACGACTGATTTACTAGGTGTGTGATAGCGGGGGCCAGAATGTCGGAGCATTCTTTCAAGAGTTTTGTGGGGATGATGTCGTTTGGCGAGGTGCTATCTCGGAGGCTCTTGATGACATTTTTGGTTTCATCCGTTGTGATCGGGGTAAGTGAAAAATGTGGTGCTTGTGCGCTGTGGATGTAAAATTCCTTACCTGGGTTGAGTTGAGTAGAGCTGGTTGTTGTTTTTTTTTGTTGAATTATTTTCTGAATGTTGTCTATTTTGTTGATGAAAAAATCTGATAATTTGTTGCAGTATTCTTGAGTTTCGTTTCCTAGGGGCTCAAGGCAGGTGGGGTTCATAGTCTGGGCGACTAGTTTGAAAAGTTCCCGTGGTCGGTTTAAGGCTTTTGAGAGGGTGTTTGAGACATGTTCTTTTTTTGCTGTGAAAATTGCTTTATGATATCTCTTGGTGAGTATTCTGTAGTTTGTGTGATTTTCCTTTGTGGTGTTTCTTCTCCAGGCTCTTTCTGCTCTTCTGTGTTCCCGTTTCAGTAGAGTAAGCGTGCCATTAAATACAGAGAACAGTCATTGAAGTCATTTATTTTTAAAAAGTTAGTCATAAAAAGTGTTTGGGGACCTGGGTCCTGCCCCAGGGGACATGTATCAATGCAAAAAAAACTTTTAAAAACGGCCGTTTTTTCGGGAGCAGTGATTTTAATAATGATTAAATTGAAACAATAAAAGTGTAATATTCCTTTAAATTTCGTACCTGGGGGTTGTCTATAGTATGCATGTAAAGGGGCGCATGTTTCCAGTGTTTAGAACTGTCTCTGCAAAAAGTGTCATTTTTGCAGAAAAGAAAGCTATTTAAAATCACTCGCGGCTAATGAATTGTCGGCTCCCGTAATACAGAGAACAGTCATTCATTGAAAAGTCATTCATAAAATAAAAGTCATTGATAAAAAATAAAAAAAATTTAAAAAAAAAAAGCGTAGGGGTCCCCCCAAATTCAATAACCAGGCCCTTCAGGTCTGGGATGGATATTAAGGGGGATCCCAGCCAAAAAAAAAATGGCGTAGGGTCCCCCTCAAAATCCATACCAGACCCTTGAGGTCTGGGATGGATTTTAAGGGGAAACCCAGCCAAAAAAATGGCGTGAGGTCCCCCTCAAAATCCATACCAGACCCTTATCCGAGCATGCAACCTGGCAGGCCGCAGGAAAAGAGGGGGGGACGAGAGCGGCCCCCCTCCCGCCTGAACCGTACCAGGCCACATGCACTCAACATTGGGAGGATGCTTTGGGGGTCTAAGACCCCCAAAGCCTCTTGTCCCCATGTTGATGAGGACAAGGGCCTCATCCCCACAACCGTGCCCGGTGGTTGTGGGGGTCTGCGGGCGGGGGGCTTATCTGAATCTGGAAGCCCCCTTTAACAAGGGGACCCCCAGATCCCGGCCCCCCCCTGTGTGAAATGGTAAGGGCCTACCATTTCACCAAAAAAGTGTCAAAAATGGTAAAAATGACAGGAGACGGTCTTTGACAATTCCTTTATTAAAATCTTCTTTCTTCTGGTCTTCCTTTCTTCATCTTCTCCTTCCGGCATCTTCTTTTCCATCTTCTTCTTCCTCCGATCCGCTTCTTCTTGGCCTTCTCGTCCAGCATCGGTGTCTCTTCTGGGCCGCTCCGCGCAATGGGAGGCTCCCGCTGGGTGAGGCTTCTCTTCGGTATCTTCTTCCACGGCGTCGGTCTCTGAGGCTTCTCTCCGGTATCTTCTTCCAGGGCGTCGGTCTGTTCTTGGGCCACTCCTCGCAATGGGAGGCTCCCGGTGTGTGAGGCTTCGCTTGGGCTGACAGTTCTTTTATAACGGAGGGCGGGGCCACCTGGTTACCCCGCCCCCCTCTGACGCATGGGGACGTCATGGGGAGTTCCCTTTGGCTTTCCCCACATCACGGGGAAAGCCATAGGGAAGTCCCCATGACGTTCCCATGCGTCAGAGAGGGGCGGGATTACCAGGTGGCCCCGCCCTCCGTTATAAAAGAACTGTCAGCCCAAGCGAAGCCTCACACACCGGGAGCCTCCCATTGCGAGGAGTGGCCCAAGAACAGACCGACGCCCTGGAAGAAGATACCGGAGAGAAGCCTCAGAGACCGACGCCGTGGAAGAAGATACCGAAGAGAAGCCTCACCCAGCGGGAGCCTCCCATTGCGCGGAGCGGCCCAGAAGAGACACCGATGCTGGACGAGAAGGCCAAGAAGAAGCGGATCAGAGGAAAAAGAAGATGGAAGATGAAGATGCCAGAAGGAGAAGATGAAGAAAGGAAGACCAGAAGAAAGAAGATTTTAATAAAGGAATTGTCAAAGACCGTCTCCTGTCATTTTTACCATTTTTGACACTTTTTTGGTGAAATGGTAAGTACCCCCTTACCATTTCACACAGGGGGGGGCTGGGATCTGGGGGTCCCCTTGTTAAAGGGGGCTTCCAGATTCCGATAAGCCCCCCGCCCGCAGACCCCCACAACCACCGGGCACGGTTGTGGGGATGAGGCCCTTGTCCTCATCAACATGGGGACAAGAGGCTTTGGGGGTCTTAGACCCCCAAAGCATCCTCCCAATGTTGAGTGCATGTGGCCTGGTACGGTTCAGGCGGGAGGGGGGGCGCTCTCGTCCCCCCTCTTTTCCTGCGGCCTGCCTGCCAGGTTGCGTGCTCGGATCAAGGGTCTGGTATGGATTTTGAGGGGGACCCTACGCCATTTTTTTTTTTGGCTGGGATCCCCCTTAATATCCATCCCAGACCTGAAGGGCCTGGTTATTGAATTTGGGGGGACCCCTACGCTTTTTTTTTTTTTTTTTTTTTTATCAATGACTTTTTTTATGAATGACTTTCAATGAATGACTGTTCTCTGTATTACGGAAGCCGACAATTCATATAGCCGCGAGTGATTTTAAATAGCTTTCTTTTCTGCAAAAATGACACTTTTTACAGAGACAGTTCTAAACACGGGAAACATGCGCCCCTTTACATGCATACTATAGACACCCCCCAGGTACGAAATTTAAAGGAATATTACACATTTATTGTTTCCCTTTAATCATTATTAAAATCACTGCTCCCGACAAAACGGCCGTTTTTAAAAGTTTTTTTTGCATTGATACATGTCCCCTGGGGCAGGACCCAGGTCCCCAAACACTTTTTATTTTATTTTTTTTATTTTTTTCAAAAAGGTTTTTATTTTGGATAATAACAAGAACAGCATTACAAAGATACATAAAGATTGCATGAGAGCGGACGCAGCCGCAATAGAGAACAGATCAATAATGGAATACTTCAGTAGATTAAACAAACAAGGAATATTTTCCAACGTCATATCAAAATATGTTAACATATTGAAATACCTTATAATTCATCTTAACGTTAATCACTAGTGCTACCAGTCAGGTAAATAGGGGTATGGTAGTATGAGAAATGTGACTTATATAGTCGTCAGGTGATTGCAGGAGAGTGTCAGTAGATTAATATGCAGCGTTCAAGGGTCATCTAGAGTTGTAAAGGGAGACACGAGCAAGTGATCGTTGGACATCAGCCTTAGAAGGGAGGATATGTGAGGACGTAAAAGAAACATCGAACTGTATGAGTGTCCACTGGGGGGAAGAGAAGGGGGGATGGGGGGGCATTGCCTGCAAGCCTTCATAGCTCCCGCGTACAATTTAGTGTCTGAACCGTTGGTATTCAGCCGTTGAAAGAAAATGGTGCCAGCAGGCCCAAGTATTGGTAAATTTGGAAGGCGTGTCCTTAGCCTGATGGATAAGGTTTTCTAGTTCTGCAGTTTTATCTATTCTACGGAACCAGTCAGAAATAGTAGGTGGATCTGGGGAGCGCCACTTTGATGGGATACACATTTTCGCTGCGTTAACCATGTGCATGGAGAGGGACCGGAAGTACGTCTTCCTTGAAATCGAAGGGAGGTTGAGTAAGAATTGCGACGGGGTGACAGCCAGGTCATAGGTGGTTACATGCTTGATTATTTTATGAACTTCCGACCAAAACTGTTGAATCTTGGGACAAGTCCACCAGATGTGGATGAACGATCCGTGTTCTGCATTGCATCTCCAACAGTGTGGAGGGGAGGATGGGAATATGTGATGTAGTTTAAGCGGGGTTCTGTACCATCTAGAAGTTATTTTGTAGGCGTTTTCCTGGACAGAGGTGTTAATGGAACTCTTATGTGTAAAAGTGTGTATGGATTCCCACTCATCCCGAGTGAGGTTTACGGAGATATCTCTGTCCCATTGACGCTTGGCCCAGTCTGAGTCGGAATCGCGTGCAGAGAATAAGAGGGCATAAGTGTAAGAAATGAGGTGTCATTGAGGTTCCGTCTGGAGGCACATTGTTTCAAAAGGGGTATGTGGCCTTGACCATTTTGTATCCGATGAGGCGGTGTGGAGGAAGTTACGTATCTGAACGTATGTCCAGAATGGGAATTTGCCTAAGGAGGCGATGGTTGAAACTTCATCGTAAGTAAGGAGCTTATTGCGTTCAAAGAACTGACCTACTCTCACCTGTGGGTGTGGCCATATATTATTTAAGAAAGAAGCGTGTGTTCCTGGGGTGAAGGCCGGGTTACCTTTGAGCGGGGTCATCGGGCCCAGCTGAGAAGAGATATTATTTTTATGACAAGTTTCGCGGAATGAGGCTAATGTTGGAGCTATTAAGGGGTGGGAGCGTAAGACTGGAGAAACATGTTTTTGTTCTAGGCAGGGTGTTTGGGCTATCAGGGTTGGTGAAAGGGAGTTTTCCAATTGCACCCAGTCTTTAGATTTGGCGTGAACATTCCAGTCAATGATCCTGGTTAGATGGCATGCGCGCTGGTATTTTTGCAGGTCAGGGAGACCCAAGCCTCCTTTGAGTTTAGGATCTGTAAGTTTAAGATAACTTAATCTGGGCCTCGAGTTGTTCCAGATAAAGTCTGTGCATGCTTTACGGTATGATGAAAAAAAGGCAGGTGGCAATTTGATGGGGATGGTCTGTAATAAGTATAGAATTCGGGGAAGGATATTCATCTTAATGATGGCAGCTCTGCCAAACCACAAAAATAGTCCTGCAGACCATTTTTTCAGATCCTGTATTATGTTTTGTAGAAGCGGGAGGTAGTTCTCGGAGTAAATGTCCGAAAGGGCGGTTGGGAGTTGGATACCTAAATAGGTGATTTTAGTGGTGTTCCAAGTAAAAGGGAAGTTATGCAAACATTGATTGTACACACTATGTGACAGAGTAATGTTCAAGGCGTGAGATTTCGAATAATTGATTTGGAGGTTGGAAAGTACTTTAAATTTGGTAAGGGTTTGCAACAGGTTAGGAAGCGTCGTCAGGGGTTCTGTCAGGAAAAGAAGCAGATCGTCAGCAAAAGCCGCTATTTTGTATTGATGTTCACTTATATGTTATAGTTATAGTTATAGTTAGTAAGGTTGAATAAAGACATCAGTCCATCCAGTTCAACCTGAGCGAGTGTCTACATATATGTATTTTTTTTTTTTTTTGGACAGAAGCCAATTAACCTACCTGCATGTCTTTGGATTGTGTATCCAAAGCATTAGAGCTGATATTTGGATCAGCTCTAATGCAATTAAGTAAAGGTTCCAATGTAAGGACAAAAATGAGGGGGGAAAGGGGGCAACCTTGGCGGGTGCCGTTCGAGATGGAGAAGGCGTTCGATAGGTGGCCGTTGACCCGTACCTTCGCCGTAGGAGATGTGTAAAGCGTAAGTATAAGATTCAGCATGCGAGGTGGTAGGCCCATGAAGTGTAAAGTTTCAGACATGTAGTCCCAAGCCACTCTATCGAACGCCTTCTCCGCGTCGAGGGATAGGAAGAAACCTTGTTTGTCATTGTTCGTGAGCCAATGATGAATGTTCAGTGCTTTAAGGGTGTTGTCCCTAGCTTCTCTGCCAGGGATAAATCCGACTTGATCTAGGTCAATCATGTTGGGTAGCAGGGGAAGAAGTCTATTTGCTAGAATTTTAGCGAACCATTTAAGGTCGACGTTCAATAAAGAAATTGGTCTATAGTTTGTCACTTGGGTATGATCTTTGCTCTCTCGGGGGGACGGTAGGTGAGGCGCAGGTATCAAAGGCTGAGACGAAGTTGGGGAGTAAGACGTCTGCGAACGTTCTGTAGTAGCTAGTGGTTAGGCCGTCAGGGCCCGGGCTTTTACCTGGTTTCATTTGCTTTAAAGCAAGGGCAGCCTCTTCGCTGGTCAGTGGTTTGTCAAGATTGTGGTAATCTGAGTCCGAGATGGGAGTGGGGCAGTGTGTTGTCAGAAAATCGGTGATTAGTTTTTTCCTGTCTGTGGTATCGAGGTTCAAGTCTGAGGGAGGGAGATTGTATAGATGGGAGTAATATTGCACAAATTGTGAGGCTATGTCTGGGGTAGAATTAAGTTTCTTACCGGAGGCGTTGGTAATGGAGTGGATTGTCATATCCGCTTTTTTCTTTTGTAAAGCCCTAGCAAGGCCTTTACTGGCTTTATTGCCATGTTCATAAAAAAATTTCTGAGAGAGGATGTATTTACGGCGGATTCGTTTGCCTAACAAGTCGAGCATTTCGTTCCTGGCTTGGGTTAAGTCGTTTAAGGTAGATGTAGCCTGTGTACGTTTATGAGCTTTTTCCAAAGTGTGGATTTTATTAGTAAGGTCAGTAAAGAATTTCCGTTTTTCTCTGTTACGCGTAGCCATAGCAGATATAAAGGTGCCCCGTATTACACATTTATGTGCCTCCCAATTAAGTAGTGGGGAAGTGTCAGTTGGTTTGTTGTCTTCAAAGTATTGTGTCAGGCGTAGTTTTATTTGGTCGGAGACTGTTGGATCTGTGAGCAGGGAAGGATTTAACCTCCATGTCCTTGTGTGATTAGGTGTTTCAGGGAATGAGACGGTGAGTGTAACGGGATGGTGATCCGAGAGGATCATCGGGTCGATAGAGGTGTGTTGAAGGTAGGGAAGATCTTGTTGGGTGATAAAGAAGTAATCTATTCTGGAATATTTATTATGTAGATGTGAGAAGAACGTGAAGTCTTTTTCTGTGGGGTTTAGGGTCCGCCACGTGTCATGGAGAAGAAGAGTGTGAAGTTGAGTTTTGATGGATCGGAGTGCAGGATATGGAAGGGATGAAGTACCATTGGAAGTGTCGAGGAGAGGATTGAGGGGTACATTGAAGTCTCCTCCTAAAATCAATGTTCCTTCAGAAAAAGTGGTAAGCGAGGTAATGATTTCGTGAAAGAAGGTGACCTGGCCAGAGTTTGGGGCATAGATATTTGCTAAAGTAAGTTTTCTGCCCATCAGAGAGCCCTTAATAAAGAGGAATCTGCCCAGCTCGTCAGATAACGTGTCATGTATTTGGAGTGGGCATCTTTTAGCTAGGGCTATGGATACCCCTTTGGATTTGGAAAGCTTGTTGTCGAGTGAAACGTTGTGTTGAAATAAAGGTTATTCAATTTCGGAATTGTGTCAGAACGAAAATGCGTTTCTTGTATAAAGAGCACATCAGCTTTTTGTTTTTGCATAGAGAGGAGTAGTTGAGACCGTTTTTCAGGAGTATTAAGACCTTTAATATTAATTGAAACAAGTTTCAGCTGAGGAGCTGTAATGTTAGAGGGTGAGGAAGCCATCAGTAAAGATATGAAGAGGGTTCAGATAGTGTGGAAGTTTGTGACGGTATCGAGAGCAATGAAGGCAGGCAGACAATGGGTTATGGAGGGTATGTGGTTCAAACAGAGGTATGGAGCGTTAGGTGAGCGTCTGATGCAGGCAATATGAGAATAAGGGAGGGGAGAAAGAAGAAAACAAAAAAAAAAAAAAATATAATCAAATCAAATAGGGTGAGTAAGATCGAGCCGACTACAGGTGAGAACCCGCTCACCTGACTAAGAAGAAGGTGTATCCCGTCGGAGAACGTCAGTGGTATTTAAATCGTGTAAGCACAATGGTGTTTGTTATCGCGAGTGTACCACTGTGAGGGTGGAGGGTTTCCTTTGAGGGGAAGAGTTAACAGTATTGGGCTGTCAGACCTACAGCCTATTGCTAAAATATGAAAGCATGAGTGGGGAAGTGTAAATATAGTTAATTTTATTGGCTTTTGAGCGTCCGATGGGGTGTTGGGATCGCTAAATGATGGGGCATAGGGGCTAGAGGACTCGTGTATTATAATGTCAGTATATAGGGGAAGTCATGAACCGGTAGTCAAATGTATAAATGGGAATTAAATGCATCACTAGGATTTGATTTACGGTCACAATTATAATAATCGCGTATCCCACCTGTGAACTTAAGAAATATAAAGTGATTAGGCGGACAGTTATAACTAACATGTTTCTCGAACAGAGTGTACAATGTGGTCGGGAGAATTCCCTATATGTGTGCGTAGAAGACCTCTTTATATCTTTCAACAATTATAAGACCTTAGGGTAAAGAAAATACTTGAGATTTAAGGATTCGCATTCAGCGATGTTGAAAAGGTAGACTAAGTCGTGTGGAATGAATGATTGAAGAGGGTCCAGCGAGCAGCACTGTATCGAGGAAGAAAAATAAAAACAAAAAATAAAAGCAAGTTGGGATAAAAGGTCAATCACATTGTAATATAACATCGCATAGGGTGGAAGATGAGGTTATCTGGGGAGAGCCTCGGAGCAAAGGCAGCACTGCATTTTAGAAATGGAGTTTCAGATGTTGTCAGTTAGTATGGTGGGTCGCCACTGGGTGGCAGTGGTGTACAACTAGGTGTCAAATGGCGCCTGACAGGTTATCTAAAATGGAAGAGAGAGAGAAGGAGATAAAGGGGTGTACTGCTAAAACCTCACGTGGTGCATTTGCTCCTTGGCTCCTATTCCCGTATAGCTGAAAAGAAAGTAAATGATGTTAGTAATATCAGTCACAAGACATCTGTATCACGTCAAAAAGCAGTTATAAGCATAGGTGAAAAAGATACAAGAGCTGGTCAAATTGCATAGGAAGCTCATAACTGTAAATGTTTTCATTTGAGGATGTCTTGGTAGAAAGCCAGAACGATCAGGGTAGCAGAGTGTACAGACTTCCGATGGTATGGGTAGTTGGTTAAGTGAAGAGAGAGAAAGAAAAAAAAAAAAAAAAAAGAAAAAAAATAAGTTCAGATGATAGGGCAGTTGGAAGGATCCGGACAGAAAGCATGGCTGAGCGATAGCATGTATATGAGCATTCATAGTACAAACATCCCTACAGATCTCAATGAGCTATGGAGTTAACAGTAGGTGTATTTGTAAAGGGAACAAGGGCATCAGAGCGTCTTTCCGTGGCAAGGCAGGAGAAGCAGTGGAGAGAGAAGTGAAGCATGTAAGAGAATTGTTCAGAAGGGAGGTAGTAGGAGAGTAGGTTCGGTCAGGAGATCAGGTCCAGCTTGGAGAGCAGAGAAAAAATGGAAGGGAGACTTCGCATTAGAAAGCATAGAGGAAAGCATACTAGGAGAAGAGAGTAACACTTATCTGAGGCTGTTGTCGTGGAAGTCTGCTGGCTGTTTAGTAATCACGGCGAGGTCTCCGCGGTAGAGGGGCCGTAGAAGGGCTATGGTTGAGCCGGCGGGGGAATGCAGATGGATTGCCCCTGGGTGCAGAGGGAGAGCGGCGTCTTCTATAGAGGGTGGTCTGAGCTTCCATCGGTTCCACAGCATCTTGGTATGAAGGCGATCCGGTCCAGGTAAATTCAGAATACCAGTTAGGCAGTTCCACATAAGGAATGTCCAGTGCATGGCAGAAATGATCCAGGTCTTCCGGGACTCGCAGAAGGGCCGTACGAGAGCGGTGGGTGGCCGAAAGGCCGAAAGGGAACTTCCAGCGATACGGGATGCTTTTATTTTGGAGAACTTCAAGTAAAGGGCGTAGGTCTCTGCGGTTCTTGAGGGTGATCGCGGATAGGTCCTGGTAAATGTGTATGGGCCAATCGCCATGTAGAATTTCTCTCTTGAGCCGTGCATTTCTCTTTTAAATGTTTTTATTAGGTTTTAACAGAACATACAAAACATATAGGTCGTAAACATTGACCTTGACCATTGTTGTTGTACAGCAGTGTATGTATAAATGCAAACCAAACTTCAAACAAACCTCTGATTGTATGTATATTGTTAATAATCGTTGGATGGTCACATACTTAATGGTTCTATGCATCACTTAGGTGGTGATCCGGCGCCGCGGGCACCCCTTTGGGAACAAACTGTGCCCGTAGCGACGTCTCGCCTTGCTCCAAGTTTTACCTGTGACCTTTGACCATGAGATTGGTAGGGAGTACCAGAGGTCGTACCTTATCAAATGAAATCACAAAATAAAATATAAAGTAAATTAATTTAAATCATACAGAAAAAAGAAAAACATTAACTTAAATACAAAGAAAAAACCATATGGGATCTTCATGACTAATAGTGCCTTGTGCCTGATATATAAACACTTATTTATTGAAAGCTTGATGGGCCGCCCAGTTACTGCTGCTCAGGTAGGATAAAGTTTGGTCCATGTGTCCCAGTCGACGTTAAATGCGTGAATTGTATTATGTTTAATAGCAAAATATTTTTCATAATTGTATTGCATTTGGACCCTCTGCACTACTTCTGCGATAGTAGGAATGGATTTAGATTTCCATTTAGATGTTATGGTGAGTTTTGCTGCGATCAGAATATGGGTGGTCAGAGCTCTATGCTGTTTATGAATGGATCCTATCCCAATATTGAGGATGGCTAGTTGGGGCTTAAGCAGGGGTGGTTTCTCAACCACCCTGCTTAAGAGGGAAGAAATATCTTTCCAAAAGACCTTAAGATAACTACAATGCCACAAGATATGGAGGATGCCACCTCTCCCCCCACATCCCCTCCAACAATCGGGAGAGGACTGTGGGTAGATCCGCGACAACCTAACGGGTGTAAGATATGTCCTGTAGAGAACTTTCAACATTAGGTCCCAATGATTTACACAGTGAGAGTATCTATGGTATGAATGCAGGGCCTGTTGCCATTCCAGTTGGGTGGCCGTGAATCCTAGTTCTTTTTCCCAGTTGTGCATATTTGAGGATTTCTGAAAGGCTTTGCTAAATTGAAGCTTCCCGTAAAACCAGGACAGTCCTTTTGTACTCTCCTGATCCGACCGCAAGCGTGACCAAGATTCCCTATGTAATGGGTAAGATATGTCGGGGTTGTCTCTTTGGAAATAGTTCAGTTGTATATGTGCGAATGTATCGGGGTGTGGGTGTTTATGCATTAATTCCTTGTAAGTTTGTATGCCTTCCCTTGTCCAATGCTGAGTTTTGAGGTTGGGTATAATATGGTCATATATTGGCAGTGGCAGGTCTGTACACCTGTCCATAGTGTCTTGTGGGACTGTTTTGTGTAGGTATGACCATGCTGCGAGGGTAGCCTCTATGGCAGGAATAAATTGGCTGGTTAATACTTTGCCTGTCAATGTCGCTAAGAGCAGAGTGGGCAAATTTCCATTCCCCACCATGCTCCTCTCGATTCCCACCCATAACTTCTCTGGTGCTCCTTCTGCCCATGCCATAGCCTGGTCTAGGCGTGCTGCGTAGTAGTAATGCTTCACATTCGGTAGATTAACTCCTCCATTTCTCTTATGTTTTGATAGCATGGGATATGCTATTTTGCTCATTTTCCCTCCCCATATATACTTCCTGAATAACTTATCCACTTCTGCGAAGAACTTATCTGGGATTAATATTGGGACTGTTCTAAAGTAATAGATTATCTTGGGTAGCAAGGTCATCTTAATAGCTGCTATTCTACCTATCCAGGAAAGTTCAAAGCTTGCTATATGTTGAAGATCATGTTTTATTACTTCAAGTAGTTTAGTAAAGTTAGCATCATAAGTGGTTACAGTGGGATATGCCAGTTTTACCCCTAGGTAGGTTAAAGTATTTGGGGCCCATTGAAACGGGAAGGTTTTTTTTATGGTGCTCTTTGTTGACTTTGAGAGACCAATTGGGAGGATAGAAGATTTGTTGGAGTTTAGTTTATAATATGAGGCCCCCCCAAATTCGTCCAGGATTTTCTGGAGGTTGGTCAGGGAAGAGACCGGATCAGTCAATGTTAGAACCACATCGTCAGCGAATAATCCTATTTTATGTGAGTATCCACCCACCTTGATACCTGATATCGAGTCGCAAGATCTAATGGCCTCCGCCAGGGGCTCCATAACCAGGGTGAATATTAAAGGTGAGAGGGGGCACCCCTGACGGGTGCCATTAGTTATACGGAAATTATCTGACAAAACACTGGAAGTGAATACTCTTGCTGTGGGCTTCGTGTACAGCGCCATGATGGCGTTGTGTATTGTACCCGTTATGCCAAACTTTAGTAGAGTTGCTTCTAGGAACCCCCAGTGTACTCTATCAAATGCCTTTTCGGCGTCGAGTGTCAGCACTACAGTGGGGGTTCCTCTGGTTTCGGACACTTTCAGAAGGTTGAACAGTCTCCTCGTGCCGTCCGGCGCTTGTCGACCTTTCACAAAGCCCACCTGGTCTAGGCCTATCAGATGAGGAGTAATTATAGCCAGTCTATTGGCTATGATTTTTGCGTATAATTTTAGATCTGTATTTAGCAGTGAAATAGGTCTAAAATTTTGAGGACTGTCCGGGCTCTTCCCTGGTTTTGGCAAAGTGATAATAGTAGCCTGCAGCATTTCTTCGGGAAAAGAGGCATTTGTGGCAGCACAATCGAAAACCTTTTTAAGGTAGGGTGTGAGAGTGGAGGCAAATGCTTTGTAATACTCCGCTGAGAACCCATCGTTACCTGGGGATTTAGACGCAGGGAGTTTGTGTATTGTAGTTGCAATCTCTTTTTCTAAGATGGGGGAGTTTAGAAAGAGTAGGTCATCTGCTGTGGTCTTTGGGAGTGACACTTTATCTAGGAATGCTTGTATAATTTTCGTGGATGGCTGTGGTGTTGAGGAATCGTTCGCTAGGTTGTATAGGTCACTATAGTATTTTTTAAAGGCGTTAGCTATATGGGTGGGGTGGTATACTATCTTTCTAGTGTGGGGGTCAAGTATGTGCGATAGTTTAGAGTGTTGTTGGCGTTTTCTGATGTAGTTGGCTAATAGTTTTCCTGCTCTGTTACCGTGTGCATAGTAGGTGGCTTTAAATCTTTTCAGTGAGGTAGTGTGGTCTTCTAACAACATTTGCCTTATTTGGTGTCTGTAGTTAGATATTTCCTGAGTAGTGGTAGGGGAGGGTTTCTGTTTGTTTTGTGTTTCAAGTGTTCTCAGGTTAGCAATTAGAGTGTTCAATTTGGAGACCCTATGCCTCTTTTCCCGTGCAGCCGCTTGTATCAACAAACCTCTACTATATGCCTTATGGGCACACCACAGAGACATTGCATTGGTATCGGCAGTATCATTAAATTGAAAAAATTCTACTAGTTTAGCGTTTAAATGGTCCTTAAAGGAGTCTTTTGTTAGCAGTTGGGTGTTGTTCCTCCATAGATAGGCGGGGGTGTGAGAGTGTTGTTCCTCTAATATAATGGATACAGGAGCGTGATCTGACCATGTAATATCGTGGATCTTGACTTCTACCGAGCGTTGCAAAAGGGTCAGATCAGTCACAATCATATCAATCCTAGAGTAGGAATTATGTGGGGCCGAGAAGTGCGTATAGTCTCTTTCCGATGCGTTGATACATCTCCATGAGTCATACAGGTTGAGGTCATGCAAAAGAGATTTTATCTCGTACCTATGAGTTCCACTGCTGGATGAACAGTCCATGTTCCTGTCCAGTACACAGTTGAAGTCACCGCACATAAGTATAGCTCCTTTACCGTGTTTCAGAACCTTTTGATGGAGGGATTTCAAGAATGAGGCCTGGCCCGAATTGGGAGCATACAGGTTCACTATCGTGTATAATACATTGTTCAGTTCGCAGATCAATATGATGTATCTTCCTTTGGGATCAGTGATAACATCATGTTGAGTGAATGCAACATTTTTGTGCACTGCAATTAGTGTGCCTCTTTTTTTGGACGTTGTGCAGGCTTGGAAAACATGAGGAAATGCCTTATCTGTGCATTTGGGTTGGTTGTGTCTTGAAAAATGGGTTTCTTGTACGCATAAAATTTCTCCTTTTAGCTTTTTAGCTTCTTGCCACATAGCTCGCCTTTTAAAGGGGCTGTTAAGACCGTTGACATTGATAGAGACCAGTTTAATGGTCATTGTATGAGTTTGCAGTCAGTGATGGGTACGTAGGGAAACAACTGTAAAGGTGTTGTAATATAAATTGTTACCTGTAGATGGCAGTGTTGGTTCAGGTCAAGATGAAGATGACTGGTGGCAGTGTTGAATCCTGCTATGCTGGGTTTATGAAGATCCGCATTCCTTGATGGCACTTGAAAGAAAGTAAAAACTAAAAAAAGAAAATGAACACAAAAACAGGTTGAACATTTAGAACAACTTAACGAGTGCGGAAAATTTCCGCTTCTGCACATTTGGGGGTCATTCGCTCCCTTTATCCAGTACTCCCCCTACTCAATTATATTTGACCAGTGAGCGGGCTATTTTCTTTGCAGGTGTGCTTTGGTTAAGATTTTCATTTAACTTTTTGCCATTCTTGGGGTAATTTGTGGGCCGATGCGGATGCGTGGGGTGCCACTTCATCTGGGAGAAGCTGCCATTTTCTGGCTAATTTCAGGCCGTTATCGAGGTTGTTGATAATATGGGTTTTGTTTTCCCTCGTGATCAGGATCTTGGTTGGGAATCCCCATGTGTATGGGATCTTGTGAGATTGCAGCAGCTTTGTCAGAGATGCTAGGTTCCTGCGTGCTTGCATAGTGTGTTGTGAGATGTCAGAGTACACAGAAATGTCAGCGTATGGGTCTGGCAGAGGGGAATTTTTCCTGGAAAATCTCATCAGATCTTCCTTCACATGGAAAAAATGCACTCTTGCTATGACGTCTCTTGGAATTTTCTCGGGTAGATGTTTAGGTTTGGGTAGCCTGTGTGCCCGATCTACAATCACCTCCCTCTCTGGAATTTCAGGTAGTAATGCCGAGATAAATTCCTGCACATAATTCCTGAGTTCTGCTGGTGCTACATCCTCTGTCACCCCCCTCAGCTTCACATTGTTCCTCCTGGATCGGTCTTCCAAATCTGCCATTTTGCTTTTGATAGCTTGAATTTCATCGTCCGCCCCATTATATGCGTCAACTAGTTCATTATGGGCCACTGTAAATTCCCCCATTTTGTCTTCAGTGTGGGAGACTCTATCCCCTAAGGCCGTTACTTCTGCTTTCAATTGTGTGGTGCATTCCAAAATGTCTCTATGTAAAGAGCCTCTTAGAGTCACAAGCATGTCTCTCATTTGGGTGTCAGTTAATGGCTGATCCAGGGTGGGGAAGTCATGCATCTGGTCAATGAAATCTTTTGTGCTGTCCTGTGACATGTCATGGCCCCCTTGCTCACCTGGATACTTGTGCTCTTCCGATCGTTTCTGTGCCGATTTTTGCGGGCTTTGCACCGGTGATGTGCCTGGGGAGAGTCTTCCAGTATATCCCGGGGATGAGGCCTGGTATCTGCTTTCCTGCTGAGTGGATTGATCGTCACCGCCGCGGCCGCGGCTCCGGCGCGAGGTGAAGGCCTCGGCGCCATCTTGGGACTTCCCTGCTCCAGGGCTGAAAAAGTCTGTCAGCTTCTGCGGGCCCCTCTCCTTCTTTCTCTTCTGCATAATGCCTGCAAATGATTGCCGGTGTGTAAGGCAGCAGATGTGTGCTCACTGGGCCGTCTGGCGTCGCTCTATGTAGCTAGATGGGGCTGGATACTCCGGGAGCTCTCTCCTCACGCTGCCATCTCCTCGGCTGCTGGCCACGCCCCCCGAGCCGTGCATTTCTCAATATCTCCTCCTTCAGCTTGTAGTCGGGGAGGCAGCATATAACATCCCTCGGTGGTTCTGCATCACTACCCCGTGGCCGGAGGGCTCTGTGTATGCGCTCTATTTCTATCGGCGAGTGAGCGGGTTTGCCGATAAGACCGTTGAAGATGTCTGTCACCGCGGGTAATAGGTGGTCGTTGTCGACGCTCTCTGAGAGGCCACGTACACGGAGATTGTGGCGCCTTCCCCGGTTGTCCAAATCTTCTACGTGCCTTTGAAGGTCGCGGAGTTGTCGGGTGTGGGTGGTGACCGAGCGATCAATGTGTTGAATTGCAGTAGTGTGGCGGATGGTTGTCTTTTCAACCTCATGGAGCTTTCCTGCAATGGCCGTGATTTCATGGCGGAGATCTGCAATAGCGGATGACAGAGTATCCTTAATATCCGCGGCTACCGCCCGAATATCTTGGAGGCTCGGTTGTAGGTGGTCAGCCGTGTTGGGAGTCATGGCGGGATGAGGCGGAGTAGAAACAGCGGGCGTTAGGGTTATCCCCTCCTGTCTTCTGGAGGGAGCTGAGGCTGAGTCGGCCATGTTTTGTCGAGATCTGAACATCTCGGGGATATTGTGCGTTTCCTGGCCGTCCGGTTCTCTGGGTGAGCGCGATCGGGATCCAGAGGTTCCACGGGAAGAGGTCCCCATATTTGCCAAGTCAGGATCTGTCTGTTTCCCCACAAAAATGTAAAATAAGGCTGAGGTCTGACGGAGCTGAGGGATTAGGCGGCCATCTTCTCCTCAGGCAAACCACGCCCCCCCCAAACACTTTTTATGACTAACTTTTTAAAAATAAATGACTTCAATGACTGTTCTCTGTATTAAGGGGGACAGGAGCCGACACATTATTATAGCCGTTCGGGTCCCCATTGACTTCAATAGGGTTCGGTGTTCGGGGTCAAGTTCGGTCCCGAACACAAACTTTTTTCTGAAGTTCGGCCGAACCTGCCGAACCCGAACATCCAGGTGTCCGCTCAACTCTAACAATAACCTAACCCCTGTTCTGCTATATTTGCCCACTGTTCTCACTTTGATGGACCTGCAAACAAAACACAAATATTAGTATCCAAACCCATTTAACTTCTTCCCTGGTCTCTGGAAAAGGAACACAGTGATTACACACAATTATCATGACAATTGACCTTTTAGGTCCCCCAAGCCTTTTCCCATTAATTGTACTGCTAGGGGAACACATACAAGCAGAATGGTAGAATAAACAACTAAAATAAAAATAAAAAAATTTAAAACATTAAGAATTAAATTAATAAATAAAAAATGTATAAACAATTAAAAATAAAAATAAAAACATTAAAATAAAAAAAAATTACAAAATTAAAAAAAATTACAAAATAATTAAAAATAAGAGGAAAAAAAAAAAACAATAATCATAACAGAGATATTCAATTCAGAGGCTTATCCTTGAAAATAATGAAAAACTATATATCAAGGTCCTCTATTATATTCCAAACCTGAAACTCACATCAAACCTTATTCCTAGCAAGGAAACTTTGATCAGAATATTCTTACCATACCTGCAGCTCACTAAGTGCTGCTAACATTGTTTCCCCAGTGCTATATTTGAATAACCATGCGGCTACCTCCATTTTAACTTTACGCAACTGTCCTACATATTGCTTTTCAGTTTGCAGACTCCGCATTTGGGTCTTAACCGGGAAATGGGTTTGATTACTATGGGCTCCATGCTTTGGATTGCTACCCACCTGGCCGAATAACATTCATAATGCCTTGGTGTCGTTTTCGGGTATGATCTTATTTTGATATCGTTATTCGCCCAACAATATTTTGCGATGTGACACCCCCTTTTACACAAAAAACATTTTATCTCTGGTTTCCCTGCATAGGCCCTTCTTTGAGCATATGGCGCTGGAAACTCACATTCCTGGATAATATTACTACGATTGGAATGAACAGACTTTACACTTTCATCGTCTGAGGAGTCATCAGAAGTTTCCATTTTTTCAACTCCTGAATCAATTTCAAGCGCAGTTATCACGTTTTTATTTAACTCTCCAACATTGATTCCCATCATAGTAATATAATTTGCAGCAACAATAGCATATGGGTTTTCTTCATGTTCCACTTCTATCTTTTCCATACACTGAGCATGTGGTGAGGGTACCCACACCATTGCACATTTGGCTATTGCATGTTTGAAGGATAACTCCATTATGGCTGCCTGTGCACCCTGTAATTCCTCTTTAAGCAGTGTGATAACCTGCAAATTCTCAGCCTTCCTTTGACTCAAATATGCATTGCAACTTTCTCTTAATTTACACGTTTGTTCTAATTCATCTAATCTCTGTTCCAATACACATTTTTCAGTCACTAATTGTTCAATCTGATTACGAGCATCTGCATCGGCCTTTTCAACCCTAATTAATATATTTTTTGTTATACTTTGTACCTGTTCCATGAATTGTTTTCTTTCAGCAAACCATTCTAAAGTCCCATACACACGGTCGGACAATCCGCGGATCAGGTCGGTCGGATTCTGTCCGACGTACTTTGTCCGATGTTGGTGTTGCGTACACACGGTCGGACTACGTTGTCGGAATATCCGGTCCGGAAGAACGTCGTGACGTAAGTCGTCGTCCACGAGATTACAAAAGGGAAGTTCAGCACCACGTCAAGCACCCGTTGGGCTCCTTCTGCTGATCCCGTGTTTATCGAGAGTTAGTGGAAGTTTGGTGACTTAAGATTCGCGCTTCTCAGTTTTCTGACTCAGATCGTTACTGCTCTTCAGTTTGTGCTTGTCGTGCGTATCTGTTTATTAGTGCGTGTAGTCAGTTCGCATTTGTTGGTCATTGCGGCCTATATCTTGATATAGGACGCTTTGATTTGCACTGCTTATTGTCTGCTCGTTGCTGGTATTCAGTTCGTTCTTTCAGGCCTTGCTGTTTATCGTTCCGTTCTGACCAGCCGACCTTTTGTGACCTTCTGAGCGATGTTTCCCGTGCGTACTCGTCGCCGAGTTCGTGCTGTATGCGGAATTGGTGTCGGGCTTTTAGCTTTGAGCCAAGACCCGTCCATGAACAGAGTGACGAGGAGTATGTGGACCAAGAATTGGTTGCTTCAGCGTGACCAGTTCTCGCACATGCCTTTGCTTCGTGAGATCCGGGAGAATAATCCTGATGATTTCAGGAACTTTCTCAGGATGACGGACCCCGATTTTCACCGTATTTTGGCTTTGCTGACCCCCTTTATCAGCTGGCAGGATACCTGCATGAGACAAGCCATTACTCCGGAGCAGAGGCTTGTTGCCACGTTGAGGTACTTGGCGACAGGGAGAAGTCTTCAGGATTTGAAGTTCTCTTCAGGTATCTCTCCCCAGGCCCTGGGACTCATTATTCCAGAGACCTGTTCTGCCATCATCCAGGTCCTGCAGGAGGACTATATTAAGGTAACATTTCTACTTTACTATTCCCTTCTATGTATGCTCTGTTTGCTAATGTCTTGTATTTTTGACCTCCTTCCCTAAATACCATGATTGCAATATGTTCTAATATGCTGTGCCCCTTTTCTCCTTCATGCATTTTTCCCTTCACTTACCTCCCCAGCATGCTCTTCTGCCCCAATAGACACCTATGGCCTAGTCACTTAATCAATGTCTTTTGTCTGCTGCATAGTATTGTTTGCCCCCAAACACCCCCTAAAATATGCACAAATGTTTGCTGTGTGGTTTACTTCATGTAGAGCCCCTTTAGAAAAAAAAAAATTTTTTTTTTTTTTTGGGGGGGGGGGGGGGGGGGGGGGTGGCAAACTCATTAGGAACCCCCTCCCCCAACTGCTCTGTCAGATGGTACCAATCCTTTATCTGCTGGCTTTCCCAAGGTCCATACACACTATATACCTACCTCTTTATAGTGGGCATCTTTAGGGATGAATTCAGCAAAGCATGTAGTGCAAGGGGCTGCCTCCATACATTCCATTTCCTAATTTTTTGTCTTCTTTCCCTCCTATTAGGTTTCTTGGTAATTTCAGAATGTCACAATGTGCCTGCCTTTTTTGGGGGTGGGGGGGGTTGAAATGTTATTTTATCTTTCCTGGGGGCTGCCAATAGTGTTAAGTACAGAGGGTCTGGCCAAACTAGCACACATTATGAGCCATTTGCCAATCAATGAAGTGCAGAGGGTTACCTGTCCCCCCCCCCCAAAACCCTAGTTATTGCCAATGGCCCATCAGAAGTGGGGGGATTGATGGGGGGTGAGTCATCTGTGAAGGGGAGCCTCTTCTTTTCTGTGCAAATACTTTCCAGCCTCCAATTTTATACAATGCTCTTGTTCCAAGATGTTGATTGTCTAATCTGCTTGCAATGTTTAGGTGCAAAGTGACTAATTATTTTTTCTTGTTTCACTCCACAGTTCCCTTCCACGCCACAGGAATGGCAGACTGTGGCCTCCCACTTTGCCAGCCGTTGGGACTTTCCTAACTGCGGAGGGGCAATTGATGGGAAACACGTCCGCATCGTCCCACCGCCCAACTCGGGGTCCTACTATTATAATTATAAAGGGTTTAATAGTGTAGTGATGTTGGCGGTGGTGTCGGCAACATACGAGTTTATGTATGTGGACGTGGGGATGAACGGCCGGATCTCGGATGGTGGTGCCATTACGCACACGGAGTTCTACTGGCGTCTCCAAAGTGGCAGTCTGTGCTTGCCACCTCCAGAGGAGAATGCCGAAGGACTCCCCTTCGTCTTTGTCGCAGATGAAGCGTTTGCGTTGACTCCCCATGTGATGAGGCCGTTCCCGATGAGGACCCTCACCCCGGACCAGAGGGTCTTCAACTACAGGCTGTCCAGAGCCAGAAGAGTGGTGGAGAACACTTTTGGCATCCTGGCCAGCCGCTTCCGCCTGTTCCTGACGGCATTTAACTTGGCGGAATACAAACTGAACCACATAGTTCTTGCCTGTTGCATATTGCACAACTTCCTCAAAAGACATAACAGGAACTATGTGGTGCCCGTTGGCCCAGATGTGGAGGGCCCTCCAAATGCGGACCTCACAGCCCTTCGAGTGGCACGTCCAGGCTTGCCCCCTCTAAATGCCCGCGTGGTCCGCGACCAATATATGGAGTACTTTGTGGGTAGGGGGGCCATTGCTCTGCCTGACGATGTGTGAGAGGCATTTTTTAATAAATCGGATATTTGAACCAACCTATGATTTCTTGTCATTTCAGTCTTGTTTTTAGCTTATTTTACCTTGACATTTTTTCCCTTTGCCTTCGACAGTGGGAATGCACTTTCTGGGGAAAAGGAGGTAACTGTCTCTTCTTCACAAAAAGATTCTTCTCATGTTGTGTGTTAGCTACCTAATCTTTGGTCTAGAGAAGGTTTGTCCTGCATAACTGACAGCCAAAATACTCCTTTTCATCACCAGGTCTGACATGTGTGTATTCTGAAAAATGCTGTGCTCCGTGTTTTCGTACAAAGCACTGTGGGTGTCATTTACATAAGTCAAATCCGCTATGCTCTACAAGTGCATTGCAAAAGTTCCCTGGGAAAGGAAATTGCAGTGCAAAGTGGATTTGCCTTTAGTAAAATAACACCCATTGCCCCCCATATCCTTTACATTTTACATACATAATGCATTGTGTTTTTTAAATAAGGAAGCCACACATTTCGAAAAATAAAAAAGTTTACTTGGAAAACATTCACAAGTGCGTTTACAATCTTCACGCCAAAACTGACAACATCTTGGTTATTTACAACATTGTTTACAAAGATTACGCAAATGGTAAAACCAGGCATGGAGCTAAGCAGAACCTATGAAGTAGGAAAGTTCAACTTTGTAAAGTGAAGACAAGATCAGACATGACTATATGTTCAAAGTGTGTTTGATCTTGCCTTCATCACATGGGGGGGTCACCCCCGAAAAGTGGAAATTTGGAACATGCACACAATTTGGGTCTGAAAATGGTCATTAGATGGTAAAACACATGCCTAGAAGCTTCAAAAGTGCCATTTTCCATCATGGGGATGAATGGACGTTTTTTGGGGGTGCAACCCCTTCACCACAACCACTTTCGTAGTTCGTAAAGTGTTTGCACCCCCAAAAAAACGTTGGCATTCATCCACCATGATGGGAGCTAGCACATGTGGACACAATGTGTGCATGTTCCAAATTTCACACAGTTTTTAATTTGCAAATGTGTTCAGAAGCTGGCACAAATGTGTGTTAATTACTTGGTGCGTTTTCATATTTTTCCTAAAACATCAATGATGTTCTTCAATTTTTGTTGAACATCATTGATGTTTTGCTTTATGTAATCTAGATCTCTATTGCAGACCATTATCTCTCCGATGAGTACGTGGGCACTCTCTGTGGTAAAGTGCGATTTTTCTTCCACAACATCCACGTCACCTAAAAACCACAAACAAACAAAAATGGGGTGTTGGAAATGAGGCAGCCATACATGGATTAGCTTACCAGTAGCTGTGTTCTCCAACACTCACCTGTTGTGGTGACAATTTCTCCAAGTTCGATGATCTCTCCTTCCTCCTCCTCCTCCTCTGCTTCTGCTCTTTCCCCTTTTTTGGGAGGTGTTGGTTTGGGGGTTTCCTCAGACGGCCCAAGTTTTCGCTCCCCTATGAGAATGTACAAAAGGAAGATTTAGCAACACAATCTATTGAGGGCAGAAATAGGAAATGACAAACATTGCTTGAAAGTGACGGACACTATTTAAGTTTGGCCAGTTACAAATGTCAACTACATGAATGTAGTCACTTTGTAAAGGTGCTAAACTGACTAGATTTTTGGTAGAAGTTTGTGTGATGGAGACCCCCCTCTAGTATCCACTGGAGCACATGTGTGGAAAAGCCTAATAAAAAGGGGGTTTGGGTGTCCCAGCACTAGTGCTCTAGAGTCCAGATGGGTAAACAGCTACTGGGTGACCTCTCCTTTACATTGAATAAATTGACTTTACATTCTTGATGACATTTCTAGTGAGAACAAACTTCCTTTCCCCCAAAAAAACACCAAACATCGTATTATAAGTGGCCGAACGATCGAGGTTGCGTACGATCGAATGGACACACACACGACCATGACAGTGGCAGAAAGATCGAGGCTGAGTACGATCGAATGCACAGACGAACCTGAAAGTGGCCATTTTGGAATGTACAACTTTGTAAAAATCAAACCACAATGGAGCAGTATGCAAGCAAGAAATCAAACACAAAACACAACTACTTACTTTTTAGAAGAATTCGCTTGATCTTTCTGTACTGATCGGCCTCCCTCAGTTTCAGGTCTGACCAGCGTTTCCTCAGTTGCTCCTTGGATCGTTGTACCCCAAACTGATTGTACAGCCTTCTCACAACTTTAGACATGATCTTGGCCTTGCGGACATTGGGGTTGAGGTAAGGCCCATACTTCCCATCATAGTCACTCCCCTTTAATATGTCCACCATCTCCAACATTTCTCCAAATGACATATTGGAGGCCTTGAATTTCAGGCTCCGGGATCGGGACGTTTCTGCCTCCGGACTTTCCTCGTCCTCCTCCTCGTTGGTGGGATATTTGTGGCGCACCTGCTGTGTCCCCGCCATGTGCTCTCCCCACTGCGCCGTAAAGAGAAGGGGTGGGGAATAGACGAGAAAGATCGTCAGGGGCGGGCGGAGTTTGACGCATGCGCACTGTATATAAAACGTCACACGCCTGTGTCGTAGCCACGATCTGGGAGACGAGGGGGAGAGAAAACTCACACGAGACGATCGCTACAAACGAAGGTACAATTTGACGTTGGTACATAACTAGCCTAGACTGATTTTAAATTGAGGCTTCTTTATGGAGAAGATTAGGAGAGTTTAGACTGACATAATTAAGAGGGTTTTGTGTGGTGTTGTGTCTTGCAGAGATTATGCAGGGATTCAACGACATGAGTTTTCTCCCCCTCTTCATTGCCAAATTCAGGGAATTTCCCGTTTTATGGCAGGGTAAACACCCACATTACACCAACAAACCAAAGAGGCACGCAGCCCTGGAGGAACTTGTGGAATTTGTCAAGCCAAGGTTCCCCACGGCAACTGTTGATGATATAAGAAAGAAAATTGGCAGCCTGAGGAGTGCGTATATCAGGGAGCGCAAGAAGGTCGTGAAGTCTGAGGAAACTGCAACTTCAGCAGATGAGGTCTATGTGCCCAAGCTCTGGTACTATCAGAGTCTCCATTTTCTGAAAGACCAGACTGATGTCACGGAGCCAACCTCGACTCCTCCTTCCACGCTTCCTTGCGCGCAGGCCACCCCTGATGAGGCTTCCGAGGAGCAACCTGGGCCTTCCAGTATGGAAGAGGTGGAGGAGCCCAGCTTGTTCCAGGTATAGTAGTTTTGTTACCATTTATGGGAATAATGAATGATGTTCACTTAATTCAGGATCCCCAATTGCTTAGTTCCTAACGTGTTTGACATATCAACTGACAGTAGTGTTGGAGACATTTGGGGCCAGAATCTAAACTGCTGGGCTGAGAATTGTATGGTTTTCTATTTGTAAACATTTTGCAACAGTCACTAGATGAGAATTGTGTGTGTTTGATGAACAAATAACTGAAACTATGTCCCTTTTTCATACACAGGAAGACCTCAGCCAGGAGGTGGCTGTGGAAGGTGGCAGTCAGGAGGAGGCAGGGGTTAGTGGCAGCCACCAGCTGGGTAGTGGCAGCCAAGAGGGGGCTAGGCCGCGGAGCCTGACTGACACCCAAACCCCTCCCCTCCGCCTTCCGTACAAAAGGGCGAGAAGGGGGGGTTATGCGGCACAGTCAGCGCTCCGCATGATCAGAGAGGCTTCAGACTCCCTACATGCCACACCCGCCGACGAGGAGACCTTTGGCTCGGTGGTTGTCACAAAAATGATGGGTATGGAGGTGAGGCAACGCAACATGTGTGAGGGGCTCATCCTCCATGTCCTAAATAAGGGTAGGGCTGGGGAGATGACCCCAGTCACACAAGTTTGCCATAGCTACCATGCTCCGCCTCCTCCTTCTGCCACCCCACCAGCACGACAGCCACAGCGTGCAAGGAAGCGTGGAAGGAAGACCTGAGAGTGACGACCTGGAATCAGTCTGGTCTGAGAGAAGATGGAGCCTCTTGTAGTACCAGAGCCTGGGGACCTAGATGGCATCTGCTGCAGTTCCGGATACTTTGGACTTCACGACCAGATTGCACTCCCCTTAATATACGTACTCCTCAGGCCCCCAATTTTCTACGCTTGAACAATGATGGTTGCCGTGGGGGGCCAAGACTTTGCAAATTCCCCAAGTTTCACCATGGCTGCGTTCCTCTTTGGTTTGTTGGTGTGACCTAAATAAAGGTTTTTTTGATTTGAAATAATCATTGACTATTGTGTTTTTCTTTGCTACAATGACAGTTTTTCTTTGAGTAAGCAGGTACATTTCACTAATCCTAAAGTAGAATTAACAAGGGGCACCAACAACAAACAACCTCCTAGTAAATTTAAGCAAGAAATACAAATGTTAATAATGTGTTTTTGGTAATTTGAGACACACAACCCCCCTCCAAAAAAAACAAAAAAAAACATTCAAATATGTATTCCCCAAAAAAAACAAAAAAGACAAATCATGGTAAAAAAATAACAAAGATTCTTTTCCGTTCAGAGTCAAAATAAACATGTAGTGTATAAATGCTGCAAAGTAATAAAGAAGTAAGTTTGTGAGAAGTGCGGGTGAATAGGAGCAGCTAAAAGATGTCATTCTTGTTGCATTGTAAAAGAAAAAGAGAATGCGCTGCATTAAAGACATTTTAACATTGCAGCGTGACGAATGTGCTGTGTCGATTAGGAAAGGTAGTTTTACCTGACCGAGCGCTTCCGTCACAGAATTTCTTCTGAGCATGCGTAGCACTTTGTCCGTCGGACAAGCGTACACACGCTCGGATTTGGTGTGATCGGACCGTGTTGACGGCAAAGATTTCCAGCAGGAGATAAGACTTTGTCCGTCGGACAAACCGACGAACACTGTCCGATGGTGCATACACACGGTCTGATTTTTCAACAACCTTGTCCGATCGGACAGAATCCATGAAAAAGTCCGACCGTGTGTATGGGGCTTAATTCTTTTTGTTCCACAATTTCTTTCATTCTCAGCAACATGCATACCGAATTGGCTATTCTCTGTTTCTTGCCTTTTTTTGATTTTTTTTTTTATGAAATAGTTATGTGTATTTCATTGTCTCAAAAGCTCACTAAATTGTTGTATTAAATCACTCTCTTGTGTAGATTGAAATCTAACACCACCATGTTTGTTAATGAAACCTTCAATGGCTTCCATTGATATGCAAATTAACAAGTTATTTACACTGAAGCTCGTGTAACCTGTTTTTGCAACAGTTGGTTACAATGCAACACAGAGGCACAGATAAGCTTGTTCAAAAGCTAGCTTTCACCTGTAGTCCCACAACCAACCCAAAAAAAAAAAAAAACATATACACATCCGTTTAAACACAAATTTGTTACTTGTAGTTTTACAGCCTAGAAGACACAAGGCATATTCTTAAACAATGCCTTCCTGTTAGGTTGCAGGCCACATTGAACTTCTATTGGAATAGAGAGCTATTTCACTCTCACGTGGGTAAAAATAAAAATTAATCTATATTTCCCCCACTTTTTTTCCTCAAAGCTGTATGGTAATTCCTGACAATCTCTAACCAAGGGTGATCAGCCCTTACTCACCAGTCCTCTTGACCAGCTACATAGTATTCTAACACTCCGACCGTGTGTACGCGGCATTAGTTTTATGGAATTTTTATTCATTTTTTTTTTCACTAGTAATGGCGGCGATCTGCGTTTTTTTGCGAAATTATGGCGGACACATCGGACAATTTCGACACATTTTTGGGACCATTGTCATTTTTACAGGATCAGTGCTATAAAATTGATTGATTACTGTAAAAATGACACTGACAGTAAAGGGGTTAACACTAGTGGGCTAGGGAGGGGTTAAGTCTGTCCTGGGGAGTGTTTCTAACTGTTAGGGGGATGGGCTACAAATGACACTTCAGGGTCGTGCACGCTGCCGGCGGCACACACGTGACCACACAGGGGTAAATTCAAAGGATGCCGTGCCATTCTGCTGATGTTTATGTACATGCCGCGGTTGGCAAGTGGTTAAGAATGCTTGGAAAGAAAAAAGCTTAGGTGCGTTTTTAATTTGCATCGGTTGAAGAATGATCGACAGATTTGAATTCTGTGTGAAGAATAGCTGGTTGTTAAACCGGCCACCACATCCTTAACAACCGATGACTCTTCAGCGTCCTGATAAGGGTCTAGTATCGATTTTGGGGGAACCCCAAGCCATTTTTTTATTTATTAGCATGGGTTCCCCTTAAAATCCATTGGGGGGAAGCCCATGCTGTTGTTTTTTTTTTCAGAATTTTCTATTGCCGGCATTCTTTTGTTTACATTTCAGCTGTCAATGAGGAAGCCAGCTGACAGCTGATGAGTCATTGGTTAATAAGGATGTGATTCCCGGCCCGCTGCTTAACAACCAGCTATTTTTCACACAGAATTTGAATCGGTTGATCATTTTTCGACCAATCTGAATTCAAATCTTTTCTAAAATTTTGAATTCGTCAGAAAACTAATAAACAAAACGAATTTTAAGGAATTTCGTTACTATTTTATGTATCCGAATCTCCGAATGACCAAAAATTTGTCAGAATTTGTATTAATATAGAAACGAAATGTCTAGTTTCAATATTAACCTTATTTGCCACACAGTTGCCCAAATAAACAGTGCATTGAGATCTGCCTGTATGTTGGAGACATCCTGTAAGGACATTATTCTACTGCAAAGTTTGCAGATGACACAAAGACTGAAATGGTACTTTTAATCTCAAACCCTATATCATTTATAAATATATTAAAAAGCAAGGGTTCCAACACTGAACCTTGGGGCACACCACTAGCAACCATAAACCTTTCAGAGTATGAATCATTGACCACTACTTTCTGGTCTTTTAGCCACTTTTCTAGCCATTTACAAACTGATTTTTCCCAGCCTGTAGACTTTACCTTTCACATTAGTCGTGAGTGGGAAATGCTTTGAAAAATCCAAGTATACCACATCCACAGCCACCCCTCTGTCCAAGGTTTTGCTCATCTCCTCAAAAAATAAATCAGATTTGTCTGAAAACTTTTGTCTTTTATGAATCAATGCTGACTTTTTCATGAAATGTTTTTGGTCACCCTTTTAACCACTTGCCACCCGCCCACCATCAAATGGTGGTGGGGCGGTGCGGCTCTTGTTCTGGGTTGACATCATATGACGGCACCCAGAATGGCCACTCTCAAGCTATTGTCATTCATCTCTCAACATGGGCCCTGAGAGCTGCCAGAAGCCCAATGTGGTTCCTGTCCTTTGTACATACAAACTGAAACACAACATGACAGTGTTTAGTCTGGGATGTCTGGCACACTTGAGGAGGACTGCTGGTTCCAAGGATTGGAGTTGGAGGATGAGGCACAGGTGATTGCACTGTCACCATCAGACAAGACACATGGCAGCACCACCATCCTCAGTGGTGTGCCCTAATCTGCATCCTTCCTAGCTGCCAGAAGATTGACTTATTGGGCTGTAAAGGATCTGTAGCATACTATGCTTATTGAGCCATGTGTTCATAGTCTTATGTACCCTGCTAACAGAGTTATCTAGTGGCACAGACACATTACATTTCACATGCTCTGTACCTGCCACTGTAGTGTTGCACAGCTCATAAACTCATAGAAGGGGGTGAATTGCATGAAGTGGAAAGAGAGCAGCAGCAAAGCCAGTATTTTTGCCAAGCAGGCAATAAAATGCTGGGCATGAGGGTAATTTGGAGACATTTCTCATGTCCCAGAGCTGATGAAGAGACATCTGCCTTGGAAAGAATGCTGATAGAGATGGTGGGGTTGGTGTTGAAGAATTCTACAGACCTTCAAGCATTCTATTGAACCTCCTCATCATGGCCCTAAAACCCTCTTCCTCATATCAAGTGACATATCCTAAACCTCTGAAACACCTTGTCATACTTTTCTCTTCTTTTGTTTACTGTCATTAGAGGCCACATATGTTGTGGCAGATACAGCAGGAAAATAGAAATGGGGGGGGGGGGGGGGGGCTAGGAGATGTGTAAATTTAGGAATAGGAAGGCTGAGGAGTGAGGGCCTTTTACTGTAAATTTGTCTAATTTGGATGCTTCTCTCACAAAGCTCTGTGGTGCAAAGTAGTTTGTTTCCTTAATATGTGGTACCCAAATGTCTGGTACTTTTACCACAGATGATAGGCATCAGGCAGAGGCTGCAGACCACACTGTTGCTGTCAGCAGGGATTCTGTACTGTCTTTATTTACATTTTTACTATGCTTTCGGCCTGCAATGTCTGTGAGAGCTGCAGCTCTCATGAATAGAAACACCAGTGTTTTTTGTCCCCCCCCCCCTCTCTCCCATTGTTCATTCACAGAATGATTTGTATTCAAGGGATTGTTTCAGAATAGAAATCCTGTGAATAGGCAGGCAAGCATATAGCTTCAATCTATGAGAGCTGCAGCTTTCATGTTTAAATACCAGAAGTATAGTGAGAAAGATAGTGTCCTGGAAATTTATAGATAGGCAACTCCTATCCTCATATTGATTAGTGGTTCCAAATTAATAATAACTACTGCAGTAGGGAACAGACACAAAAGATACGCTCAGCATCTTTCCAAATAACCGTTCTCCTTTATTATGACGCAATTCAGGGGTTTTATACACATGATTACGTAGGTATCACATTAATATTACAATTGTTAATTTATGGTAACAAGGGGCGTATCATAGGCAGGCTTATTCTAATCAGGACTCGAAAGAATGTAAACATGTACTGAAAACCTTATTAGTGCCATGTGCACAGTGAGGGCAGTGTGCAATACATACAAAATAGAATACAATCATATACAGAACTTACAAATTTCCATTACATCTCCTCTCTTTTGATCAATATTTTGATCACTAACCATACCTGCTATCACCTTTAACCTGGAACCTCCACACGCTTAGGTGGAGGTAGTCCTGGCCAAAGAGGCAAAAACTCCATTGTGGAGAAAATAATAGCTGAGCAGCTTTTTTCATTACAAAATGACTTTTCATTGTGAAAAACAAATGATTGATAAGACATATTTACAGAGTACTGGCTGTACACTCCTGTGGCCAGAATGGCATTCTAGCTTAAATGTTGGTATGCTGACTTATCAGCATATGTAAACACAGACAATTCTACAAAAAATGGAAAAGGTACAAAAGACAAATATGACTTCAACATGGCTAAACTACTTTTCAAATATATATCCCTTACAATTAAAGTAATTTAATCAATAAAGTACCCTAGACTGTGATTGCAAGAGGGAAACAAATCAAACACAAAGATTTCTTTAATTTAGTCATTTTTGCAGTGTCTGGTGTGGATCCAGGTGACTTTTCCTTCAAGTTTTGCAAAACTGTACATGAAATAGATGTTGTATTGAGTCTCCAAACATTTCCTTATATATAAATGTCTCTTAACAATCCACAAGTCACCTGGCTTTAGTTTTAGATCCTTCCAAACTTTTAGGATCTGGAATTGGGGAGAAAACACATAAATGAGTTTGTCAAAAACCTTAAAAGATCAGCAACATTCTCTGTGAGATCCGAATGGAGGACTTCAGCTGCTGAGACAAAATATAAGTAAGTGAGTAACACACTCCCAAACCAAATCCCATAGGGAGAGAGTCCAACATCCCCTTAGGGGCTTGATAAATTATAAGAAAACACTCAGGCAAAAGTTTCTTACTCTACTTTGAACGCTACATTGTAGACAGTAGGGAGTGTAAAAATAAAACCTCAAAACTTCTAGTAAGGACTCTCCTATAAAAATGATTTCCTCCGTTACTCTCTGTAGATTCTGGTACTCTGTACTTACAAACTACTTCTGATAACACTTTTTACTGTGGCCTTTGCAGTAGCATTGGCCACTGGACATCCAAAAAACATGTCCATACAGACAAAATGCATACTCGTAAGTTCCTGACTTGGGCATCTGGATATATCTTTTTGTAATCTCTGGAAGGGATGTTCAGCTTTTGGTAACACCTTTGGTAACAGGTAAAACAAGAAGTGGTATGTTATAAAAACAACTGTGGAGAACCCTGGCTCTATCCCACGCTCATTTACTAAGGCAGCCATAACTGCTTGTGACTGATGACACATGTGTCAAGCTGGAGGGAAAAAAGTGACTGGCAGACATAAATGATCACCTTTTCCAATGTCCTGTTTCATAAGAAGTTGCCCACTGTGGACCACTTGTTCTTCTCGTTCTGGGGTCCTTAAAGTTGAATTATTAATCCCAGCTATACTGGGCCAGAACTAGGGTGGAATCTGTGAGTTGCACAGACCCAGCAAGTGTCCGGGGGCTGTAAATGCAGCATCCTTAGTCGGTCTGCTTCCATGTGTGAGTTTTAATGTTAGTATGGCTACCTCAGCAAGAACCTGGAAGGCTGAAAACAGCCGATCAAATTAACTTAGCATGCTTGATTGGTTTACCTGCCGAAGTAAAAACAAACTTCTGGCCCTTCAAATGGAACCAAAAGCTCTCCAATTCTCTACTGTCTATATAAATATATACTCTTTTTATAGCTCACAGGCTTTGCTAAAACATGAAGCTCTGCTTCTTGAGCTGGGGAAAAAGGATCCAATGACTCTAAATACAGAGTATCCTTCTGGGTGATAAACTGCATACTCAGTATAAAACCGGGAATAACTCTACAAAATATTAAATATCTGGGTCTTCAGGGAGTGTGTCCTGCACTGGGCTCACAGCAGCTGATTCCTACGTCATCAATTTAACACATGTGGTCTCCCCCATCTACAGCCTCCTCCAATAGGGGCAATAAGGTGGCTGGATTAAAATGTGTACATTTTAATCCAGCCACCTTATTGCCCCTATTGGAGGAGGCTGTAGATGGGTGGCTTCACTTCCCGATTCCCTACTGCGCATGTGTTAAATTGATGACCTAGGAATCAGCTGCTGTGAGCCCAGTGCAGGACACACTCCCTGAAGACCCAGATATTTAATATTCTGTTTTAGCTCTCATGTCTCTATTTCTTGACTTTACTAGTTGTAGTGCCTGACCCCACTAAGAAACCTTCATTGGAGATATTTGACTTGACCTCTTTTGATCTTGAGATCACCCAAATCGTCCACTTTACTCCTCCTAATGCCCCGTACACACGTTCGGACTTTGTCCGCCGGACCTAGTCCGGCCGATTGTCCGCCGGACCTAGTCCGGCGGGACTTCCCCACACACGCCCGGACTTCCGAGCGTGTGACTTGCCCACACACGCCCGCACTTATCCGGCGGACAATCCGCTGGAAAAAGTTTGCGGGACTTTAGGAGGAGTAAAGTGGACGATTTGGGTGATCTCAAGATCAAAAGAGGTCAAGCCAAATATCTCCAATGAAGGTTTCTTAGTGGGGTCAGGCACTACAACTAGTAAAGTCAAGAAATAGAGATATGAGAGCTAAAACAGAATATTAAATATCTGGGTCTTCAGGGAGTGTGTCCTGCACTGGGCTCACAGCAGCTGATTCCTACGTCATCAATTTAACACATGTGGTCTCCCCCATCTACAACCTCCTCCAATAGGGGCAATAAGGTGGCTGGATTAAAATGTACACATTTTTCATTGTTAGATTTGTACATAAACAAACAAAACAAACTCCTATTTTAAACCTTTCATTAGACAAACATTTAGTTAGCTGTATATTTGCTGCACAAAATGTCGGACCATTAAAAATTAAATATTTGACCAAAATAATGTCTAACTTTGTCTAATAGCACCTTTGCATAAAGGTACAGCTCTGATATTTCGGGGTGAACCCTTCATTACTGGGTCCAGCTTGCATAAATATATTACAATGGATTGTTTTCTATCACGCTGTTTGTGTAAGAACTCCAGTTTCATGTTTCAAAAAGACAACTTTTTCCTGGCAATATTATAATAAATGATAACAATGCCCTGCGGTCATGCAGAGATGTCCATAAATCCAAAATATTCTTCTGCTTATACCCACTGTACTTACAAGGAAAAGGGGCACATCATTTCACAATCCACACATTCTGCTTTGGATTCAAAAATAAAAATAAATAAAAACAAACAAAGCGCTCAGCCACATCAAAAACTATAAAACAACTGGCTGCAGGAGGGATCTATCCTAACAGGGTGTGTGGACTTGATGTGATGGGTCTGTCATATTTACATTTTATTTATTATTACTCTCACATCATGGACCGCACATCAATTTATTATAAGACCTTTAGATTTCATTTTTGTAGAAAAACTTCTTATGTATCCCATCCATCTTGGCTTTGTTAAACATTATGGCAGCTGCATTCCAATTAACAACCTCATCTTAATCTTTTTTCTTTCCACTCAATAAATGTAAAATTACAAAATTGTTATCTTAATCTAAACTAATCCCATTTTTATAAATTCCCCATTAACCTGGATTTCATTTCCAATCAAAGGTTGTCTAAACCAGTTTCAATATATCCATATTATTAATAGATTTGTTAAACTCCAATTAGAAATTAATACTCAAATGATAATTTCAATATCACACCCTAATATATATATCCACAGATAACGTTCCTTAAAGGGGGACATATTAATTAATTTTACTTAATTCCCTATTAAATGCACTGTTTCCACTATCAAAGGATATTCAATTTGTGTAATACACGGTTAAATGTAACCTTCATTTTACCATGTTTGGAAAACAGATTCAAAAATAATTGTGATCACATTGTTTATCATTAGATTTGTTAACCCGGCACATAAAGTTATAAATGTTTTGTCTAAAAAACTGAAATTGGCATGGTGTCCTTCCAGCTTATCACCAACCTCTCATCCCAGCTACATTCTTTCAGGAGAGCACAAAGGAGGAGGGTCACATCTGCGTACATGACACACACAAGCGATAGAACTAAAGGTTCCAGCATTCACACACATACACAAATATCTCTCTAAAATCGCTTACATTTTTCCCATTTGTACATAACACATGCATATCATTCTCTCACATTCTTTTAACTCTTTTAAATACTTCCTTGATAAATTTCTGCTTTCCTTATTTTGTTCTGATATCCTTTGCATCCAATGTATTGTAATACCATACTTCACATACTGTATCTTCTATGATCAGACGGGCAGCCATAGTGCTCATCTCATCTTCCCTCTCTGACAACATATAAAATATTCTGTTTTAGCTCTCATGTCTCTATTTGTTGACTTTACTAGTTGTAGTGCCTGACCCCAAATTAATCCCACAACTTAACATGAAAATGTCCCTTTCTGTCTAGTGTTAATTGTCACCCTTCATCCATCCTGCTCACATAGATAGCTGTTTCTCTAGCTGTGTACTCTGCATGATTCTTAGTCCCTGTGGACTTCGGTGGTAACCCAGTTACCCATTGTGGATCCATGTCCACTTTAACCATTAATCTAGGGGCTCAGTATAGGCGGAACCGCACCTTCGGTTCATATATAGCGCTCCTCTTGCGCTGGGCATTTTTAAAGGGTCTCTTACCCTTCATTCCCTTACTTAATTTAATGCCCATAATGACTGGCCAGTCTTCTCTACGTGTGCCTATACCCTCTTGCCTCTAAACTACTTTTTCTAGCAGATGTACTTCATATACCCGTGAACAGCACTATTCTTCCCTTTCTTATCTATAACACTCCGATGGACAGTAGACAGTGATAACATATAACCACCAATCAATACAGTTCGATTAAGGGGAGTAAGATAGGTACCCTTTGTCCCGAAAATTCCTTACCGATCAAGGAAGTCTGATAACTCAAATGTAAGCAAAAGGCTTACCTCAGCCGGCTGATTATCAGAAATTCCCGGATCGTCTCAAGCTCCTCGTTTCGGATACTCAGGGTCACCTTTTAACCCCTCCTGGCTGGCTCGCCACCTGTCCTGGAAATTTATAGATAGGCAACTCCTATCCTCATATTGATTAGTGGTTCCAAATTAATAATAACTACTGCAGTAGGGAACAGACACAAAAGATACGCTCAGCATCTTTCCAAATAACCGTTCTCCTTTATTATGACGCAATTCAGGGGTTTTATACACATGATTACGTAGGTATCACATTAATATTACAATTGTTAATTTATGGTAACAAGGGGCGTATCATAGGCAGGCTTATTCTAATCAGGACTCGAAAGAATGTAAACATGTACTGAAAACCTTATTAGTGCCATGTGCACAGTGAGGGCAGTGTGCAATACATACAAAATAGAATACAATCATATACAGAACTTACAAATTTCCATTACATCAGTAAAGAATTTAATAGTGCCATACACCTTATTGGACAAAACTTGTTTTACACTGCACATAAAAATAAAAGCCATTGTCTCTGGCTGCTGTCAATCACAGTAAGTAAGCCAGTCAGGAGATGGAGGGGGTGGGGCCGAGCCATGGCTCTGTGTGTGAATGGACACACAGAGCCACGGTTTAGGAGCACAACTGCTTGGGTGCCCCCTGAGCAAGCTGCTTACTGTGTGGGCATCCGGCAGGTGGGAGGGGCCAGGAGCACGGGAAAGGGACCCAAGAAGAGGAGAATCCAGGCTGCTCTGTGCAAAACCACTGCACAGAGCAGGTAAGTATAACATGTTTGTTATTGATGTAGCACGACCCCCTTGAGGACTGCTTGGATTTACCTGCTCATCTGCATCACCATGATCCTGTAACAATTCCAACCCACCTGACACTCTGGGTTCAGACATCATTGCACCACCTTGAAGTAATAAGTCAAACAAATCAGTACGTTTATAATCTATTGACATTTACTGTAGTGCTTTAGAGAAGATCTTGTTACACAGAGGAAGTAATAGATCAACTGAGCTTTGCATAACAGTCCCAGCTCAGCAGAAGAATTCCTCTAAAATAATACAAGTTAAGGCAGTTTGGCAATAACAAAATATGGAATACCTCTTGAACATGACCTGAAAGGATAAGCAAAAGTTAAGCATTAATCCTGGCAAAACTTTTAAAGGGAAATCCAGGCCATCATATTTAACCTCTAATCCTAATGAGAGATCAAGCAAAACAAGAATGGTATGAGGGCCCTTTAAGCAGTAATGACAACAATGTCCCAGTTACAGATGGTCTTCACCAGCAGTCAGAGCTCATTAACTGTATCCAATAAGGTGCATTAACAAGGCAATGGTATTTCTTGGAATGGTTGAGGCTAAAGGTGTCTATGTACAGTGCTCAAATAGAAGTGCAGTAAAGTATTCCCAAGGTAAAGCTGTCTGTACACAGTGTCCACGTGAAGCAATTGCCCTCTCACCAACGACCAGGCTGATTCAAAGCGTTCTGAACAGCGGCTCTCGGAAAGATGTCCCTGTAGCAGATCCGCTGTGACGATCACCTGATGCAAAGCGCAGGTTGACGGACTGCCGAGTTGGTGCTAGATGGATGTCTGACAAACAGCATGCAGTGCTAGACCCTTCTTGGCAGTGTTGGAATGTTGTACCCTACGGGTAGGCCATGACCTCACCCTCTCTGTACAGAGAGGTATGTCACACATAGGGCCCAGGAGGAAGAGAGCATAGGGCGGACCTCTGGTCTCTTTTATAGCTCTACTCAGCAATCTCCCTGATGGTAGCAAAGATCCGTGGGATTTGTAGTCCAGGTGTATATTCATGCAGAGAAATTTCCATTTAAAGGACCTACTAATCCCACAATCCCTTTGGTTTGGCTCACGAATATGTTTTTTAGATCATGACACTGGGCACAAGAGGGACAATACGATATATATAGAAATGACTGGTAAACGCTGTATTTTGCAATTGTAGTCCACATTGCTACATTAAAAAAAAAAATTATAATAAAACAGAAGAGGAAGCTTTTGAGAGCCATTCAACTAGCTCCTGCATGTGCTGTGATTGTATAGAGATGTGTTTTTGCGATGAGTCATTCAACTTGGGACACACTTATAAAGCAGTGAGCGTGACATTGAATAAACATTGACTGCAATGTCAATTAAAACACATGCAACTGCAGAAAAATATTTGGTGATCATCACAATTACAAATTTTTAAATATATCCCTCCCCTGAGCTTTTGATCTCCGCAAACATAGGCTTTTTTTCTGCACATTGTAAATAAAAAAGAGATGAGTTCTTCTTCCTGGCAGGATAAAAAAAACTACATAATATTATATAAACTACATATATTTTATTTTTCATATTTTACGGAAAAAAAGAAAAAAAAAATTACAGTGTGTTTTTTTTTTTATTTAAAATTAGGAAACTATTTAAAAAAATATATACTATATTTCAATTAAGTGTAGTAACCCATATTAACCATTACAAAGTTCATCTTCTACTGGTCTTTATCAGAATGAATGTATATTGGATACAGTGGCTTACTGTACTTAAAAAAATTAGCTCTTAGGGAAAAGCATTCTTTATTAAGGTTGTTAAAATTTATATACCTGTAAAATTTTATAGATTTAATTTTATACCATTGCCAATCTGAATATTGCTCCAGTCTTTACTATCTAGATTTCTTTCTTTGCAGCTTTATTACATTCTTTATTTTTCTTTATCAACACAGTTTCTGTTCCCTCAAGCTTCAAGAATTTATTTATTTTCCTTTTTCTGCTTAATCACATCAAAATCTTTCATATTTAGCTTCTCTTTCATTTCTAAAAAATGTATTCCCACAAAGGATATAATTGCAATAGTATTTATCTAAAACACTTCTTTAAAAAAAGTCCCATATTTTCAGTGACGTATATACTTAAAAGTTTAATTTGCTAATTAAAAAGCATCTCTGAGATGTTTAAAGTTTGCTATTCTAAAATTCATATGGAAAATGTACATATTATGGACTAATATTATACTTTTGCCTGACACTTACCCTGCATAGTTGGCAATGACATTTGGCTGATTTATAAGGAAGTGAATTTGGCATACAGTGAATATTTAAAGTATGGTATCAGCTATTGTGAGCCTGGAATACTTGTCTAATAAAGCTGTTCATGTCTTGAAACTATTTGGTATGGCAAGGAATATTCCACCCATGGAGTAAGGTAGGTAGTACCTCACCTTTCCTCTCCTCAAAATACAATTAGGTATATCATTTTGAAAAATGAGCTTCAGATATAATATTCAGCCTTGTTATTTGAATGTTAAAGTAAGTACAGATGCAATTTTCTCACCTGGAAATGTGGGGAAATGTGTAGTGAATACATCACTGAGTGGTTTATAAATATGCCTTGCCTTTTCAATAAAAAAAAAAAGGAAAAAAGATAATTCCCAGCAGGGAGTAAATTGCTGAAATTGTTTCCCACAAAACAATCAGCCTTCTAAAATATATTGTATTGTATGTATTGTATATATAAGTGATTGTAAACCTCAAAGATGAAATATGAACAATTCATAAGGAAATATGAAATATCCCTTTATATTGCACACTTGTCTCAATTAAGAGTGATATGTGTTATTTCTGTCTGCTGCTTTGTTTCTCTGCTATCAGCTTGAATCACTTCTGCCACGATTTTCTGACATCAAATGAAAAAAGGTGGTGCGGAGGGATCTCCAGATGACTGACAGCCTCATCTCTGTTCCTGTGTGCTGTGTGAAAGGGGTTGTGTCCATTCCCTCCAATCAGCTCTCAGAGCTCTCCTCACTGAGCGCTGCAGAGTGTAATTTCAGATTCCCCATCCCCTTTTTTTCTGATAGCTCAGACAAGCAATATGAATATATAGGTAAACAGTGTGGCGCTAAGAAAAAATGTAAGAACACTTTTTGCAGACGAAAATATAAATCTCGACCATTATAGAGTGTTCAACTATAATGTGAAAAAAATGTGTAAACGTTGATCATATGTGCACTGCGTGAAACACGTGTATCACTTATACTCAATATACGTATGGTGCACTTTAGGAAATCAACTAAATCAGCCGATCTTCATGAACGAAGAGGGTGATGTTTGATAAGTGCACTCAACTGTAGCAAAAGTATAGTAATCTTGAAGGAACGTATTGGTAGAGCACTACAGAGTATAAACAATATCTTACAATGGGGGCCAAACACTCTTGCGAGCAACGTTGGCGGTAGTGATGGGAATCACGTGCTCTGACGAGCAAGTGAAAACAATCACAGCCTAGTAGGTATAAAGGTCCGAAATAAAATGTAACTGCACAGAGTAAAACTTACAGTCACAAAATATTACAAAAACTTGGATTATTATAATAATGTATGAGTTAGACAATAATCATGCAGTCATACTGAATGGTACCGTCCTGAGTGATACCAGGAAGGACTATTGGATGGGACAAAGGAACAAAACACCCCTATGGCAGCATGAATGGGTAGATGGAAGCTATGGACAAACACGCCAAAAATGGCCATATGTGTATACAGTATCTCATAAAAAAACAATCAAATCTAAATAAGGTTAATAGAGAGGTCCATAGCATAGCATTCTGGAATTATTTTTCTTAAAGAGAGCTTGAAAACTGTATCCTCTTGATAACGGATTAAATTGCAAACCAGAAGATGTAAATGAATTGGGTACGCTTACCACATCCGGTGGACCCACTAACCGGTGGTGAGGGGTCAAACGGGCTCTAGATTTTAAGGCTCACGCCTATGCTGGATCAATGCTTGAAGCAAGGCTCGACCAGAGATGTCTCTCTCCACTCACCAGATGGCAATGGATCGCCAAAACGCATCCAATAGAAGGACTTTCACCGCCGTGCGTGGATCATCTCAGCATATGGAGGTAAATGAAAAAAGAAAAAAGAAAGAGAGGGCCTCCTCATCGTGTGAAAAGTCCAGGAAAGGACTCCATTTATTATAAAAAATTGAATTTGCTTCCGGAATACATTCTATTAAAAAATATCTTTTAAAAGCAAAACAAAAATTTCAAAGCGCACAAGAGTCGGTATAAGTGCAAGGTTCTCCCGACGCGTTTCGTCTGATAAAGACTTCAACTGGGGCTCAATATGAATGATGGACTTTGAATGGCTGTAGAGAAGAGAAGACCTCAAAAATAAATTTAAAGTATAGTATCAAAAGGTACAATGTAAGTAACATGATTTATTTTATCTCTGTGTATTACTTGAGGCCAGTCACTTTACTATATATATATATACACACACACACACACACAGTATGTCACAAAAGTGAATACACCCCTCACATTTTTTGTAAATATTTTATTAAACTTGTCATGTGACAACACTGAAGAAATTACACTTTGCTACAATGTAAATTAGTGAGTGTACAGCTTGTATAACAGCTTGTATAACACTGTAAATTTGCTGTCCCCTCAAAATAACTCAACACACAGCCATTGATGTCTAAACCGCTGGCAACAAAAGTGAGTACACCCCTAAGTGTAAATGTCCAAATTGGGCCCAAAGTGTCAATATTTTGTGTGGCCACCATTATTTTCCAGCACTGCCTTAACCCTCTTGGGCATGGAGTTCACCAGAGCTTCACAGGTTGCCACTGGAGTCCTCTTCCACTCCTCCATGACAACATCACAGAGCTGGTGGATGTTAGAGACCTTGCTCTCCTCCACCTTCCATGTTTAGGTCTGGAGAAATGCTTGGCCAGTCCATAATCTTTACCCTCAGCTACTTTAGCAAGGCAGTGGTCATCTTGGAGGCGTGTTTGGGGACGTTATCATGTTGGAATACTGCACTGTGGCCCAGTCTCAGAAGGGAGGGGATCATGCTCTGCTTCACTATGTCACAGTACATGTTGGCATTCATGGTTCCCTCAATTAAATGTAGCTCCTCGTGCCAGCAGCACTCATGCAGCCTCAGACCATGACACTCCCACCACCATGCTTGACTGTAGGTAAGACACACTTGTCTTTGTACTCCTCACCTGGTTGCCGCCACACATGCTTGACACCATCTGAACCACATAAGTTTATCTTGGTCTCATTGGCAATCTTCTTATAGCCTAGGCCATCTTTTTTTTGGGTAACAATTCTTATTTTCAGATCCTCAGAGAGTTCTTTGCCATGTGGTGCCATGTTGAACTTCCAGTGACCAGGATGAGAGAATGAGTGCGATAACATCAAGTTTAACACACCTGCTCCCCATTCACACCTGAGACCTTGTAACACTAACTAGTCACATGACACAGGGGAGGGAAAATGGCTAATTGGGCCCAATTTGGTCATTTTCACTTAGGGGTGTACTCACTTTTGTTGCCAGCCGTTTAGACATTAATGGCTGTGTGTTGAGTTATTTTGAGGGGACAGCAAATTTACACTGTTATACAAGCTGTACACTTGTGACTTTACATTGTAGCAAAGTGTAATTTCTTCAGTGTTGTTACATAAAAAGGTATAATAAAATATTTACAAAAATGTGAGGGTGTACTCACTTTTGTGATATATATATATATATATATATATATATATATATATATATATATATATAGTAAGGGTTTAAAATCAGTTTAATGGAAACAAAACTTATTCATTCACATTGGGGCAAACTGATATCTTGGGAACCCCTTATTTCAAAAGGGACTTCCATATTCTAATACCCCCCGGGCAGACCCAACATTTTTTGGGGAGAAGTTTGGGGATAAGGTGTTTTGCAAGAGGGGAAGGATTTGCTACAAATTACCCTCCCAATGTTAAAGGTATATGGCCTGACCCCCTTTTTTGGCCAGCTTGGCTGCATGTCTGGATATGGGTCTTTTATGAATTCTTTGAGGGTACCACACTCCATTTTCTTTTCTCTTACAGGGCCAGCACACCATTTAAAAAAAAAAAAAAAGAAAAACCTATTTTGGCCCCCATAAACATTTATAAAAGACCCCTATCCAGTAATGCAGCTTGGCTGGCTAGGAGTGTGGGGGGTGTGGGGAGCAAGCTTTCATCTCCCACCATCCTGAACCATTTGTAGCCCCCATGTCCTTAAACAATTGGGTGGCCAAGTCTCCTCCCATTGCAAAGCACCTTGTCCTCATGTTGAGAAGACAAGGGCATTATCCTCACATCCTATCCCCCAAAATGGAAGTGTGGGTTAGCGGTGGGGGGGGCGGGATTGGTGATTTTTGGGAATCTAGAATCCCCCTTAAGTGTAAGGGAGCCCTTAGATATCAACCTCCCTGAGTGAGTGGATATGGAGTACATAGAACAACTTGTTACTCTAAAAAAGTTTTGAAAAAGTAAAAACACCCACACTGTGAAAAAAGTCCTTCATTAGAAATAATGTAAAAAAAATGCCTAATGTCCCGTAATGTAAATCCAACATCTATCACATCATCCTATACTGTATATCCTTATCATTCATGATAAGTGCAGCTTAACAATGTTGACCCGCCACCTGAAAATTTTTCCATGTTGGCGCTAGATGTGCATCCGTTATCGTCCGAATGCATTTCCGTCCGAGTTTCAGGGATTTTCATGTTCGTTTTAATAAAAGGATCTGAAATCCAAAAAATCCAAAATAAAAATATATTTTAATTTTGTATCCATTATATTTTCGTATCATTGCGACAGTTTGATATAGATAGATAGAGGATTTGACATGAGGGTGACAATAGCGATCTGTGTCTATCGAACCTGCAGTCAAATGCGAATAACCTAACTCTATTAGTCCAAGATTATTCGACATAGAGAGAAAAGATTTGACATTATAAAGGCAAGATTCGACAAAGCAGCTAAAAACATATTATCGCCGCAAGCAGACATTTACAGGCAAATTCTCCGCCCATAGGCTATAGAAGAATTCTAATGTTGTTTGACTAGAAATAATTAATAATTATAATTATTATTACTAGTCAAACAACATTAGAATTCTACTATAACTTGTGGGCGGAGCATTCAACCGGAAATGTACGATCGCGTCGTTGTACAGTTTAGCTGCTTCGTCAAATCTTCTTAGAACATCCAACAGACACCATAAGGCTTCAATTGACAGACTTGACCTTAATTAATTCAGATTTTCGTACAAATGCATTTTTAATTAAACAAAATAAATAAAAACGACTTTCAGGAGGAACTAAATAAATTTATTTTTAGGACAAAGCCGAAATTCCGAAACAAAATATTTCAGTGTGCACATGTCTAGTTGCCACTCTGCACAGTGATGCTGACTCATCACATTGCAGGCTGACTTCTGTTTGTAAACCAGCCAGCGTGGATCTTGTATAATGGCATTAACCAAATATGTGGCTACTGCCATAAAATGCAATTAAAAAAAAAAAAAAAACAGCTGGGGAACACCCGCAAAAGTTCATATCTGAACTGCAAACTCTATTGAAGTCTATGGGACTCGAACTTGGAATTTTTTTTTGTTAAAAAGATCTTTAAAGGAGCAGTGATTTTAATGATGCTTAAAGGAATTTTTCACTTTTATTGTTTTACTTTAACTATAGTGCCCGAGGGTCCCCTTAGTCTGCCTGTAAAGTGGGGCATCTGTACCATGTATAGGTCCCGCTGCAGCAAAACTGACAAATATAAAGAAAAAAAAGACATTAAAGTGGTGTTGCCACCAAAAAAATAAAATTTGCTTAAAAATCATAAAAAAAATAAAAAAAAAATTATTGGAAATTTTTTTTTTTTTTACTCACCTCTAAATGCCTGTTGCTAGGGGGTCCCTCGTAGTCTGCCACCTTCAGTGCCCGGGCTAAACGTCACTTCCCCTCGGGGACCTGTCATGTGTCCCAGATGACTGAGCGTCAAATCACAGCGCACGGCGCCGCGAGCGCATGCGCAGTGGGTGCCCGGCTGTGAAGCCACAGCCGGGTTCCCACAATAAGAATGCCGGCGCCGCTCGCGGCTCGGGGAACGAGGGGGGCCTCATTCCCCCGCATTGCTGGACCCTGGGACAGGTAAGTGTCCGATTTTTAAAAGTCAGCAGCTGCAGTATTTGTAGCTGCTGACTTAAAAAAAAAATATTGAAAATTTGTGGGCACTCCTCTTTAAATACATTTTCCCTGCAAGCTTTCTTTATTTTGTAAACAACGGATTGGGGAGCCAGTCTGTCGGAACAAGATTAGAGATTCTTTGGATAAATTCTGGTGTCTCTTTGGCAGACCTTGGATGGAAAAAAACAAAATTTTTTCCCCACAGTGAGCAAGCCTTATGTGAAGAAGCCAAATTATAGTACACTCAGTCCCAATTTCATGGGGGGAACATGACTTCCAATTTGTTATCAGTGTTCTCCCCTCTCTGTAGGATCATGTTACTCCCTTCTTCAACCTCAGAACCAACATCAAAATCAAGTAATGCCTGTGCATTGTCAAGAAGCAAGTGTTCAAATAATTCAGCTGACTTCTCCATGCATGATGGTGGGGCTATGGCATGAGTAGCTGTGGACAAGGAGGCAGAATAAGCCATTCTGGCAGCTTTGGTGGACTGCGCACTAGTCTCTGCTTGGATGATAGAGGATAAGGATGGTTTGGTAAGCCAGTCCACCACCTCCTCTGCATTCTGTGGCTAGATAGCATGGGCAACATCACTAAACAGAGAAAAATTTGCCCTGCCCAAGGACAAACCATGTCCACCTTTACCTGTGGACTCAGGCGCTCCTGGCCCCCGCATAGTGGCATGGGAACATCTGCCTCTCCTAGTTGGCCTCCCAGATATGATGGGGGGCTTATTACACAACTTTAATAGATACTGGCAAATGTGTAATTGGATGCACTTTATTCAATGAAAAGTGGTGTTTGGTGCACTTTAAATTGGGGACTGCTGCTAACAAAAATTTAAAAACTATAAAAAAGAGAGAACAACAGTGTCACAGTCAGAAAAACTGCAGCTGACAATTTAAAAAAAGGAGGCAGGCTTGGGACAAAAAAAACCCAAAACAAAAGAAAAACGCAGGGGTATACAGCATACAGCAAAAAATGGGGATATACAGCACTGTATACAGCACTAAATCTTATGTAATGCTTTGTTAAACACTGTTCTACACTAACACTACACTATACTCACACTATACTGACACACTACACTATACTCACACTACACTGACACTACACTATACTCAGACTATACTCAGACTATAATAACACTACACTGTCACAATAACACACTAACTCGCTAGTAGCAAACAGAGCCCTGCTCTATCTACATCCACTTCAACAACACACTACAAAAGGTTCCTGTGGCAAGGAACCTTTTAAAGTGTGGGCTGGGATTATGAGCACTGAGCCATGTTTGGGCAAAGTCATGGTGACTTTGTCCAGTCATGGCTTTGACTGTGCTCTGTGCCCTGATTGGGAAAAGCCTTGCATCTGACCAGCGGTCAGGTGCATTGCTTCATCCAAATAGGGCCCTAGAATGCATTGTGCAGCGCTCAGCAAGCAAACATCCTGCCGAGCTCCCCGCAAATTTGGGTGTTCGCTGAACGGGTGAACAGGCGATGTTCAGGCTGAACTTTTGCTCAGCTCAAACTGTTCATCCAACTCTAGTTAGCACCACTGCCATGTTGTTGTTCTACCACGCTGCCACTCACATCATAAAATGTGATTAAAAAATAGGAATAATTGTGACCATATTAAGTCATACATTTATTCTTATGTGAGGTGGCGCCCTGATGGCGTCCTCTGTCCTCTCTCTCCCTCTCTTGGCTGGATCTCAGGATCGGTTGGTGGCAAAGGCGGCAAGTTGCTTTAGGTATATTTTGTTCAATCAATGACTATGGTCCTTTATAATTGATGACACATTAGTGAACAATGTGTGGGGATTTTTATGTCTTATGCCGCGTTCAGACTTTCAGACGGCAAATGTGCGATCGGAGCTTGTTGTCGGGAATTCCAACCGTGTGTAGGCTCCATCGGACAGTTTCCATTGGAATTTCTGTCGCACAAAATTTGAGATCTGGTTCTCCAATTTTCCGACAACAAAATCGTGTGTAGACAATTCCGACGCACAAATTGCCATGCATGCTCTAAATCAAGCAGAAGAGCAGCACTGGCTATTGAACTTAATTTTTCTCGACTCGTCGTACGTGTTGTACGTCACCGCATTCTTGACGTACGGAATGTCCATCTAACTTTGTGCGACCATGTGTATGCAAGACAAGTTCGAGCCAACATCCGTCGGAATGTCCGATCGTGTGTACGCAGCATTACAGAAACTCTGCAAGACTTTTTAGTCTACCTGCCTGATATATAGAAAAAACTGGGCTATTGATTTTATAATCTTTAGAGTCATGAGCATGTTTTGATTTAGAGGCTTTGACTGTTTCTTGTAACTACATATATAAGCCCGTAGGCATGCTGACTACACTTTGTGTTCTGTGTTGCTGTGTTTACAGATCCCATAAAGAGGACTATAGGCCTTGGGCCTTTTGGCATTTTGATATACAGTGTATTATACATCTGAGCAGAGATATACCACATAGTTTCTGCACTCTCTACATATTAACAATTTTAAAACAGCAGGTAAATATAAGCTTACCAATCCAAAGTATAGCCTGTATATTCTATTGTGGGCACACGTTTGTGCTTCGTTGTAAACTGATTTCATGTTATATCCTATATAGATTCTATAGAACCTTATTTTCTGGATGAAATGGAAAGTACCTATTCCCATATATTAAAAAAAAAAAAGCAGAACAGGCATTTTGCCATACTATTAAGATAACATCTATATATACAGTATCTCACAAAAGTGAGTACACTCCTCACATTTTTGTAAATATTTTATTATATCTTTTCATGTGACAACCCAGAAGAAATGACACTTTTCTACAATGTAAAGTAGTGAGTGTACAGAATGTACAACAGTGTAAATTTGCTGTCCCCTCAAAATAACTCAACACACAGCCATTAATGTCTAAACCGCTGGCAACAAAAGTGAGTACACCCCTAACTGAAAATGTCCAAATTGCGTGCAATCAGCCATTTTCCCTCCCCGGTGTTATGTGACTCATTAAGTTAATAGGTTTCAGGTGTGAATGGGAAGCAGGTGTGTTAAATTTGTTGTTATTGCTCTCACTCTCTCATACTGATCACTGGAAGTTCAACATGGCACCTCATGGCAAAGAACTCTCTGAGGATCTGAAAAAAATAATTGTTGCTCCACTTAAAGATGGCCTAGGCTATAAGAAGATTGCCAAGATCCTGAAACTGAGCTGCAGCACAGTGGCCAAGACCATACAGCGGTTTAACAGGACAGGTTCCACTCAGAACAGGCCTCGCCATGGTCGACCAAAAAAGTTTGAGTGCACGTGCTCAGCGTCATATCAGAGGTTGTCTTTGGGAAATAGACATATGAGTGCTGCCAGCATTGCTGCAGAAGTTGAAGGGGTGGGGGGTCAGCCTGTCAGTGCTCAGACCATATGCCGCACACTGCATTAAATTGGTCTGCATGGCTGTCGTCCCAGAAGGAAGCCTCTTCTAAAGATGATGCACAAGAAAGTCTGCAAACTGGATTACTGAAACCATGTCCTGTGGTCTGATGAGACCAAGATAAACTTATTTGGTTCAGATGGGGTCAAGCGTGTGTGGTGGCAACCAGGTGAGGAGTAGACATGTGCAATTTGTTTTTTTTTTCGTTTTTATTTATTTTTTCGTTATATTCGTTCATTCGTTATCGTATGAATAAATGAACGATTCGCTAAAAATTTTAACGAATAACAAATCGTTCGAATCGAATGAATACGAAAACAATTAAAATCCGAAATAACCAAATTAGAAACAACGAAACTACGAAAGAAGAAAAAGCGAAAAACGAAAACAGTAACATCGAAAATCAAAATGAACGAAAAAATTTGTACATTCGTAACTTTTTTTTTTTTGTTGAATTGGTAATTTTCTGTGTCCCTTACAATGGCGCTGCTTAACGTGCCTCAAATGGATTGAACAAAAAAATTTGTACATTCGTAACTTTTTTTTTTTTTTGATTCGTAATTTTCCGTGTCTCTTACAATGGCGCTGCTTAACGTGCTTCGAATGGATTGAACGAAAAAATTCGTACATTCGTAACTTTTTTTTTCGATTCGTAATTTTCCGTGTCTCTTAAAATGTAATAATAGCATACAAATTACATAAAATTATGAATTATGCTCCGATTACGAATCTACGAAAACAATGTTATGAAAGTACGAATAAATCAATCTAACGAAAGTACGAATGTAACTAAATCTACGAAAATACGAATGCGTCCGAATTTCGAATAAACGAAAATTAAACTAACAGAAAAAACGAATCAACGAACAAATAACTCTTACGAAAATACGAATCGTTACCAATACTAACACAGACGACTTACGAATTTACAAATCGTTACGAATACGAACACCGACGACTTACGAATTTACGAATCGTTACAAATCAACGGAAATTAATAAAACAAAACGAAAGTAAACAAATTTTGTTGTTGTGCACATGTCTAGTGAGGAGTACAAAGACAAGTGTGTCTTGCCTACAGTCAATCATGGTAGGGGGAGTGTCATGGTTTGGGGCTGCATGAGTGCTGCAAGCACTGGGGAGCTACAGTTCATTGATGGAACCATGAATGTAAACATGTACTGTGACATACTGAAGCAGAGCATGGACCCCTCCCTTCGGAGACTGGGCCGCAGGACAATATTCCAACATGATAACGACCCCAAACACACCTCCAGGACGACCACTGACTTGCTAAAGAAGCTGAGGGTAAAGGTGATGGACTGGCCAAGCATGTCTCCAGACCTAAACCCTATTGAGCATCTGTGGGGCATCCTCAAACGAAAGGTGGAGGAGCGCAAGGTCTCTAACATCCACCAGCTCCGTGATGTCATCATGGAGGTGTAGAAGAGGACTCCAATGACAACCTGTGAAGCTCTGGTGGACTCCATGCCCAAGAGGGTTAAGGCAGTGCTGGAAAATAATGGTGGCCACACAAAATATTGACACTTTGGACCCAATTTGGACATTTTCACTCAGGGTTGTACTCACTTTTGTTGCCAGCGGTTTAGACATTAATGGCTGTGTGTTAAGTTTTTTTGAGGGGACAGATAATTTATACTGTTATACAAGCTGTACACTCACTACTTTACATTGTAGCAAAGTGTCATTTCTTCAGTGTTGTCACATGAAAAGATATAATAAAATATTTACAAAAAAGTGAGGGGTGTACTCACTTTTGTGAGATACTGTATATAGATATACTGTACATATTTTGCTAGATTGTCCAAACAGATGGTTTATTCTATCTATATCCCTTGAATAGGTCTGTGTAATACTTATCCAACTTATGGGAATGTCGGGATGCTCATTTAGGTGGCGTGGGTATGGGGGGGAGCCCAAATCCATTGGCAAATTTTGTGCTCTCTCTCTCCCCCTTTGTGGACCTAAGCAATTGATGTTTTTATAAACAATGAATGATGGTGGAAATATGATATGACAAAGAGGTATTTTCTGATATTTGTTATTCCATTTAGATTGTATGCTGTACATACTTTGTATTGATGTCTCCTCAGGAATATGTGTTGAGCCTTAAAGACCATTGCATGTGGAAAATATGCATCATGCTGTCATTATTGACTTTTATGGTTATTTACTGTATTGTGGAAAAAACTTTTATGTTACATTTTGATATTTTAAGGAATGACTAAAATATATATCTTTTAAAATAGAACAAATGTTGTGCCTGGAGTCCCATTTTTGCCATTCATTGGTTATTGAATGCTTTATATGTGGCACCAATTTTTCGGAGTCCCATTTTTGCCACTTATTGGTTATTGAATGCTTTATATGTGACACCAATTTTCGCCAAAATATCTATGAGTCTCGTTGCCAAGGAGTTACACAGAAAATGCCATCCAAACCCATTAATCATCAAAAACAATAGTGAGGACCACCAAAAATGTAACGCTGTCAAACTCGACCATCAAGTGCCATAGTGTTCGCCACACATCATTTGTTGGTCAGAGCTCCCTCCTGTCCTGTTCTCTACTACTATAGGCCATGGCACACTTTACCAAATAATGTCCCCAGTCCCACCTTGTGGTGATATCATTATTGCTATGTGTGTTAAATGATTTTTAAAATGTGTATATTTTATAGAATTAGACAAATGTCTACCAAACAGCACACTTTCTAATAAAACACAGTACATATATATGTAAAATTAAGGCCCAATAATATTTATATTTTGCAGCAACTGGTGTAATTGCTCTGCAGCTCTATTTGTTTTGAATAGCACTCCAACACCGTATTACATTAACAGACAATACACTCACACTACAGTTGAACCACAATGCATATGCCCTGTTTTGTGATGCTATGCATTTCAAAAGTGTTAGGCCCGTTATTCTGTGTGGTAAGGTGTACTGCCAGCCCATTCAAAAATAATCCTACTTAATGCAGAGTGCTTTAGCTCAAAGTAACATATTGTACACACAGTGTGAATTGTGCCCTACTATTGCCTAAATAATTTTGGGGCACTGTCTGCAGAAGCAGGACCATTTGTAGCTGGCAATTCCATGTTGCACACATAACCTTTGTGTTACCCTTCTTAATCAATCCTTTTTTTTTCTTTTTCCTTTTCAAATGTCAATTTGCATCTTCCATCTGCTACATGGTGGATTTTTTTGTCACCTCTCACCCTAAAACTGTTTTTCTAAGATATTGGTACTCATTGCGTTTGATTTCCCGAAGCAAATAGGCTGTTCACTTTGCAAGGGAAGTTGCACATTTGAAATTCGCCCGACAGCTTAGTGAATGAAGTAAAGCTCTGCTGATTTCCATCATCCAATCAAATGCAAGCAGAGATGCTGCTTATTTAATTTACCTTGTATATGATTGGGTATTCTTTGAAAAGCGAAACTTCACCACATTCACTAAGGTTTGAGGCAAGTTACCTTGCAAAGTGCACAGCCTATGTGTTGTTAATCAACCCCTTTGTGTCTCTGGCTCTGCCTTGGTTTTACTAGAAGAGTATCTATTGTGTGGAAATGTTTATAGCGATGTCAATACATTACTGTTTGTATCTTTGTGGACATGTTTCTGACACTATCAGCATCATTGTATCCCTGTAGATGTGTTTCTGCTGGCGTCAACACAGTAATGATTGTGCCTCTTCACAGCTGCTGGAGAAGGTGAAGGCTGAGGCTTTTTTCCTGTAAAGAAGAGTATTTAGTAAGCTTAAGCCTAGGTTCACACTAGTGTGAATTAGATGTGGGTTTCCCCTCATCCAATTTGCACAGCAGGAGATTGTTCACATATATCCACAGCAGCTCCGGTGCAAATTTGGTCTGAAATCGTCGGACCTCAACCGGTGACCGAGGACACACCGGATTCTCGCTGTGAGCCACTGAGTGCTCATAAGTGAACCCAGCCTTATACTTTTGGAGATGCTGGTTATTATAAGATGTGTTTTGCATAGAGAAATCTTTGTATAGTAATTAGAGTGGGAAATAAGTGTCTTTGAAAACCATACCTCCTAATCAAATTAGCTACCCTTTATTTAAATTAGCCTTGAAAGCGCACACCACTACATGATTACCCTGGCAGGTTTCTCCCTGGGTTGACATATCTGGTGCTCATTAAATGTGTCTCAATTTCCTGTTTTAAGAACATTGCAGCTGAGCATCAGTAAAAACAGTAATTCGATATTATGAAAAACATGTGATTGAGCTCAAATATTTCTAGGATATGAACCACTTTAAACAATCTATTTCATCTTCAGCATTTTTCTTGCTCTGAGAATGATGTGTGCAATAATCATAATTTGTACACTGTCTGTACACTCGATAAAGAATATACAAGTCTATTCACAGTGCAGGCCAAACATATTCATGTCACAACAGTAAACAATAGTATACAATATTTCACAGCCTGAGATGTGATAAAGAGATGAGACAGTAAAAAAAACAGAATAATGTCACTGCAATAGTCATTCTTTCTTCATGCACAAAACAAAATACATAATTTATTCTGAAGGCACCTCTGTGAATTGATATATATATTATGCTCATTAGAAAAACAAATGAATTGGGGGTTGCTGCCTGAACATTATTTGTCTATAAAAGAAGCTGAAATTTGTTTTTAGAATAGGGCAGTGCTGATTTAATCCTAGCAACAAACCAGTGGCATCTGTCATTTGATGGCTTGGCATATTGAGAGCTTTGTGGCACATAAGCGCTGGCATCGCACATTGGCAGTAGACAGGAAATTAATATATCCCATTAATTCCTTCAGGAAAATATCTCACGTTTCAGCTGCATTAAAGAAAAATTGAGAAAAAAATGGAAACATTTGGGACTTTTCCCATAAAGCTTCAAAGCTCTACAAATCTTACCATCTCTGACACGAACGTTTCTTAAAAGCCAGGAGACGGGTGACAGCTGGCAATGACACCAGAATTTCACACATTATGTCACACGCCACATGCATATTAAAAGATGCAATGCAGATTGCTTTTTGCTCCCTGGTGGGGCTGGGATTACTTTATGCATCTCATCAAGTGGCCAAACAGAGGGAATGCAGAAAATAAATCCACAAACAATGAATAAACAATGCATAATTATAGAAAAGAGCAAGTCATTTAACTGTTAGTCTTCCAGTACATAGGAATGAGGCACAGACTCTCAAAGCATATTTATTCGACTTTAAAAACATGTAAGTCCAGTTTTATTCACTTTCAGGGAGTAGAACTAAAATTTCTGCTGTGCATATTTAAAGGAGTTGTAAACCCTCATGTTTTTTCACCTTAATGCATCCATTTTACTTACCTGAGCCCCTTCATCTCTTTCGGCGAGGACGCGCTGTCCCTCTCTCCATGGGGTCCCGGCTCTTGATTGGATAGATTGATAGCAGCGCAGCCATTGGCTCCCGCTGCTGTCAATCAAATTCAATGATGTGGGGGCGGGGCCGAGTCCGGCATTCGTGTCTGTGGACGCAAATACTGGACTCAGGAGCGTGCCCGCAAGGTAACCCCCTTCGGGAGAGTGCTTCTCCTAGGGGGTTATCTGATGTGGGGAGGAGCCACAAGAGCCGCCGGGGGACCCCAAAAGAGGATGTTCGGGGGCCACTCTGTGCAAAACGAGCTGCACAGTGGAGGTAAGTATGACATGTTTGTTATTTAGGAAAAAAAAAAGATCCTTTACAATCACTTTAAGCAAACTCTGAGGATATTCAAGAAAGGAGGGAGGGGACTTGGACTTTGTAGGCACGATACAACCAGATATTTAAATAAAGACATTTTTAATATTTAAAAGTGATTTTACACAGATAAAGGTACATATTAAAAACATATTAGCTTGCCAACATATAATGTCAAATGACCGCAAATAGCATCATGATGTATACAGCCTTGTGGACATGGATGTAACAACTATTATAGTTGGATAACCAAGGGTATTGAGATGTCCGTCCACAGGGAGAGATGCAATGGAGCGGTGATGTCATCAGAATAGCACAACATACATTCAGGCTCTACATGTTTCGCGTACAGATACGCTTCGTCTGGAGCTGGATATAGAGTGGCTGGCAGCTAATGAGATCAGAAAATACATAATGAATACATACATAATAAATTTGTTTCCATTTCACTAGAGTATATAACATATATGTTCAACATTATTGCACAGAAATAGGTGATTATGTCAGTCCTATATGTGTCTCAAATGGAAGCCAGCCCAAATAGACCAGCCATGGGGAAAGGGGGCAGAACTTGCATATACAGTGGGGGCATGCATAATATAGTATAATTCAGCACAGCTATATTTCAGTATTTTATAGTAGGAATAGACTTACTATATAGTTGCAGAGCGTAAGGCAGGTAAATAGATAGTCCCCAAACAGGGCGCATATTAGGCCTAGGCGACGCTGATAGTTGAAAGCCGTATACTCAATATATGGTAAAATATTTGTCCATATACAGGAAGAGAAACCCAATACAGACCCAATCCTGGACAAAGATATAAAGCATAAGTGAAATAGGATATATCACCATATGAAGTATAAGGTAACAATTGGTTAACAATAATTGAACTTACTAGTAGCCAGATATAATATGCTATTGATCGTATGAGGTAGAGTTTCTAGGGGCAATTTCATGCCGATATCTTTGAGGAGATAGAGCCATAAAATGCTATAAACATCTTGCAGCTGAATCAGCAATGTCTCAGATTGTCCCGACCTCAAGGGTCAGGCATAATGATCTGTAAAAAGTAAAGGCAATTGATGGATGACTGAGGGCTGACCATTTAAAAGTTTTTAGTCCCAGGAAGGATAATGGATATAGGCTTACCAAGTTCGGAGATAATGACCGGAGCGGTGGCGACAAACGAGCGGCGTTGGATGGTGGAGGGGGCTCTGAGCCATAGCACACAACCATGTGCTTTTATATGCACGTCCCGTCTGGAGTCTGACACCCGGCATGACGTCATCCAAACCGGCCGAACATCACAGTGCGCATGCGCAAGATGGTGTAGCCGCGCCTGCGCAGTAGGCGCACCGACCCCATATTGGCCGCACATAAAGTGATATGTAGATAGGCAACTATCTACATAAGAAAACAACCCCTGGCGACCAAAAGCTGGATATATGACGCTGGGCGGCCGCACTGTATATAGGTAAAGCCCCATCCCCTGGCATTGTCTAGATGGGACTGGTGAACCACATAAGGCAACCCAGGAGTGACAAAATGTAACATGGACAAAAATAATATCATAGAGATATAAATACAGACAGTATATAGGAGGTATTTAGTTCACCGAGATATTTAAAAAAAAACGTATTTGCAAAAAAGATTTTTAAACAAAGATACATATCAATTAACGAATGAAAATTGTTATAGAGATTTTTATGTCATTGGCTAGTAAAGCATGAGGACAAGAAAAAACTAATATGTTTTTGACCACCCGAAAATTGCATAAAGATGGTGTTTTGTGTGTATAATGACTTGAAGTGAGTTTATCTCGTAATGTAATGTATTTCTTAAGGATAGGGTCCTTAAGAAATACATAGAACCCAATCCAACCATCACATTTAGAAGATCACGTTCATTACGAGATAAACTCACTTCAAGTCATTACACACAAAACACCATCTTGCCAACGCAAGCATGGGATCAGTTGCTGTGGTAAATGTGCATATTGCCCTTAGGTCAATCCCGATACTAAATTTAACCTCCCAATGGAGAAATATTTATACCACGTTTCTATGCCGATTGTGAAACTAAAGGAGTGGTATATTTGATGACATGCACGTGCGGTGCGTTTTATGTTGGTAAAACCATGCGCCACTTCCGCTCCCGTATCAAGGACCATGTATACTACTCCTCTGGGGGTAAAAGGATTACCTCAGTAAGTAGGCACCTTGACCTTTATCACAGATTCAATACATCAGTTGCCTCTTTCATTGCCCTTGCTGTGATCCCTAGGGATCCACGGGGTGGTGAATGGGATAAAATAATTTTAAGAAATGAAACTACCTGGATCGAGCGCTTAAATGCTACTCGATTGCCAGGTATTAATGAGGCACAGTCCTACAGACCCTTTCTCTAAGTCCGCATAAATAGACTAGTATCTACACCATGAAATATGCTCAGTGATAAATGTTGCTCTTTTGCGTGTCCATCTCTTTACCCCTCTTTTCTCTCTCACTAATGCCCTATCATTTAGGGCTATTTTCAAAAATAGGGGATAACCTTTCTAGAACGAATGCGTCATTATTAGATCTCGGTCCCACTATTGAATATCTTTATGCAATTGTCGGGTGGTCATAGACATATTAGTTTTTTTTCTTGTCCTCATGCTTTACTAGCCAATGACATAGAAATCTCTATAACAATGTTCATTCGTTAATTGATATGTATCTTTGTTTAAAAATCTTTTTTGCAAATAAGTTTTTTTTTAAATATCTTGGTGAACTAAATACCTCCTATATACTATCTGTATTTATATCTCTATGATATTATTTTTGTCCATGTTACATTTTGTCACTCCTGGGTTGCCTTATGTGGTTTGCCAATCGCCAGTCCCATCTAGACAATGGCAGGGGATGGGGCTTTACCTATATACAGTGCGGCCGCCCAGCGCCATATATCCAGCTTGTGACGCTTGTAGAGGCCACCAGGGGGAGTTTTCGCCCTAGGCCTATCTACATATCACTTTATGCGCGCCCAATATGGGTCGGTGCGCCTACTGCGCAGGCGCAGCTACTCCATCTTGCGCATGCGCACTGTGATGTTCGTCCGGTTTGGATGACGTCACGCCGGCGCACGCCGGGTGTCAGACTCCAGACGGGACGTGCATATAAAAGCACACGATTGTGTGCTATGGCTCAGCGCCCCCTCCACCATCCAGCGCCGCTCGTTTGTCGCCGCCGTTCCGGTCATTATCTCCGAACTTGGTAAGCCTATATCCATTATCCTTCCTGGGACTTAAAACTTTGCAAATGGTCAGCCCTCAGTCATCCATCAATTGCCTTTACTTTTTACAGATCATTATGCCTGACCCTTGAGGTCGGGACAATCTGAGGCATTGCTGATTCAGCTGCAAGATGTTTATAGCATTTTATGGCTCTATCTCCTCAACGATATCGGCATGAAATTGCCCCTAGAAACTCTACCTCATATGATCGATAGCATATTATCTGGCTACTAGTAAGTTAAATTATTATTAACCAATTGTTACCTTATACTTCATATGGTGATATATCCTATTTCACTTATGCTTTATATCTTTGTCCAGGATTGGGTCTGTATTGGGTTTCTCTTCCTGTATATGGACATATATATATACACAAGTTCTGCCCCCTTTCCCCATGGCTGGTCTATTTGAGCTGGCTTCCATTTGAGACACATATAGGACTGACATAATCACCTATTTCTGTGCAATAATGTTGCACATATATGTTATATACTCTAGTGAAATGGAAACAAATTTATTATGTATGTATTCATTATGTATTTTCTGATCTCATTAGCTGCCAGCCACTCTATATCCAGCTCCAGACGAAGCGTATCTGTACGCGAAACATGTAGAGCCTGAATGTATGTTGTGCTATTCTGATGACATCACCGCTCCATTGCATCTCTACCTGTGGACGGACATCTCAATACCCTTGGTTATCCAACTATAATAGTTGTTTCATCCATGTCCACAAGGCTGTATACATCATGATGCTATTTGCGGTCATTTGACATTATATGTTGGCAAGCTAATATGTTTTTAATATGTACCTTTATCTGTGTAAAATCACTTTTAAATATTAAAAATGTCTTTATTTAAATATCTGGTTGTATCGTGCCTACAAAGTCCAAGTCCCCTCCCTCCTTTCTTGAATATTGTTTAGGACACGGCACATTGTACTACTTATATCCACAGTGCCACACTGTTGTAAGGATATAATCTCCCTTTTCTCAAACTCTGAGGATATTTTATCATGGCATTATATATGTGCTTGCGGCATTATGTCATGACACTATTTTTTGTATTTCTCTGAAGACTATTTTAGCACCTTATTTAAAAATATTTAAGCACCTTTAGTGTATCTTTAACCAAAACTTTTTTTTTTTTTTTAATTTGGTTACTTATTTGTTTAAAGGCAGCAGTTGGTATGTATATACAGTATACACTATATTACCAAACGTATTGGTACGCTTGACTTTACACGCACATGAACTTTAATGGCATCCCAGTCTTAGGCCCCTTTCACATAGGGCAGATCCGCTCAGTGGGGATCGCTCTGTTGATCCCCCCTGAGCAGGCGGATGACAGGTCCGTCTCTGCTCACTGTGCAGGGATGGACCTGTCAGAGCCCCGCTATTCTCTATGGAAAGATCAGATGAAAATGGCAGTTGGAATACTGCCATGTCCATTTTCATCTGATCCCATCCGATCCGCTGGACAGATGGTGAAAGTATCACCATCCGTCTGTTTTGAGCGGATCTTGTCAGATCGGATTGGCAGGCAGGTGTCAGGGGCTTTACCTATATACAGTGCGGCCGCCCAGCGCCATATATCCAGCTTTTGACGCTTGTAGAGGCCACCAGGGGGAGTTTTCGCCCTAGGCCTATCTACATATCACTTTATGCGCGCCCAATATGGGGTCGGTGCGCCTACTGCGCAGGCGCAGCTACTCCATCTTGAGCATGCGCACTGAGATGTTCGTCCGGTTTGGATGACGTCACGCCGGCGCACGCCAGGTGTCAGACTCCAGACGGGACGTGCATATAAAAGCACACGGTTGTGTGCTATGGCTCAGCGCCCCCTCCACCATCCAGCGCCGCTCGTTTGTCGCCGCCGTTCCGGTCATTATCTCCGAACTTGGTAAGCCTATATCCATTATCCTTCCTGGGACTTAAAACTTTGCAAATGGTCAGCCCTCAGTCATCCATCAATTGCCTTTACTTTTTACAGATCATTATGCCTGACCCTTGAGGTCGGGACAATCTGAGGCATTGCTGATTCAGCTGCAAGATGTTTATAGCATTTTATGGCTCTATCTCCTCAACGATATCGGCATGAAATTGCCCCTAGAAACTCTACCTCATACGATCGATAGCATATTATCTGGCTACTAGTAAGTTAAATTATTATTAACCAATTGTTACCTTATACTTCATATGGTGATATATCCTATTTCACTTATGCTTTATATCTTTGTCCAGGATTGGGTCTGTATTGGGTTTCTCTTCCTGTATATGGACATATATATATACACAAGTTCTGCCCCCTTTCCCCATGGCTGGTCTATTTGGGCTGGCTTCCATTTGAGACACATATAGGACTGACATAATCACCTATTTCTGTGCAATAATGTTGCACATATATGTTATATACTCTAGTGAAATGGAAACAAATTTATTATGTATGTATTCATTATGTATTTTCTGATCTCATTAGCTGCCAGCCACTCTATATCCAGCTCCAGACGAAGCGTATCTGTACGCGAAACATGTAGAGCCTGAATGTATGTTGTGCTATTCTGATGACATCACCGCTCCATTGCATCTCTCCCTGTGGACGGACATCTCAATACCCTTGGTTATCCAACTATAATAGTTGTTACATCCATGTCCACAAGGCTGTATACATCATGATGCTATTTGCGGTCATTTGACATTATATGTTGGCAAGCTAATATGTTTTTAATATGTACCTTTATCTGTGTAAAATCACTTTTAAATATTAAAAATGTCTTTATTTAAATATCTGGTTGTATCGTGCCTACAAAGTCCAAGTCCCCTCCCTCCTTTCTTGAATATCCTCAGAGTTTGCTTAAAGTGATTGTAAAGGATCTTTTTTTTTTCCTAAATAACAAACATGTCATACTTACCTCCACTGTGCAGCTCGTTTTGCACAGAGTGGCCCCCGAACATCCTCTTTTGGGGTCCCCCGGCGGCTCTTGTGGCTCCTCCCCACATCAGATAACCCCCTAGGAGAAGCACTCTCCCGAAGGGGGTTACCTTGCGGGCACGCTCCTGAGTCCAGTATTTGCGTCCACAGACACGAATGCCGGACTCGGCCCCGCCCCCACATCATTGAATACAAGTCAAAAGTCCCCTCCCTCCTTTCTTGAATATTGTTTAGGACACGGCACATTGTACTACTTATATCCACAGTGCCACACTGTTGTAAGGATATAATCTCCCTTTTCTCAAACTCTGAGGATATTTTATTGCGGCATTATGTCATGACACTATTTTTTGTATTTCTCTGAAGACTATTTTAGCACCTTATTTAAAAATATTTAAGCACCTTTAGTGTATCTTTAACCAAAACTTTTTTTTTTTTTTTATTTGGTTACTTATTTGTTTAAAGGCAGCAGTTGGTATGTATATACAGTATACACTATATTACCAAACGTATTGGTACGCTTGACTTTACACGCACATGAACTTTAATGGCATCCCAGTCTTAGGCCCCTTTCACATAGGGCAGATCCGCTCAGTGGGGATCGCTCTGTTGATCCCCCCTGAGCAGGCGGATGACAGGTCCGTCTCTGCTCACTGTGCAGGGATGGACCTGTCAGAGCCCCGCTATTCTCTATGGAAAGATCAGATGAAAATGGCAGTTGGAATACTGCCATGTCCATTTTCATCTGATCCCATCCGATCCGCTGGACAGATGGTGAAAGTATCACCATCCGTCTGTTTTGAGCGGATCTTGTCAGATCGGATTGGCAGGCAGGTGTCAGCGGACACATCTTGGCTGACATCCACCTGCCCATACAAGTTAATGGGTGGCCTGCTCGGATCCACCTGAAAAACAGACAGGCAGATCTTTGCAGGCCGATCATGTGAAAGGGGCCTTAATCTGTAGATTTCACAATTGAGTTGGCCCACCCTTTGCAGCTATAACAGCTTCAACTCTTCTGGGAAGGCTTTCCACAAGGTGTAGGAGTGTGTCTATTAGAATGTTTGACAATTCTTCCAGAAGCGCATTCATGAGGTCAGGCTCTGATGTAGATGAGAAGGCCTGGCTTGCAGTCTCAGCTCTAATTCATCCCAAAGGTGTTCTATGGGTTTGGGGTCAGGCCAGTCAAGTTCCTCCACCCCAAACCTGCTCATCCATGTCTTTATAGACCTTGCTTTTTTCACTAGTCCAAATTATTTGGTGGAATGGGGATTATGGTGTGGGGTTGTTTTTCGAGGGTTGGGCTTGGCCCCTTAGTTCCAGTGAAGGGACCTCTTAAGGCGTCTGCATACCAAGATATTTTGGACAATTTCATGCTCCCAACTTTGTGGAAACAGTTTGGGGTGGAGGAACTTGACTGGCCTGCACAATGGCCTGGTCAAACATTCCCATAGACACACTCCTAAACCTTGTGTACAGCCTTCCCAAAAGAGTTGAAGCTGTTGTAGCTGCAAAGGGTGAGCTAACTCAATATTGAACCCTATGGACTAAGACTGGGATGCCATTAAAGTTCATGTGCGTGTAAAGGCAGGTGTCCCAATACTTTTGGTAATATAGTGTGTGTAGATACAGTATCTCACAAAAGTGAGTACACCCCTCACTTTTTTGTAAATATTTCATTATATTTTTTCATGTGTCAACACTGAAGAAATTACACTTTACTACAATGTAAAGTAGTGAGTGTACAGCTTGTATAACAGTGTAAATTTGCTGTCCCCTCAAAATAACTCAATACATAGCCATTCATTTCTAAACCGCTGGCAACAAAAGTGAGTACACCCCTAAGTAAAAATGTCCAAATTGGGCCCAAAGTGTCAATATTTTGTCTGGCCACCATTATTTTCCAGCACTGCCTTAACCCTCTTGGCATGGAGTTCACCAGAGCTTCACAGGTTGCCAGTGGAGTCCTCTTCTACTCCTCGATGACGACATTATGGAGCTGGTGGATATTAGAGACCTTGCGCTCCTCCACCTTCAGTTTGAGGATGCCCCACAGATGCCTCTATAGGATATAGGTCTGGAGACATGCTTGGCCAGTCCATCACCTTTACCCTCAGCTTCTTCAGCAAGGCAGTGATCATCTTGGAGGTGTGTTTGAGGTCGTTATGTTGGAATACTGCGCTGCGGCCCAGTCTCTGAAGGGAGGGGATCATGCTCTGCTTCAGTATGTCACAGTACATGTTAGCATATATGGTTCCCTCAATGAACTGTAGCTCCCCAGTGCCGGCAGCACTAATGCAGAATCACACCATGATACTCCCACCTCCATGCTTGACTGTAGGCAAGACACACTTGTCTTTGTACTCCTCACCTGGTTGCCGACACACACACTTGACACCATCTGAACCAAATAAGTTTATCTTGGTCTCATTAGATCACAGGGCATGGTTCCAGTAATACATGTCCTTAGTCTGCTTGTCTTTAGCAAACTGTTTGCAGGCTTTCTTGTGTATCATCTTTAGAAGAGGCTTCCTTCTGGGACAACAACCATGCAGACCAATTTGATGCAGCGTGCAGCGTATGGTCTGAGCACAGACAGGCTTACCCCCCCACCCTTTAAACCTCTGCAGCAATGCTGGCAGCACTCATATGTCTATTTCCCAAAGACAATCGCTGCATATGACGCTGAGCACGTGCACTCAACTTCTTTGGTCAACCATGGCGAGGCCTGTTCTGAGTGGAACCTGTCCTGTTAAACCGTTGTATGGTCTTGGCCACCATGCTGCAGCTCAGTTTCAGGATCTTGGCAATCTTCTTATAGCCTAGGCCATCTTTATGTAGAACATCAATCATTTTTTTCAGATCCTCAGAGTTCTTTGCCATGAAGTGCCATGTTGAACTTCCAGTGACCAGTATGAGAGAGTGAGAGCGATAACACCAAATTTAACACACCTGCTCCCCATTCACACCTGAGACCTTGTAACACTAACGAGTCACATGACACCAGGAAGGGAAAATGGCTAATTGGGCCCAATTTGGACATTTCCACTTAGGGGTGTACTCACTTTTGTTGCCAGCGGTTTAACCATTAGTGGCTGTGTGTTGAGTTATTTTGAGGGGACAGCAAATTTACACTGTTATACAAGCTGTACACTTTACATTGTAGCATTGTGTAATTTCTTCAGTGTTGTCACATGAAAAGATATAATAAAAATATTTACAAAAATGTGAGGGGTGTACTCACTTTTGTGAGATACTGTATATATACACATATATATAGTTCCAAGGATAACCACTGCACTATGTTTGAGATATAAGCCCAGGTGCTCACCTACAAATAAATTTGTACAAATCCAAAAGAGGAATGGAGAGAGGCAGAGGTATAGAAGTAGATCAAAGTAGCTGCACTTTATAGTCAATGTTTTGATGGAACTTAGTCTGTCCTTCTCAATAAATTCAATATGGAAACAGTGAGGGCTGAGTCATCCCTAAGTGGGTGTGACGTAACACGTAGGGCGTGAGCGGAGTCATACTGGAAGTGACGCCAGCATGGATACGAGTTTGGCACTCGTGGATATTCGTGCAGTTTCATTATTATGTACTTTAGATTTGTATATATGCATATGCACTTGACTGGTTTTATGCCATATTGCATGTACTTTTTTATTATTATTTTGATTTATTTGATGTTAAATGGATTATCTTATTTATTTGATGGTATATGGATTCTATAGTGATGGTGACCACACTATTAGTGGCAGCTTGTAATTATTTGTGGATAACATTTTTGTAGCATAGGAACTGGATAGAGGGGTAAGAATTAGGTTAGATTAGTAGCGCAGAGATTTCTTTACATACTTAAAGGAGTTGTAAACCCTCAGGGTTTTTCACCTTAATACATTCTATGCATTAAGGTAAAAAAAAACCTTCTGTGCTGCAGCAGCCCCCCAGAGCCCCCTTTTTTCTTACCTGAACCCAATCGTTCCAGTGATGAGAATGAGCCCAGCAGCTCCAGCCGCTGCCTTGAATCCTCATTGGACCGATTGATAGCAGCAGGAGCCATTGGCTCCTGCTGATTTCAATCAAATCCAGTGACACAGGAGCTGGGGGGCAGAGCCGAGTCCTGCTGTCTGTGTCAATAGCGCACCCGCACGAGTGGTACCATGGAAAGCGTCTCTCCGTGGGGGCACTCACCGAAGAGGAGGAGCCAGGAGTGCTGCCAGGGGACCCCAGAAAAGGAGGACCGGGGCTGCTCTGTGCAAAACCCTTGCACAGAGCAGGTAAGTATAACATGTTTGTTGTATATATATATATATAAAAAAATAACCTTTACAATCACTTTAACTTCTGAGAAAGTTGCTGTCCCTGTTCCATTGCAACTCTTATTGGTTTCTCCTGTTGACCTCCACTTCACTACTATATCCTGTAATACTGTAAGTGGAAGTCAGCAGATGTAACCAGTGACAGCTGCATGGGGAACCAGGAGATCAACATTCCCAAAGTATCAGAAATCAAAGTGCTGTGCTAAATAATCCATACAATAAATTATGACTAGTAAATGCATATGTAAAAAACAAGTGAAAGGAGAAAAAAGTCCCAATAACTTAAAGTTCACAGAAAATATTTTATAAAATGTCTACACAGGGCAATCATCAGTGTACTTATGCAAAATCAAAGTCAACAAAAGTGATTGAAGTGAAGTGACCCATAAATAGTGACAGCCACCGGTGAGACAATATCCACCAGCATAGATAGTATGGGTACGCCTACCAGAAGGTGTGGACCTAAGCACCTTAAGGGAATGATTCACACAGGCAGGGATAAGTGAACATTGCATAGGGACACCAGGTTTTTCATGTATTTCATATGAATGGATCTCTCATATCCCCTCAATTCTGATATGAATCGACTCCAACTTGGAATAGCCGTCTCTCAAAACGTGCACATATGTGGAAACACACCAAGCAATCGCATATAGTGTAAAACCATCATAAACAGATTTATTTAAAAAGTACAGAACACTCAGATTGCCAATAATTCCTGAATATTGATAGAAAGTATCTTCTCCCTTAGAAATTAAGTTCCCTGCACTGAAAAACGATCCAGCACTTGAGGAGGCAAACACCAGTTTTGAGGTTGCCAGTGCTGGGAACTAAGGACATTTTAGAGTCCATTTAGTGTGTTCTCCTGTGCCATATCAAAATATTCCACTGTAGAGGTCTGGAAAATCTGCACAAAAGGAACTGCTTTAAAATGAAGCAACCATTTTCTGCAAAACCCTCATGCCTGAGATGATTTAATGCATAACTGATGGATCTGAGAGAAGCCACCTGATCTCTTAGTGCAAGACATTTTCTCAGGGGGAGAATCACCTTTGTTTGGGTCCAGGCTCAGATATTCCAGGCGCCGAGCTAGAACTAATGCAGACTTCTGGAAACTAAAGATCCAGCCAATCATCTCCAGATGTGTATTATGAGAGATACATTGTGCTCCAGCAGGCAGACCGATTGCTCCTTTTAAAGCAAATCATCCATGTATCACAGAATAGGCACCTCCTGGGTCCTTAGAAGGCCCAACATTGTAGCCATGATCTTTGTGAATACTCACTGGGTATGTGATGCAGAGGGGGGCATAATGCCTCCTTCTCCCACTCTCTGATAAACAAGCAGGCTTCTTACTGGAGCGGTTCACACAATCAAACACAGCCATTGTGGGAGGTGGAGCACTGCCACTGTCCTTGTACCCACAAAATACTCCCAATTACTGTCACAACTGAATGTCACAATGGGGTTAATTCACTAAATATTGACTGAAAAAATGCATTAAAATTATGCATGCGGAAAAACAATTGTACAAATCTTTAATTCAGAATAATTTGCCTGTAAATAGTTTATGCGGTAAAATACAGGTAATACAGTAATTGCCACATATTTCCATACGGTAATTTATTACACAGTAGCTGGTTGTGGGCCGGGAAGCTAGCCATCGCATCCTTAACAATGGATGACTCATCAGCAGTCAGCGTGTTTCCTGTTGACAGCTGAATGTAAAAAAAATGCCGGTAATTAGAAATTCTTAAAAAAACAGTGTGCAGGTCCCCCCAATCCAAACCAGGCCCTTCGGGTCTGGTATGGATTTAAGGGGAACCTTACTCCAAAATGTAAAAAAAAAACGTTGTGGGGTCCCCCCAAAATCCATACAAGACCCTTATCTGAGCATGGCGCCTGGCAAGTAAAGAAATGGTGGGATGAGCCAGCGCCCCTCCCTCCTGAACCATACCAGGCCACATGCCCACAACATGGAGGGTGCTTTGGGGTAGGGGGAATCTTTCCCCCAAAGCACCTTGTCCCCATTTTATGGGGACTAGGGCCTCTTCTCCACAACCATGTCCGTGGAGGTCTGTGGGTGGGGCTTATCGGAATCTGGAAGCCCCCTTTAATGCCCCGTACACACGGTCGGATTTTCCGACGGAAATTGTCCTATCGGACAATGTTGTCGGAAATTCCGACCGTGTGTAGGCTCCATCCGACTTTTTCCGTCGGATTTTCCGACGGACAAAGTTTTATCTCCTGCTCTCAAATTTTCCGACAACAAAGTCCGATCGGACTTTTTCCGATCGTGTGTAGCGAATTCCGACGGACAAAGTGCCACGCATGCTCAGATCAAATTACAAGACCAAAGCTATTGGCTACTAGCCTCTACGTAGTTCCGTCGTACGCAATGAACGTCACCACGTTCAGAATGATCGGATTTTCCGACAACTTTGTCCGACCGTATGTATGCAACACCAGTGTCGGACAAAATCCGTCAGAAAAAATCAGACGGATTTTGTGGTCGGAATTTCCGACCGTGTGTATGGGGCATAACAATGGGGTCCCTAGATCCCAGCCCCCCCTATGTGTGTATGTAAATAGTACCCCTACTCATTGACCCACCCCCCAAAAAAAAAAGTGTAGTGCAAAAAAAAGACAATAGGCAGTTATCAACAATTTCTTTATTTAAAAAATAAAAAAACGAAATAAATGTCCCTCGGTGTAGATACATCTTCAATCATGATGCCCGTCGCTGACCTGAAAAAAGATGTCCACTGGCGCCGAAGTCTTCCGCTATCTGACAGCTCCGCCATCCGATAGTTCTTAAATAATTAGGAGGCGTGACCACCTGGCGATGTCACCAGGTGACCCGCCCCCTTGCGACATAACTGACCCAACATGTCCCTAGCCAGTGATGTCCCAAAGGGGCATGTCACCTGGTGATGTCACTGGGTGGCCACGGGCCTTAGTTATTTAAGAGCTGTCAGATGATGGAGCTTGCAGATGGTGGGACTTTTTCTTTTTTCAGCTTGGCCGAGGCTGCGGGTGTCATGATTGACAATTGATCTAAACTGGGGGACATTTATTTAGATTTTTCATTTTTAATAAAGGAATTGTCAAAAACTGCCTATTGTGTTTTTTTGCACTACATACTATGTACCCCATACACATTCACATAGGGGGGCCAGGATTTGGGGGCCCTTTGTTAAAGTGGGCTTCCAGATTCAATGAGCCTCCATCCACAGACCTCCACAACCACTGGCCAGGGTTGTGGGGAAGAGGCCCTTGTCCCCATCATCATGTTGAGGGCATATGGCCTGGTATGGTTCAGGAGGGAGGGGACGCTCACTCACCTCCCCCTTCCTGACCTGCCAGGCTGAATACTCAGATAAGGGTCTGGTATGAATTTTGCCCTTTTTAAAAAATTATTTAAGCGTGGTGTTCCCCCTTAAAGTCCATACCAGTCTCGAAGAGCCTGGAACTCCATGCTGTTTTTTAAAATAATTTTTAATTGCCGGCATTTTTTTTTACTTTTTTTAAATGCATATTTTTTTGCAATATTTACAGGCACATTTTTAAATTTGCATTAAATACCACATACTATTTTTTTTTTTTTTTTGTGAATTCAACTTTTTTTTACCTCATGCAATCATTTATGCAAATGAGTCAGGTGACCACGTTATCGTATGTGATAATCTTTAGTGTATTGACCCAAAATTCACTAGGCAGGATGTAAACAGCAGAGGAGGCAACCAAGCACCTACCAAAGGAAGGAAGCTGCATTCTTTCTACTCCTAAATACTAACCTAAGTCTAAAGCCCCATACACACGGTCGGACAATCCGCGGACCAGGTCGGTCGGATCCTGTCCGTCATACTTTGTCTGATGTTGGTTTTGCGTACACACGGTCGGACAAAGTTGTCGGAAAATCCGATCATTCTGAACGTGGTGACGTTTGTTGCCTACGACGGGACTACGTAGAGGCTAGTAGCCAATAGCTTTGGTCTTGTAATGTGATGTGAGCATGCGTAGCACTTTGTCCGGTCGGACAACCGTACACACGATCGGATTTGGTGTGATCGGACCGTGTTGTCGGCAAATCTTTCCAGCAGGAGATAAGACTTTGTCCGTCGGACAATCCGACGTACACTGTCCGATGGTGCATACACACGGTCTGATTTTTCAACAACATTGTCCGATCGGACAGAATCCATGAAAAAGTCCGACCGTGTGTATGGGGCTTTAGCCTAAGTTTAGCCAAAATTTAAAACAGAATAATCGGCACAAGGGACATAAATTACAATTAATGTGATATGTAAAGATCTGGAGTACAACAAACACACTTTTTTTTAGCATCTAAAGCATGTACCCACTGAAAAAGGAAACAAAAAAAAAACATTACACATTCCCTTTAAAAATAGCTGCTTTATAATTATATAGACTAATTGATGATGCATAAACTGTGCTTGATGGTTGATACACTTTGCAAGTCATATTTGCTCTTGGCACTTCCTTAATAAAACCATGTGTACCTATTTGAATCTTAATCCAGAAGAGGGCCTTTTTTTACTGATAGACCAACAGGTTGCTGTAAACTGTCTTTTCTGCAATTTTGATTTCAGGCAAACTAATGACTCTGATTTTTTTTTTAACTCAATCTGGGCTTGCATTCATGTTTTCATGCTGTAATACCCTGTGCTTGAAAGCAAGAAAATATGAATGTGTACAGTATATAATGTAGGCTAATTTTTCAATCATTGTAAATGGAAAAAGAAAACAACTGACAATGTCATGGGAATACTTGTACAGTGCCACATCCCATACAAATATCCAAACTGACCTTAGGAACTGAATAATACTGTAAAACAATGGATTTTAAAGGCTCCATACATACGGCAATGACAACACAGTTAAGAAATATAAAAAGTAAAAAATGTATTTATCATAATCTGTTGATAAAATCATAGGTAATCATGTTGATTCTGCTTCCACAATTACATATATACGATCACAAAGATAATGCACCATATGGTACTAAAAACAAACTATACATAGTCCATATACTAATGCTCACACGTTCTTTGGGAAATCCATATCTGACGCTTTTCACAGCTTGGGCCATTGCTTTTTCAGGGACAAAATGCAGAGATATCTAAAGTGTTGAGTAGGCCAACCACTGACCATTTTTTTAGAAAAATGGATAATGAATACATTGGGTATGGAGGGCTTCTCCAGACTTTTTACTATCAAACGAGCTCATCGTATTCCTAATCGTCCACCCCCTTCTTCAAGCAATCCCAGGACAGTTATTATCAAAATGTTAAACTACAGAGATAGAGATGTAATCCTTTCCAAAGCACGTCAACGAGGCAATATTGAGTACAATGGTAAAAAAAATTCCTTCTTCCCAGATTTTTCGATTGAAGTACAGAAGAAACTAGCAAAGTTTGTAGAAATCAAGGCAGTCTGCCATTAAAACAAATAACATACTCAATGTTATATCCAGCTAAGTTGAGAATTATGGACAGAGATAACGCTATCTTTTTTGAGAACCCAGAAGTGGTCAATGCATGGTTGGAAGAAAGATATACAAAGGAAAACAAAAAGAAAACTTCCTGAATGGTAATTGATCTATTGACAGTTCCTTTTTTTCCCTTTTTCTCTCTCTCTCCTTTTTTTTTTTTTCTTCTCCCCTTCAGGTATTTATATTTGAATACTGAAATGGTGGACTATTTATGGATATTTACTTGGCACAAGCGTAACACTTGCAACTGTGTATAGCCATTAGACAGTCCCCTTGTATGAGTCCCGTGTGGACAGTGATGAGGGGTTGGTGTTATCTTCAACCAGTTTGGGTGGTGGGTATTCCCATGAATGAATGGGCACATAAGAGGGGAAGGATTGGGCTTGGAGGGGGGTTGTGTTTTTTTTTTTATGTGACTCCTTGCTCTCTCTCTCTCCTGTTATTTTGTCAGGATCCTCTTCATTATATAGCATCTTAAAATGTGGGAAATATTTTTTCTGATATGTGGCCTATTGGATATTTTGTTTGGTCTGCTGGGAATCTAGTGGACTAGCAGCTGGTGAAAAGAAATCATGAGTAGTAAAATAAAGGTGTTGTCATGGAATGTAAGGGGGTGGGAGACAGGGGGAAAAGACAAGCAGTTTTTGAAGCAACTGAGTTTTATAAACCTGCAGTAATATTTTTGCAGGAGACCCATCTTGAGCGAGAGGATACAACGCTTTTTAAAAGACCAAGATTACTGTGTCAAATTCATGCTGTATGCTCTACTTATTCTCGAGGTGTCAGTGTCTTGGTCTCTCGCTCGGTACAGTTCTCATGCAAACGGAGCTTTAAAGACCCAGAAGGTCATTACATTGAGCTATGGTGCTTACTAAATGATATAAAATTTATTTTGGTAAATGTCTATGTTCCTCCCCCCTATAATGATGAAGTGTTGAAAAATTTCATTAGAAAAATGGCACAGTGGCCGAAACTACCAACCCTAGTAATGGGAGATTTTAATAACATAATGAACAAGGAGGAAGACAGACATAGCACCACAATAGATAAACAAAGGATAAAGAGAACCAGGTTTGCTGCCATCTTCAAAAGATGGGGTTAATAGACATGTGGAGAATTAGACATTAAGAAGAGAATACTCATGCTGCTCAAGCACATATGGATCTTTGTCAAAAATGGATCTGGCCTTGGGGAATGATAATTTTTTCCTATGGTTAGTGTCAATTCAATATGGCCCTAGGGGACTTTCAGATCATTCCCCAATTATATTGACTACACAGACTGAGGGACAATTGTCTTTTACACCTTGGAAAATTAATCCACAGTGGTTGTCATTGATGTCAGAGGAGGACTCAATAGAATTACAGTTGATAGAATTAAAAAAAAAAAAATATATATATATATATATTTATCTTTATTAGTAGTTTGGGACACTATAAAGGCTTACATATGTGGTGTAATGATTAAAGAAATTTGTAAAATTAAGAGTTCATCTAGTATGAGGAAGTAATGCACATGGTGACTCAAACAGAGCAGGACTACATCACAGATCCCACAGAAGAAAAGCATTTAGCATGGCCCAGAAAATCTATAAAACTTTATCTTTAACTAAAGCAGAAAATAGCTGATTTTTTCTAAAACATTATGAGATGGGGAAACAGGTGGGACACATGTTGGCCATGATAGCTCAAGCACCAGAGGGCCCGATAACTATCACAGAAGTCAAAGATGCAGGAGGGGTGGTGATGCACGATACAACTAGTATTAAAGAGGAGTAACCATTCTAAAAAGAAAATTACAAGTCAGCAGCTACAAATACTGCAGCTGCTGACTTTTAATAATCGGACACTTACCTGTTCCAGGGTCCAGCAATGCGGGGGATAGAAGCCCCGCTCGTCCCCCCCTCCGGCACCGCGCACTGTGATTGGCCACGCAGTCATCTGGGACCTGTCACGTGTCCCAGATGATTGACAAGAGGGAGGGGGAAGAGCTGAGCATTTCCTGCACTGAGGGGAAGTGATGTTACCAGCCCAGGCACTGAAGTAGGCAGACTACGAGGGACCCCCTAGCAACAGGCATTTAGAGGTAAGAAAAAAAAAATATTTTTTTCCAAAGTTTTTTTTTTTTTTTTTTTTTTTAGGAACATTCATGCATTTTCTTTTTTGTGTGTGCAACACCACTTTAAGAATATATATGTTGACTTCTACACCTCACTCTATGAGTCAAGGGTGTCGAAGTCAATAAACCGAGTTAACCACCTGACCACTGGTCACTTAAACACCCTTAATAACCAGACCAATTTTCAGCTTTCGGTGCTCTCACATTTTGAATGACAATTACTCAGTCATACAACACTATACCCATATGAAATGTTTGTCCTTTTTTTCACACAAATAGAGCTTTCTTTTGGTGGTATTTAATCACCATTGGGTTTTTTATTTTTTGCGCTATAAAACAAAAAAGACTGAAAATTCAGTCAAAATAATTATTTTTCTTCTTTTCTGTTATAAAATTTAGCAAATTTGTAATTTTTCTTGATAAATTTTGGCCAAAATTTATACTGCTACATATCTTTGGTAAAAATAAGTACAAATTGGGGTATATTATTTGGTCTTTGTGAAAGTTATAGAGTCCACAAGCTATGGTGCCAATATCTGAAAATTGATCACACCTGAAGTACTGACGGCCTATCTAATTTCTTGAGACCCTAACATGCCAGAAAAGTACAAATACCCCCCAAATGACCCCTTTTTGGAAAGAAGACATTCCAAGGTATTTAGAAAGATGTATTGCGAGTTTTTTGAAGTTGTAATTTTTTCCCACAATTCTTTGCAAAATCAAGATTTTTTTTTTCTTTTTTAACACAATTGTCATATTAGCAGGTTATTTCTCACACACAGCATATGCATACCACAAATTACACCCCAAAAACACATTCTACTATTACTCCCGAGTATGGCGATACCACATGTGTGAGACTTTTACACAGAGTGGCCACATACAGAGGCCCAACATGCAGGGAGCACCATCAGGCGTTCTGGAGCACCCAGGCCAATTCTGACATTTCTCTCCTACATGTAAAAATCATAATTTATTCACTAGAAAATTACATAGAACCCCAAAACATTATATATGTTTTTTTAGCAAAGACCCCAGAGAATACAATGGACGTCGTAGCACGGTACTTGCGCAGCAATTTTTCGAACACGTTTTTTTTTTGGAAATTTTTTTTTTGTGCTTTACAAAAAACAAAACTGTAAATTTAGCCCAATGTTTTTGCATAATGTGAAAGATGAAGTTATGCCGAGTAAATAGATACCGAACATGTCACCCTTCAAAAATGGCGCCAAACTTTGCTACTTAAAAATCCCCATAGGCGGCGCTTAAATTTTTTTTACTGGTTAGCGTACATGTTTTGAGTTACAGTGGAGGTCTAGGGCCAAAATTATTGTTCTCGCTATAACGTATGCAGCGATACCTCACATGTGTGGTTTGAACACCGTTTTCATATGTGGGCAGGACTTACGTATGCGTTCGCTTCTGCATGTGAGCACACGGGGACAGGGGCGCTTTAAAAAAAAAAAAATGTTTTATTGTTCATTTTACTTTATTTATTTTAGTTTGACACTTTTTTTCCCCCCCAAAAATTTTTTGATCACTTTTATTCCTATTACAAGGAATGTAAACATCCCTTTTAATAGGAATATAGCATGACAGGTCCTCTTTACAGTGAGATATGGGGTCAATAAGACCCCACATCTCACCTCTAGGCTGGAAAGCCTGAAAAAAAAAAAAACATCCTGGCTTCGATCGTAGCGAGTATTGCATGGTATCGCAGGGTATCACATGGTATTGCATGGTATTGCAGAGTATGGCAGAATATCGCAGGGTATCGCAGGGTATTGCATGGTATTGCAGAGTATCGCATAATATCGCAGGGTATGGCAGGGTATGGCAGGGTATTGCAGGGTATTGCAGAGTATTGCAGAGTATCCCAGAGTATCACAGGGTATGGCAGGGTATGGCAGGGTATTGCAGAGTATCGCAGAATATCGCAGGGTATGGCAGGGTATGCCAGGGTATGGCAGGGTATTGCAAAGTATTGTTGGGTATTGCAGAGTATTGCAGAGTATTGTTGGGTTATTGCAGAGTATTGTTGGGGTACAGAGTATTGTTGGTGTATTGCAGGGTATTGCAGAGTATTGTTGGGGTATTGCAGAGTATTGTTGGGTATTGCAGGGTATTGTTGGTGTATTGCAGAGTATTGTTGGGGTATTGCAGTGTATTGTTGGGGTATTGCAGAGTATTGTTGGTGTATTGCAGGGTATTGATTGTTGGGTACTGCTGGGTATCCATCCATCCATGCTCAGCCATCCCTCCATACCCTGCAATACCCAGCAATACACTGCAGGCTATTGCTGTGTATTGCAGGGTATGGAGGGATGGCTGAGCATGGATGGATGGATCGGTGGTGACTGCAGAGCAGTGCTGTGGGCACTAGAGATCCCGCCCACAGCACTGCTGCCACCGATCCCTCCCCCTCCCCCTCTCCTCTCACACTGTACCGATCGGTACAGAGAGAGGAGAGAGGAACCGGCGTCATGAAATGACGCCAGTTTGCTCACATGTGATCACTCCGTCATTTGACTGAGCGACCACGTGGTAAACGGCCGTTCTCCCGTTCTCGTAACACAGATGTTCTCGAGTGCACGCCCCAGGGGGAATTCTGAGAAGCCGTTAATGTATGCCCTCTCAGGGTTAAGCAACCGCCCTGTAGCCGTATTTTGGGTATGGGCCGGTTGTTAACTGGTTAAACAATTTTTGGATAAACTGGTTCTTCCAAAACTTAAATGAGAAGAAAGAGAATTTCTTGATAGTCCCATATCCCTGAAAGAGCTAAAACAAGCAGTTGCACAGACCCATAATAATAAATCACCAGGGATGGATGGACTACCGACGGAGATTTACAAAAAATTTGGTAAGATCTTGTTACCAGGATTATTAGAAGTATTAAATGATGCTTTCAGGAAACAAAAACTTCCAGAGTCAATGCAGGAAACAATAAAAATAGTGATTCCAAAGCAGGGTAAGGACCCAATGTTACCTGAGTTGTATCGCCCTATCTCTCTCCTCACCTCAGATGTTAAGACATTGGCAAGGGCTCTTGCAAATAAGTTATCAAAATATATTAACATCTTAATCCACGGGGACCAAACGGGCTTTATCTCAATGAGAGCAGCGTCAATAAATATTCATAGACTCTTTTTAAATATGCAGTTGCCTATGGAAAATATGAGATCTAGAGAAATACTGTGCTTAGATGCCCAAAAAGCCTTTGATATGGTGGAGTGGGAATATCTATGGGCCGTATTGGAGGCCTTTGGTATAAGGCCGGGATTTCTAAAATGGGTCAAAATTAGGGTTGAGCGAACCCGAACTGTAACTGTAAACAATTTACTGTATGTTCGGCTTAGAATTCGGTGTTCGGCGCTTTTTAAAAAGTTATTGTCATAAAAAGTGTTTGGGGACCTGGATCCTGCCCCAGGAGACATGTATCAATGCAAAAAAAGTTTTAAAAACTGACGTGATTTTAATAATGCTTAAAGTGAAACAATACAAGTGTAATATTCCTTTAAATTTCGTACCTGGGGTGTGTGTATAGTATGCCTGTAAAGGGGCGCATGTTTCCCGTGCTTAGAACTGTCCCTGCACAAAGTGTAATTTCCGAAAGAAAAAAAGTAATTTAAAAGCACTCGCGGCTATAATGAATTGTCGGCTCCCGTAATACAGAGAACAGTCATTGAAAGTCATTGATTAAAAAAAAAAATATGCGTGGGGTTCCCCCCAAATTCAATTACCAGGCCCTTCATGTCTGGTATGGATTTTAAGGGGAACTCCATGCCAAATGTGATAAAAAAATGTCTTGGAGTTCCCCCAAAAATCCATACCAGACCCTTTATCCGAGCACGCAACCTGGCAGGCCGCAGGAAAAGAGGGGGGACAAGAGAGCACCCCCCCTCCTGAACCGTACCATGCCACATGCCATTGGGAGGATGCTTTGGGGGTCTGTGACCCCTCAAAGCACCATGTCCCCATGTTGATAGGGACAAGGGCCTCCTCCCCACAACCCTGGCTTGTGGTTGTGGGGGTCTGCGGGTGGGGGGCTTATCAGAATCTGGAAGCCCCCTTTAACAAGGGGACCCCCAGATCCCACCCCCCCCCCCTTTGAAATGGTAAGGGGGTACAAAAGAAAAAAAAAAAACCCTACCATTTCACAAAGAAAGTATAAAAATTGTTAAACAACACACAGACACCGTTGGGAAAAGTCCTTTATTAAAAAATAAAAAAATAAAAAAAAGATTCCAGCGGTGATAATAAACTCTCCAGCGATGGGTGATCTCTTCTCGGGGTCCAGCGATGGGTGAGCTCTTCCGATGGTCCAGCGCAGCGCATCCTGTCTCGACGGAGACACTGCAGGAATCCCAGGTCTTAGCTGAGGAGGACGGGGCCACTCGTCACCTGACCCTGCCCCCTCTGATGCAAGGGGAAACGCAGGCTTCCCCAGTGATGTACGGGTGACCCCCCCCTCTGACGCAAGGGAAAAGCCGGGCTTCCCCAGTGATGTACGGGTGACCCCGCCCCCCTCTGATGTACATGGTAAGGGTACTTTTGTACTTTTGGCGGGATCTGGGGGTCCCCTTGTTAAAGGGGGCTTCCAGATCCTGATAAGCCCCCCGTCCACAGACCCCCACAACCACCGGCTAGGGTTGTAAGGATGAGGACCTTGTCCTCATCAACATGGGGACAAGGTGCTTTGAGGGGTCACAGACCCCCAAAGCATCCTCCCAATGTTGAGGGCATGTGTTTTTTTTAAATTTGGCGTTGAGTTCCACTTAAAATCCATACCAGACCTGAAGGGTCTGGTATGGATATTTGGGGGGAACCCCGCGTCATTTTTTTTTATTTGACGCGGGGTTTCCCTTAACCACTTCAATACAGGGCAATTAAACACCTTCCTGCCCAGACCAATTTTCAGCTTTCAGCGCTGTTGCACTTTGAATGACAATTGCGCGGTCATGCTGTACTATACCCAAACTAAATTTTTATCATTTTGTTTCCACACATAGACCTTTATTTTGGTGGTATTTGATCCCCTCTACGGTTTTTATTTTTTGCTAAAATTTTGAAAAAAAATATGTTTTTTTTGTTTCAGTTTCAAAACTCTGTAAATAGGTAAGTTTTCTCCTTCACTGATGGGCACTGATGGGGCTGCACTGACGGGCACTGATAAGGCGGCACTGATGGGCACCGATGAGGTGGCACCAATGAAGTGAAACTGATGAGGTGGCATTGATGGGCACTGATATGTGGCACTGATAGGCAGCACTGATGAGCACTGATATGTGGCACTGATGGGCGACACGGATGGGCACTGATAGGTGGCACAAATTGTCACTGATAGGTGGCACAGATTGGCATGAATAGGTGGCACGGATGAGCATGTATGGGCACTGATAGGTGGCACGAATGGGCACTTATATGTGGCACGGATGGGCACTGATAGGCGGCATTGTAGTGCATTGTATTGTACTGATGGATGCCAATCAGTGCCAAACAATAATGCATGCCAATCAGTGATGCCCATTGTGGGCACTGATTGGCATCCATTGTGGACACTGACTGGCATCCCTGGTGGTCTTGGGTGGCATACCTGGTGCTGGGCATCCCTGGTGGTCAGGTGGTGTCCCTGGTGGTCCAGTGTGGGCATCCTTGGGGGGGCTGCACTGATAAACGATCAGCACAGACCCCCCCAGTCAGAGGAGCAGCCGATCGGCTCTCCTCTACTCGTGTCTGACAGACGCGAGTGAGGAAAATCCGATCAACGGCTCTTCCTATTTACACTGTGATCAGCCGTGATTGGACACGGCTGATCACGGGGTAAAGAGTCTCCGTCGGAGACTCTTACAGAGATCGTAGTTGCAGGGTGTCAGACTGACATCCTGCAACAACGATCACCGTGATGCACGCCTCAATATCCTGAGGACGTAATATGACGCCTGGTCAGGATTTTGAAACCACTTTGCAGCCATCATTCTGCTATATGGCGGGCAGCAAGTGGTTAATATCCATACCAGACCTGAAGGGCCTGGTAATTGAATTTAGGGGGAACCCCACGCTTTTTTTTTTTTATCATTGACTGTCAACGACTGTTCTCTGTATTACAGGGAGCCGACAATTCATTATAGCCGCGAGTGCTTTTAAATGACTTTTTTTCTTTCGGAAATTACACTTTGTGCAGGGACAGTTCTAAGCACAGGAAACATGCGCCCCTTTACAGGCATACTATAGACACCCCCCAGGTATGAAATTTAAAGGAATATTACACTTTTATTGTTAACAACATTTTGCTGCCATTTTCAGCCCTCTAGCACTTTCCATTACTTTTTTAGAGCCATTTTAATCCTCAAAAGTTCGGATCCCCATTGACTTCAATGGGGTTCGGGTTCGGGGTGAAGTTTGGGTCAAATTCGTTCCTGAACTCAAACTTTTTTCCAAAGTTCGGCTGAACCCGTCAAGCCTGAACATTCAGGTGTCCGCTCAACTCTAGTCAAAATGTTATACAGGAACCCAAAAGCAAGGGTTAAGCCCCATACACACGGTCGGATTTTCCGATGGATTCTGTCCTATCGGACAATGTTGTCGGAAATTCCGACCGTGTGTAGGCACCATCGGACAGTTTACCTCGGATTGTCCGACGGACAAAGTTCTATCTCCTGCTGGATAGATTTTCCGACAACAAAGTCCGATCACACCAATTCCGTTCGTGTGTAGCGTAGTCCGACGGACAAAGTGCTACGCATGCTCAGAAGAAATTCTGTGACGGAAGCGCTCGGTCAGGTAAAACTACCGTTCCTAATCGACACAGCACATTCGTCACGCGGCAATGTTAAAATGTCTTTAATGCAGCGCATTCTCTTTTTCTTTACAATGCAAGAAGAATGACGTGTTTTAGCTGCTCCTATTCACCCTCACTTCTCACAAACTTATTTATTTATTCTTTTTCAGGATTTCTTGACTAGATGTTTATTTTTCCTCAGATCGTAAAAGAATGTTTGTTGTATTTTTTGGATGATTTGTCATTTTTGTTTTTTGTTTGGAATACATATTTTCAGGATAATTTATTTAGATTTTTGAGGGGGGGTTGTGTGTCTCAACTTAGCAAAACAACATTATTAACATTTGTATTTGTTGCTTAAATTTAGTAGGAGTTTGTTTGTTGTTGGTGCCCCTTGTTAATTATACTTTATGATACGTGAAATGTACCTGCCTACTCACAAATAAACTGTCATTGTAGAAAAGTAAAACACAATAGGCAATGTTTTTTTCAAATCAAAAATACCTTTATTTAGGTCTCAGCAACAAACCAAAGAGGAACGCAGCGATGGAGAAACTTGGGGAATTAGCAAAGCCTTGGACACCCACGGCAAACATCATTTTTGAAGCTTCTAAAATTGGTGGCCTGAGGAGTACCTATCTAAATAATAAGGGAGTGCTATCTGGTCCTGAAGTCCAAAACATCCGGAACTGCAGCAGATGCCATCTAGGTGAGAGGCTCCATCTTCTCTCAGACCAGACTGAATCCAGGTCGCACTCTCAGGTCTTCCTTGTACGCTTCCTTCCACGCTGTGGCTGTGGTGCTGGTGGGGTGGCAGAAGGAGGAGGAGGAGGCGGTGCATGGTCACTATCGCAAACATGTGTGAGTGGGGTCATCCCCCCAGCCATCCCCTTATTTAGGACCTTGAGGATGACCCCCTCACACATGCTGCGTTGCCCCGCCTCTATCTCCTTCATTTTCATGGCAACCAAGGAGCCAAAGGCCTCCTCGTAGGTGGGTGTGGCATGTAGGGAGGCTGAAGCATCTCTGATCAGCTGGAGCGCTGACTCTCCCACCATCCTCCACCCTTCTCGCCCTTTTGTAGGGAAGGCCAAGGGGAGGGACTTGGGAGACAGTCAGGCTCCTACGCCTACCCCCCTCTTGGCTGCCACTACCCACCTCTTGGCTGCCACTAACCCCTGCCTCCTCCTGACTGCCACATTCCACAGCCACCTCCTGGCTGAGGTCTTCCTGTGTATGAAAAAGGGACATAGTTTAAATTATTTGTTCATCAAACACACACAATTTTCATCTAGTGACTGTTGCAAAATGTTTACAAATAGAAAACCATACAATTCTCAGCCCAGCAGTTTAGATTCTTGCCCCAAATGTCTCCAACACTACTGTCCGTTGATATGTCAAACACGTTAGGAACTAAGCAAATGGGGATCCTGAATTAAGTGAACATCATTCATTATTCCCAAAAATGGTTACAAAACTACTATACCTGGCACAAGCTGGGCTCCTCCACATCTTCCAGACTGGAAGGCCCAGGTTGCTCCTCGGAAGCCTCATCAGGGGTGGCATGCATGGAAGGACGCGTGCAAGGAAGAGTCGAGAGTGACTTCCTGACATCAGCCTGGTCTTTGAGAAAATGGAGCTTGTCATAGTACCAGAGCGTGGGGACATGGACCTGATCTGCTGCAACTCCAGATGCTTGGGACTTCAGGACCTTATTGCGCTCCCTGAAATAGGTACTCCTCAGGCTGCCAATTTTTAGTCTTAACTTCTCCACGGTTGCCGTGGGGATCGTTGGCTTTACAAATTCCACAAGTTTCTTCATGGCTGCGTACCTCTTTGGTTTGTTGCTGTAATCTCTGTGTTTAGTCTGCCATAATAGGGGCATTTCCCTATACTTATCAATGAAGAGGGGGAGAAAACTCACATGGTTGAAGCCCTCCATAATCTCTGCAAGACACAACACCACACAAAACACTATAAATTATGTCAGGCTAAACTCTCCTAATCTTCTCCATAAATAAGCCTCAAGGTCTAATCAGTCTAGGCTAGTTATGTACCAACTTCAAATTGTACCTTCGTTCTAGCGATCGTCTCGTGCGTGAGCTTTCTCTCCCCTCGTCTCACAGATCGTGGCTACGACACAGGCGTGTGACGTTTTATATACAGTGCGCATGCGTCAAACTCCGCCCGCCCCTGACGATCTTTCTCGTCTATTCCCCACCCCTTCTCTTTACGGCGCAGTGGGGAGAGCACATGGCGGGGACACAGCAGGTGCGCCCCAAATATTACACCAACGAGGAGGAGGACGAGGAAAGGCCGGAGGCAGAAACGTCCCGATCCCGGAGCCTGAAATTCAAGGCCTCCAATATGTCATTTGGAGAAATGTTGGAGATGGTGGACATATTAAAGAGGAGCGACTATGATGGGAAGTATGGGCCTTACCTCAACCCCAATGTCCGAAAGGCCAAGATCATGTCTAAAGTTGTGAGGAGGCTGTACAATCATTTTGGGGTACAACGATCCAAGGAGCAACTGAGGAAACGCTGGTCAGACCTGAAACTGAGGGAGCCCGATCAGTACAGAAAGATCAAGCGAGTTCTTCAAAAAAGTAAGTAGTTGTGTTTTGTGTTTGATTTTTTGCTTGCATACTGCTCCATGTGTTTGTATTTTTTCAATGTTGTACATTAGAAAATGGCCACTTTCATGTTCGTCTGTGCATTCGATCGTACTCAACCTCGATCTTTCTGCCAGTGTCATGTTCGTGTGTGTCCATTCGATCGTACTCAACCTCGATCGTTCAGCCACTTATAATACGATGTTTGGTGAAGTTTTTAGTGAAAGGAAGTTTGTTCTCAATAGAGATGTCATCAAGAATGTCAAGCTAATTTATTCAATGTAAAGAAGAGGTCACTCAGTAGCTGTTTACCCATCTGGACTCTAGAGCACTAGTGCTGGGACACCCAAACCCCCTTTTTATTATGCTTTTCCACACATGTGCTCCAGTGGATACTAGAGGGGTGTCTCCATCAGACAAACTTCGACCAAAAAGCTAGTAAGTTTAGCACTTTTACAAAGTGACTACATTCATGTTGTTGTCATTTGTAACTGGCCAACCAAAAATATTGTCCCTCACTTTCAAGCAATGCTTGACATTTCCTATTTCTGCCCTTAATAGATTGTGGTGCTAAATCTTCCTTTTGTACATTCTCATAGGGGAGCGAAAACTCGGGACGTCTGAGGAAACCAGAAAACCCACACCTCCCAAAGAAGGGGAAAGACCAGAAGCAGAGGAGGAGGAGGAGGAGGAAGGAGAGATCATAGAAGTTGGAGAACTTGTCACCACAACAGGTAAGTGTGTGGGAAAACACAGCTACTGGTAAGCTAATCAATGTATGCCTGCCTCATTTCCAAGAGACATTTTTTTTTTTTTTTTTTTTTTTTTTTAGGTGCCGTGGATGTTGTGGAAGAAGAATCGCACTTTACCACTGAAATTGCACACGTACTCATCGGGGAGATAATGGTCTGCAATCGAGATCTAGATGAGATAAAGCAAAACATCAATGATGTTCAACAAAAATTGAAGAACATCATTGATGTTTTAGGGAAAATCTGAAAACGCACCAAGTAATTAATAACACACATTTGTGGCTGTTTGTGACAACATTTGCAACTTAAGAACTGTGTGAAATTTGGAACATGCACACATTGTGTCCACATGTGCTAGCTCCCATCATGGTGGATGAATGACAAAGTTTTTTGGTCGGTGCAACCACTTTACTAACTACTAAAGTGGGTGTGGTGAAGGTGTTGCACCCCCAAAACACGTCCATTGATCCCCATGATGGAAAATGCCACTTTTGAACATTCTACGCATGTGTTTTACCATCTAATGTCCATTTTCAGACCCAAATTGTGTGCATGTTCTAAATTTCCAGTTTCCAGGGGTGACACCCCATGTGATGAAGGCAAGATCAAACACACTTTTGAACATATAGTCATGTCTGATCTTGTCTTCACTTTAGAAAGTTGAACTTTGCAAGTTCCTATGTTCTGTTTTGCTCCATGCCTGGTTTTAACAAATGCGGAATGTTAGTAAACAATGTTCGAAAGAACCAAGATCTTGTCAGTTTTGCCAAGAAGTTTGGAAACGCACTTGTGAATGTGTTGCAAGTAAACTTTTTTAATTTTCTAAATGTGTGGCTTCCTTATTTAAAAACACAAAAGCATTATGTATGTCAAATGTAAAGGATTTGGGGGGGCAATGGGTGTTATTTACTAAAGGCAATTCCAGTTTGCACTGCAAGTGTATTTTCCAGGGCACTTTTGCAGTGCACTTGTAGTGCATAGTGGATTTGACTTATGTAAATGACACCCACAGTGCTTTGTATGAAAACACGTAGCACACCATTTTTGGGAATACACACATGTCTGACATGGTGATGAAAAGGAGTATTTTGGGTGTCAGTTATGCACTACAAACCTTCTCTAGACAAAAGATTAGGTATCACACACACAACATGAGAAGATTCTTTTTGGGAAGAAGAGACTGTTACCTCCTTTTGCCCAGAAAGTGCATTCCCACTGTTGAAGCTAAAGGGCAAAAATTTCTAGCTCAAATAAGCAATAATACGGAAATGACAAGAAATCATAGGTTTGTTTAAAAAATATATTTATTTAAAAATGCCTCTCACACATCGTCAGGCAGAGCAATGGCCCCCCTACCCACAAAGTAGTCCATATATTGCTTGCGGACCTTGCAGGCATTTAGAGGGGGCAAGCCTGGACGTGCCGCTTGAAGGGCTGTGAGGTCGGCATTGGAAGGGCCCTCCACATCTGGGCCAACGGGCACCACATAGTTGCTGTTGTGTCTTTTCAAAAAGTTGTGCAATATGCAACAGGCAAGAACTATGTGGTTCAGTATGTATTCCGCCAAGTTAATAGCCGTCAAAAACAGGTGGAAGCGGCTGGCCAGGATCCCGAAGGTGTTCTCCACCACTCTGCGGGCTCTCGACAGAACTGCAAATTTTTTTAGACCTGGCCCCGGAAACATTGGCCAGGAGGAGATTACTCAGACCCCTATTAACACAACTGAGAGTAGATAACGTGAAATATAATTGGGGTTTTCCGTCCTGTTTAATAGGCTATAAGGAGGGAAAATCTGCGAAACTCAGATTCCCAGAAGAGCTACCAGAATTCTGTAAAAAACTAGAAATACAAGAGATCGAAATTCCAGAATGGTCGCAGAGAGAGGGGCTGGGCTAGAGTGCTTAATGCTGAAAGATGTGCCCCCCTCCCCCCTTTTTTTTTCTTTCTTCTCCAGGGGGGCGAGAGTGGGCTGGGGGAGGGGACCTTGGGAAATAGAGGGAGGAGAGCTCTGCACCGTATGGGCACTCCACTCCCCTCCTGGGAATAGCCCGTGGGAGGGGCGCGGATGGTTAGGCAGGTTCAGAGCCACACTTCGAGGAGAGAAGACCTGGGGCAGGAATGAGATTCGTTTCAGCTTACGGTCTAGGGGTCAGTATTGACCGAGAGGAGGGGGGGGAGAGGAGGGGGGGGAGGGGGGGGAGAGGGGGGGGGTAGGGAGGAGGGAGGGAGATAGATGGGTGGGGGGGGTGGCAGGGAGGAGGGGGGGAGACAGATGGGTTAGGGAACAATACCTCTCGTCTTTTGCGATAAGAAAAAATGAAAAATTTAACGCAAGATTACGTTTCTGACATATAACGTCCGAGGACTGAACACATCTGCCAAAAGACACAAGATTTTAAAAGAGCTTAAATACCATCATGCAGATATAATCTTTCTCCAAGAGACGCATCTCTTCTTAGGAGGCAATGTAAAATCAACGACTAATAAAGCAAAGGGAGTTGCAATTGGGTTCTCAAGAGAAACTAGATTCAAAGTAGAGGAAAGGCTTACGGATCCAGAGGGGAGATTCCTCTTTGTAAGAGGATACATAGGGGAAACAGAATGTACTCTGGGTAATGTATATGCCCCAAATAAAAAGCCAGCAGAGTTTGTAAAAAGAATGATAGGGACCCTTGCACAGTTCAGGAGAGGGATAGTAAAAGATAGTAATTTATGTTTGAGCCCACAAGAGGACAGTACGTCCCGTGTACAGGGGACGGGACAGGTGTCCCTCAAAAAACCGAAGCAAAAATTGCACCAAAACCAACTGGTGGATGTGTGGAGAGCTCTACACCCTAAAGTACGAGATTACACCTTCTTCTCCCCTGTACATGGGACGTACACACGTATTGACTATTTTTTAATTGACCACAATACACTGACTAAAGTGACAGATGTTGAAATAGGGATCGCTACTCTTTCAGACCATTCCCCAGTAATGATGACTATAGAAGAAATGAAAACACAGAGACCAGCCTTAAATTGGCTACTAAATGAGGCGCTTCTTAGTGAAAAACAAGATGTAGAAAGAATAAGCAATGAACTGATGCATTTCTTCGAAATTAACGACACACAAGATATCTCATATTCTACATTATGGGAAACACATAAGGCATACATAAGAGGTATATTTATATCCATGGGGGCCGGGAAAAAAAAGGCGAGAGAAAGGGAAACTAGAAGCCTAACAGAGGAAATATACGAACTAGAACAGCTACATAAAAGACCTGAAGGGAGACACCAAGAAATATACCATCAACTTATATCCAAAAGAGAAGAACTAAAAGATTTATTAACACAGGATACAAAAAGGGTTTTCAATAGAATTCTGAAAGGAAAATATCTGAGCGGCAACAAAATAGGGAAACACCTGGCAAAGACCCTAAGGAAGGAAAAGTCGAGAAACTACATCGAAAAAATTCGAAACAAACAAGGAGAAGTAGTCTATAAAACAAAAGAGATAGCAGAAGTTTTCCGAAATTACTATAGTACACTTTACGATGTCAAGAAAGGCAACGTAGGAAGAGGAAAAGCAATCATAATAAAACAGTTTTTAGATAAATCAGGAATTTCTCAACTAAATTCAAATGATAGTGAAGATTTAGAAAGCCCTATCACGGAGCAGGAAATTAAAAAAGCCATCCTAGAAACACCAACAGGAAAAAGCCCAGGTCCGGACAGATTCCCCATGAAATATCTTAAGAAATTCGAGAAAATCCTGATACCCAGGCTTTGTAATTACATGAACGGACTCGGTGTAGATTATGGGTTAAGCTCAGAAGCACAGAGAGCACAGATAACTGTAATTTTAAAAGAAGGTAAAGATGAAATGTTATGCCCAACCTACAGACCAATTTCACTCCTGAATTGAGATACAAAACTTTATGCAAAAGTCCTGGCCAATAGGCTAAGAGATAAAATGAGGGAATTGGTCCATATGGACCAGGTAGGCTTTGTTTCAGGAAGAGAGGGGCGCGATAACCGAGTCAGAACACTCCTCCTGTTGCAAAAAATGAAAGTCCATGGGCCCCCAGGTCTATTTCTGTCAATTGATGCTGAAAAAGCATTTGACAGAGTAGACTGGGGGCTCATGATGGAGACACTGAAGCACATGGGCTTGGGTGACAGGATGATACAAAGAATTAGGGTATTATATGAAGTACCGACTGCAACAATAAAAATCAACGGGGATCACTCAACTCCCTTCACAATGAGAAACGGGACGAGACAGGGTTGTCCCCTGTCCCCACTTCTTTTTGTGCTCTCGCTGGAACCATTACTAGCAACAATCAGAGCAAATAAGGACATTAGAGGAATAAAAATCGGTGACGTCGAGCATAAGGTCGCAGCCTTCGCTGACGACCTGCTGTTCTACATCTCAGAACCTAAATATACAATGCCACGATTGATTGAAACGTTAAAACAATACGGAGAAATAGAAAACTTCAAAATCAACTTGAATAAATCAGAAATCCTGAATATAAATATGGAATCTAACGAGGTACACGAGTTACAAAAGGAATACCCATTCCCTTGGAAGAAGAAAGGTCTAAAATACCTGGGGATCAAATTAGCAAATTCAGTAGAACAATTATTCAGCGAGAACTATATTCCACTATTAGATGAAATCAAAAATGAGACCAAAAAACTATCCTTGAGGCCCCTATCATGGTTTGGCCGGATCAATACAGTTAAAATGGTGCTTTTACCTAAAGTTACATATTAAAGCCATTTCCAAAGCTTTGGGAATCCAGCGAACCACAGTGAGAGCCATTATCCACAAATGGCGAAGACATGGAACAGTGGTGAACCTTCCCAGGAGTGGCCGGCCGCCCAAAATTACCCCAAGAGCGCAGCGACGACTCATCCAAGAGGTCACAAAAGACCCCACAACAACGTCCAAGGAACTGCAGGCCTCACTTGCCTCAGTTAAGGTCAGCGTTCATGCCTCCACCATCAGGAAAAGACTGGGCAAAAATGGCCTGCATGGCAGAGTTCCAAGGAGAAAACCATTGCTGAGCAAAAAGAACATCAAAGCTCGTCTCAATTTCTCCACAACACATCTTGATGATCCCCAAGACTTTTGGGACAACATTCTGTGGACCGATGAGACAAAAGTGGAACTCTTTGGAAGGTGTGTGTCCAAGTATATCTGGCGTAGAAGGAACACTGCATTTCAGAAAAAGAACATTATACCAACAGTAAAATATGGTGGTGGTAGTGTGATGGTCTGGGGCTGTTTTGCTGCTTCAGGACCTGGAAGACTTGCCGTGATAAAAGGAACTATGAATTCTGCTGTCTACCAAGAGATCCTGAAGGAGAATGTCTGACCATCTGTTCGTGTACTCAAGCTGAAACGAACTTGGGTTCTGCAGCAGGACAATGATCCTAAACACACCAGCAAGTCCACCACCGAATGGCTGAAGAAAAACAAAATGAAGACTTTGGAGTGGCCTAGCCAAAGTCCTGACCTGAATCCTATTGAGATGTTGTGGTATGACCTTAAAAAGGCCGTTCATGCTCGAAAACCCTCTAATGTAACTGAATTAGGACAATTCTGCAAAGATGAGTGGGCCAAAATTCCTCCAGGACGCTGTAAAAGCCTCATTGCACGTTATCGCAAACGCTTGGTTGCAGTTGTTGCTGCTAAGGGTGGCCCAACCAGTTATTAGGTTTAGGGGGCAATCACTTTTTCACACAGGGCCATGATGGTTTGGCAAACACTTTTTCACACCACTGTAAATTCTCAATGTTACCAATCCCTCTCCCAGACTATTATTTCCAAACCTTAAATTCCATAATAAGCAGATTCATCTGGCAAAATAAAAAACCCAGGATCTCTCGCAATACTTTGAAGCAGAATAAAGATCAAGGAGGAATGGGGATCCCGGACCTAAAAAAATATTACTACGCGGTCACGGTGTCACAAGCAATAGAGTGGGCACGGGAAACAGAAGATAAACACTGGGTTAAAATGGAGAGTATCATAAGCGAAAAAAGTTTAAGAAAGGTAATTTGGATTCCCTCACATTTAAGAGGTTTGGGCACTAACACACAAAAAATAACTAAAAATTTATTAAAAATATGGGATTTATTACACAAACAATATAAGTGGAAGTATAATTCACCGTTAATGATTTTGAGTGATAATGAGTATTTTCCACCAGGAAAAAGACACGTGGGGGGCCAATGGTTAGGGGAAAACATGCAATTAAAGGATATAATAGATAAAGGAAGAATAAAAACACTAGTAGAATTACAGCATAATGTAGCACAAATAAGAATAAATGAGTGGCGATACCTACAGTTGGTCCATTTTGTAAGAAGCCTCCCCCAACCGATAAGAACAAAAGAAAATTACACAGCACTGGAAAAAATCTGTGCTGACACGGGGATGGAAAAAAAGAAAACAATATCTCGGCTTTATAGAGCTATTCTTGCAGAGGAGAAATTGGAGATACCGCCTTTTTTTTTTTTAAATGGGGCACGGAATTGGGCGCACATGACTATATGCACAAAATCAAAAAAATATTGAAATTAACCCATAAATCAGCTATTGACACCTTGACGGCGGAGATGAACTATAAATGCCTCTCCAGATGGTATATGACACCTGACAAACTTAACAAATTCTACCTAGATAACTCACAGAATTGCTGGAGGGGATGTAATAAGCAGGGCACAATGGCCCATATTTGGTGGGAGTGTCCAAAAATAAAAAAAAGTTTTGGAGAGAGATTCTAAGCCTCATAAAAACAATCACCGATGTCACCATAAAGGAAGACCCTTGGATATGCTTATTTCATGGGACAGACGACCCAATAAAACAATATATAAACACACTGATTCCCCAGATGTTAAATGCAGCCAAGGGTCTTATCCCGAAAAAATGGCAGCATGAAGAAGCACCAACTAAAAGAGAATGGGCTCTAAGAGTGGAAGAAATATATCACCTTGAAAAATTAAGATACAATGGAGAAGGAGAAGTGGACCTGGAAATATGTCGAAACTATTATATGAAAAAATGGAAAAGATGGCAGATATTTAAACAGACTTGGAAATATGTCGAAACGATTATATAAATAGAAGGGAATAGAAAAACGGTTTCCGAGACAAAAAAGACGAGAGGTATTGGGAAATGAAGGAAAAAAAAAATAAAAACGAAAAAATAAAAATAAAAGAGCCGGGATCCCATGGAGAGAGGGACAGCGCATCCCCGCCGAGGGAAAAGAAATAGGAAGGAAAAAGAAAACCCCACACACTATAAAAGAGAAATAAATATCTAAAAGGGATTATAATAAATAATATAGAATATGATAAGCTTTACGGTCTAAATTTCTTAGTAACAAAACTCCACAATGATGTGAAATATATAAAAAAAATGTAAATGAACAAAAAGTTGAATAATAATCTCTTGAATATTGCTGAAGTGCAAAAAAAAAAAAAAATAAAAAAGTAATTTTCTAGCAAAAAAAATGTTTTTAACTTGTAAACACCAAATCACAGAAAGAGGCTCAGTCCTTAAATTGGTTGTAAACCCTTACATATCTTTATAAATGATATTGGGTCTGGGATCAAAAGTAACATTTCTGTCTTTGCAGATGACACCAAGCTATGCAGTGGAATAACGTCCTTACAGGAGGTCTCCAATTTACAAGCCAACATCAATGCTCTGTCTAATTGGGCGACTATGTGGCAGATGAGGTTTAATGTTGATAAATGTAAAGTTATGCACTTGGGGGCTAAGAATATGCATGCATCATACATGCTAGGGGGAGCACAACTGGGGGAATCCGTAGTGGAGAAGGATCTGGGGGTTTTGGTAGATCATAAGCTCAATAATAGCATGCAATGTCAAGCTGCTGTTTCCAAAGCAAGCAAAGTTCTTTCTTGTATTAAGAGAGGTATGGACTCCAGAGAAAGAAATATAATTTTGCCCCTGTTCAAATCATTAGTAAGACCTCATCTGGAATATGCAGTTCAGTTTTGGGCACCAGTTCTCAAAAAGGATATGGGGGAACTGGAGAAAGTGCAGAGAAGGGCAACCAAACTGATAAAAGGCATGGAGGAGCTCAGCTATGAGGAAAGATTAGAGGAACTGAATTTATTCACTCTTGAGAAGAGGAGAATAAGGGGGGATATGATCAACATGTACAAATATATAAGGGGTCCATATAGTGAACTTGGTGTTGAGTTATTCACTTTACAGTCAACACAGAGGACAAGGGGGCACTCTTTACATCTAGAGGAAAAGAGATTTTATCTCCAAATAGGGAAAGGTTTCTTCACAGTAAGAGCTGTGAAAATGTGGAATAGACTCCCTCCAGAGGTGGTTCTTCCTCTGGATCAACTGTGGGTATAGAATGGGGTATATTGAATTGTACTATATTTATTATTTTTATTTATTATTTTCTTTTTTTTATGGTTGAACTGGATGGACTTTTTTAGGCCTAGCTAACTATGTAACTATAATACTCAAAAATACAACACTGTCACTAAGGGGCCATGTACCTTATGTAAGACCGAAGTAGGGGGGGTTTCCAGGTCACAACAGGTTCGGCCTAGCTAAATATGTAACTATATAACTATGAAAGAAAAACCTGAAGGGTCTGGTATGGATATGGATATTTAGGGGGAACCCCGCGTCATTTTTCTTTTATTTGATGGCGGGGTTCCCATTAATATCCACACCAGACCTGAAGGGCCTGGTAATTGAATTTAGGGGAACCCCACACTTTTTTTTTTATCAATGACTTTCAATGACTGTTCTCTGTATTACGGGAGCTGACAATTTCATTATAGCCGCGAGTGCTTTTAAATAGCTTTTAAATAGCTTTTTTTCCTGCAGAAATGACACTTTGTGCCGGGACAGTTCTAAGCACGGAAACATGCGCCCCTTTACAGGCATACTATACACACCCCCCAGGTACGAAATTTAAAGGAAAATTACACTTTTATTGTTTCACTTTAAGCTTTATTAAAATCACTGCTCCTGAAAAAACGTCCGTTTTTAAAACTTCTTTTTGCATTGATACATGTCCCCTGGGGCAGGACCCAGGTCCCCAAACACTTTTTATGACAATAACTTTTTAAAAATCAATGATTTTCAATGACTGTTCTCTGTATTACGGGGAGCCGACAATTCATTATAGCCGCGAGTGCTTTTTAAAATACTTTTTTTCCTGCAGAAAATAACTTTTTAAAAATCGTCATTACATTGCCGAACACCGAACTCTAACCCGAACATACAGTAAATTGTTCGGGTTCGGGTCCGGGACCCAAAAACCCAAAAGTCCGGTATGAATCCGAACTTTACAGTTCGGGTTCGCTCAACCCTATTAATAAGTTAAGTTCTAGGGTTTTACAAAGCCCATGATGGCCTGTCAAATTTATTCAGAGGCAACTGGGGACCTTTCTTAGCTGGACTGGGGGCACAAAGCAAGGTCCAAAAAGACATGGATGAGCGAGTTTGGGGTGGAGGAACTTGACTGGCCTGCACAAGCTCCTGAACTCAACAAGAAAGAAACCTTTAGGATGAATTAGAATGGAGACTGCGAGAAAGGCCTGACCAAACTCTCTCATCCATGCCTTTATAGACCTTGCTTTGTGCACTGGTCCAAATCATTTTGTGGAGGGGGGATTATGGTGTGGGGTTGTTTTTCAGGGGTCGGGCTTGGCCCCTTAGTTCTAGTGAAGAGAACTCTTAAGGGGTCAGTATACTGAGACATTTTGGACAATTTCATGTTCCCAAATTTGTGTGAAAAGTTTGGGGATGGCCCCTTCCTGTTCCAACTTGACTGCACACCAGTGCACAAAGCAAGGTTCATAGTTTGGATTAGAGGATTCTCTGCTGACATTATCACCAGCTGGATTTTCATCACTGGATACTGAATCAAAAGTACACCTGTTAGGATCACCTCTTTAAATACACCTTTTTCTTGTTTTACCAGTTATAAAGTAGTACAGAATGTTAACACAATGTGAAAAGAAAAGTGTATTGTTAATGGTTGGGGAAAAAGTTTTGCTGGGAGTTTTATCTGGAAAAGTTGCCTATTTGCATCCTTTATCTAAAGCAGGGGTGCCCAACCTTTTGAAGAGCGAGGGCCACTTAAGCGACTTGGTAAACGGTCGCGGGCCACAATGAGCGGAGCAGGTGGATGGCATGTCCGTGTCTGCTCTGCATATGCAGAGTGGACACTGACACAGCCCACTATACTTTTTATATATATACATATTGAAGGTAGGACACAAGTCTGTTTATGTCTGCCACATCTTAGAGGTGAATGGAGGGTCCAATTGGTTGGACTGTCGGACTGACTGTGTGAAAGGGGCCCAAGGCTGCTTTCACACTAATGCACTGCAGTATACCTGCACCGGGTGCAACGCAGTGTACCTTTGGCTTTTCTGCACTTTGCAATAGACTTTTATTATATTCTGCAGGTTTGGTGCACTTTCAGAAAGCTCACCAAACTTGCAGGTAATAACAGAAGTCTATGGCTCAGGTAAACTGCGCTGCACCTGCGGATCAGTATTAAAGCAGCCCAGTAACCACTGCAGAAAAGATATGCCCATATATACACTGATTTTGGTAATAAACTGATCTTTAATAACAGTATTCTATTAAATCCCAGAGCAGGTGGCCGCGGGCCACATCAGAGGGCTCCGCGGGCCACATGTGGCCTCCGGGCCACTGGTTGGGCACCCCTGATCTAAAGGCACATCTTACCCAGATCACATACCTAGACTTGCGATTGCTCAAGGGAGCCTGGGTAGGAATTTTCTCCAGGATTGACATTTCAGAAATTAAAGCTTTTTATTTATTCCACAGCAAAAAAAATATAGCATAGCAATATACACAGTATATCATATTACACATGTATAAAGGTCTGAATATGTGGATAAAAAATACAGGACCTGCTTGTCTTTAACCCCTTGCCGACCGCCCGCCCGCCGACGGTGGCACAATGGCTCCCCTGTGCGAATTGCCATAGCTGTGCGGCAGCCGATTTAAGGGGTATAGGGGGCATAGCCGCTGCGTCACTGAGGAGCCAATGCGCGTGCCCGGTGGCCACGATGTCTGGCGGGCACCTGCAATCGCTCCTGATAGAACTAGAATGGGGATGTGTGTGTGTAAACACACAAATCCACATTAAGCAGGGGAGAGGAGACAGATTGTGTTTTCCTAGTATATAGGTCTCCTCCCCCAGGCAGTACCATCCCCCTACAGTTAGAACACACTGAGGGAACACATTTACCCCCTTGGTAACCCCTTCCCTGCCGGGGGACATTTATACAGTAATCAGTGGCTATTTTTAGCACTGATCGCTGTATAGATGTCAATGGTCCCAAAAAAGTGTCAAAAGTATCCGATCTGTCCGCTGCAATGTCGCAGTCCGGATAAAAATCGCAAATCGCTGCCATTACTAGTAAATAGAAATAATAATAAAAATGCCATAAATCTATCCCCTAATTTGTAGACGCTATAACTTTTGTGCAAAACAATAAATATGCGCTTATTGCGATTTTTTTACCAAAAATATGTAGAAGAATATATATTGGCCTAAACTGAGGAAGAAATTTGTTTTGTCTTGTTTTTTTTTTAAGGGATATTTATTATAGCAAAAAGTTAAAAATATAGTGTTTTTTTCCAAAATTTTTTTTTGGTTTATAGTGCAAAAAATAAAAACCACAGAGGTGATCAAATACCACCAAAAAGAAAGTTGTGGGGGAAAAAAAGGACATACATTTTTATGGTACAGCGTCGCAAGACCGTGCAATTGTCAGTTAAAGCGACGCAGTGCCATATTTCAAAAAATGGCCTGATCAGAAAGGGGGTAAATTCCTCTGGGGCTGAAGTGGTTAAAGTTAGGCCCCTTTCACACTGAGGCGGTTTGCAGGCGCTATTGCGCTAAAAATAGCGCCTGCAAACCGACCCGAAACAGCTGTTGCTGTGTCTTCAGTGTGAAAGCCCGAGGGCTTTCACACTGAAGCGGTGCGCTTGCAGGACGCTGGAAAATGTCCTGCAGCGGCGGTTTGCGGGCGGTATTAACCGTTTTTCAGCCGCTCGCGGGGGGTAAAACCACCCGCTAGCGGCCGAAATGCGCCGCTAAAACGACGGTAAAGCGGTAAATATAGCGCCGCTTTACCGCCAGCGCCCCCAACGTCCCAGTGTGAAAATAGCCTAACAAGCCCTGCTGTTAATTTAATTTTTTTCTTTCACTACAAGATGAATTACTAACCTGAAACAAACATCTATAAATAAGGTGTAGGGACATGTGATATACATTTACTAGATAAATGACTCACTAATTAGTGAAGCAGCATGCACTTCAAGTCAGTAATGGTAGCTATCATATTTCAGTCCTGACAGGTTTACTTTAAACAAAACAGTCTTTACTGCATAGGGATCCTTTGTTATAGCACTTATTTTAAAACACTATGAGCTATTTTAAAAGCAAAATAGTAAAGCAGCCGGTTCAGTTAAACATAATACGTATCTTTTTAAGGTGAAGCAGAAGGCAATTTTTCAAATCATAGACGTGTGTAAATGTAACAAGACGTCTAGGGGTTGTTAGAAGTCTGAAACATTTCTTCTGAGTAATGCTCCAACAGAGCAACTAAAGGACAAGGAAGGAAAGTAAGTTTTAGAATGGATTAAATTAATTATTTAAGAGAAACCTGAAGCAGAGAAGTAGTCTTCTTCAAAAATAACAAAAATCTAAATTTGAACAAGCCTGGCACTTATTAGGCTTTCAAAAGAGTGCTAGCAGTACAGGTGTTTTTCAAAGAAAGAATTAATACTGTGATAACAATGTTATCCAAATATTATTATTCTTAGTTTAACCACTTGGTTACTGGGCACTTAAATCACCCTCAAGCCCAGACCAATTTTCAGCTTTCAGCGCTGTCACTCTTTGAATGACAATTGCGCGGTCATGCTACAGTGTACTCAAATGAAATTGTTATCATTTTTTTCACAAAGATAGAGCTTTCTTTTGGTGGTATTTAATTGCTGCTGGGTTTTTTATTTTTTGCTAAATAAAACAAAAAAAGACCGAAAATTTAGAAAAAAAAACAAAACTGTTTCATAAAGAATAAGAAGTATTGGAGATACGGGACTATCAAGGGTACATAATCACATACATGTTCACATATAGTAAAAATTGTTATTTTATTAACATGGAAGATAAAAATATATATTTAAAGACTTTGTGTACATCAGTACAAATATCATGGTTCAAGGGTTATGCATACATTCCCAATTAGAACACAACATATTATTATACTAAAGGCACATAAGTCATGATACTTGTCCAATTGTTCTCGACATGTTTCGCCAGATAGGCTTCTTCAGGAGACAAGCATAAGGTACAAGTGAAGTGGAAACGTTTTTTTGAAGATACTTTCTTGTTCTAAGGTATGCATACAAAACAGGACATAATTTAATGTATAAAAAAGACAAAGTTATTTATGATTATACTGTATGAACATATAGTGATAATTGCGTCAAGCACAGTCCCCGAGTATGTGTACGACCTCTTACCTCCAATATCAGAGGGTCTGCACATTCCCGGGATACCAAAGAAAAGTTAGGACAGATTCGCAACAGAGTGTCCTCCAAACAGGTCCACACAGGGCTATACCGAATGACCAGAGTCAGAGAATGTGGCTGGAGACCCGTAGGGGGAGAGTGAGGTCCTATTATTGCAGAGTTAAATTGAAACAGGGCCTGTAGAGTACAAAAAGTACTTATTAAGTGTTTATATACAATGTATCATAGTTTGGCCAAAGTGCAGGAAGGTAGCTTGATCAGGCCACATACTTTATCAAACTAAACCTACCTCTCTGGCAACTCGTGAAGAAAAGATCAAAAGGAGGCTCAGGTCAACCTTCAAATGAAGGGAAGTTTTGGATAGTGTCAGAAAATGACAAAATAATTCTGTGGAAAGACGGAAACAAAGGGCTCCAATAGGATTACAAAAATCTATATTCTTACCACTGTATCCCCCGTGGATCTAGACCCCCCTACCTTATAGTGGAGTATATATATCTCACCGGGGAAAGATATTCCGGTGGTTAAGCTGGCGGTGCTGATAGTCCCATATATGGGACAGGATATACCGGCCAATTCCTGTGGGTTAAGTATAAGAGTATATTACAATAAATCTTTTAGGGAAACATTAAGAGAGCCATCCCTCCATGTGCCAAAAGTATAGTCTGTATATTTACCTATTATTGAAGTTCACAGCATTCCCCGAGCCTCCTAACTTCGCCACAGTCTGACATCCAGTCAGACTGGGCTTAAGTAATCTCCCCCCGTGGCGCCAATTGCGCGGCGTGTGACGTCACGCCGCGCTGACGTCACGCGGACGTTTGGCGGGAATTAGTGCAGCGTCAGCCTGACGCCCAGGGACCGGAAATCCTCCAAACCATGGAGCACCTCCGGTTCACAGGTCAGCAGAGGTCTCCTCCGGACATCCACTGCTGACAGTGGCAAAGAGCCCATGTCAAAGAGGAGTCCGTGAGGGACCAGATGGAATTTGCCACAACTAGTGGGCATGGCCGGCACCGCAGGGCAATCCCCGATCCGGGTGCATGGAGGGGAATAATCCACCACCGTATTGTGGTGGCGGGCAGAGCCCCGCCATGCATCCGGAATAGTCCATACGGGTCTCCCAAGCCCAAAGTCCCAGGTCATGTGGGTCCCCCCTGTGTGTAGATCTTATATATACCTTGGGGACCAAAGCTATTGCCGATCTGTCCAAAAAATTATTTAAGGAAAAAGGGGGGGGGGGTAAGGAGGAAAAAAGGGGGGGGGAATAATAGAAAAAGGAAAAATTTCATAAAATGAAATAAGAAATGTTAAAAAGACGTCTCATATATACATGTTCAATACAGAAAATATACTTTTAATCATAATGTCAAATTACAATGGAGCAACAGTGTACCCCAGAATTGGGTCACTGTAGTTCCTTCATTAGGCATGAATAAACATAATCATTTAAACAATATAAAGATATAAACAAAATTATATGTAACTCTGCCCCTATATAAAGGGGAAGATTTAAAGGGCGAGCACACTCTGGGTCAGGGCGGGAGGACCGAGCAGAGCCCCCTAAAGAAAAAAGAGAGCAAAAGAACCCTCATCCTACCCAATCCCGATTCCAGACCCAAGCACAGCAAAGGGGGAAAGAAAGAAAGAGAGAAAGGGCATACAATTTATGAACAGTGAAGAAGTCAAGCAGAGTTGAATTTCTATTTGAAAAGATCCCCCAAACAGAAGGGGGGGGGGGTTTGTTAAAGAAAGGGTTTAAAGCTGATCCCCTCATTAAGACCCGGATGTCGGGTCGCTTTTAACAAATAGATCCATCTGGTTTCGATTTGTAAGAGTTTCTTATCTAGATCACCCCCCCGTTCTTGTTGGGGTAAGTGTTCAAGACTGTAGAAGCCAACATAGTCTAGATTAAATTTGTGATATAAGCCTACATGGCGGCTAATGGGTGTCTCCATTTTGTGTTTGGAGATAAGGTATACATGGTCTCTTATGCGGCAAAAAAGTGGGCGTTTGATTTTCCCCACATAAAATGCTCCACATAAGCATTTCATCAGATATACTGATCCCACGGATTGACAGTTTGTTCGATATTTTGGAGTCCAAGTTTTTCCATCTGGTAAGTCTATACTTTTACCCTCTAAAATGAAACGACAAAACTTGCATTTGCCGCAGCTATATGTTCCTGGGACCTGTTTAATAGTTTTCTGCTCATTTGTATGATGACTCCTCACAAGAGTGTCACGCAATGAGCGTGATCTTCTGTATGTGATTTCTGGGTACGGTTTAATATGCTTTGAAATTTTCTGATCAGTGGATAAAAGGTACTAGAACTTTTTGTATATATTACGCACCTTTTTATGTTGTCTATTGTATTTGGTGATAATACGTGTGCTTTCCTGAGTCTTCGCTTGTCTAGGTTTGTACAGCAAAAGCTGTCTATTCATACCCATCACCTGATTATAGGCCCTCCGGAGGCATGTTTTACTGTATCCTCTCAAGAGGAGGCGGTCACGTAGGAGGTTCGCCTGGAGCACCTCCGGTTTGTATGCATACCTTAGAACAAGAAAATATCTTCAAAAAATCTTTTCCACTTCACTTGTACCTTATGCTTGTCTCCTGAAGAAGCCTATCTGGCGAAACATGTCGAGAACAATTGGACAAGTATCATGACTTATGTGCCTTTAGTATAATAATATGTTGTGTTCTAATTGGGAATGTATGCATAACCCTTGAACCATGATATTTGTACTGATGTACACAAAGTCTTTAAATATATTTTTTTATCTTCCATGTTAATAAAATAACTATTTTTACTATATGTGAACATGTCTGTGATTATGTACCCTTGATAGTCCCGTATCTCCAATACTTCTTATTCTTTATACTAATTTGGGATGATGGTACAATACTTATGAGTAACTTTAGGAAAACATTCCAGTCTAACGAGCTCTCAAAATTTCTATACCCAGGGTGGTCAAAACACCCATGATACCTTTTTTGTTAGCTATGATTGTTTTCCATTTCTAGGTTAATTTAACTATAAATCAACACCTCCATAGTCTCAATTTGACTGGAATGTGTTCCTTTGCAAAACATGCATATTAATAATGTTAAATATGTTGTAAAATATTGATACTAATCTTTAAACATTTGTCTTTTTTGTATATCTTTTATGACGAGCACACTCTGGGCATACGGGTAGAACTGAGGTGGGTACGTTCTGCATACTTTATCCCGTAGGCATACCCTTGCACTACAGGTGACTCACACCTATAAAAGGAGGAAATAAGTGGGTAAGTGTAACAATACTTATCATCATGACAGAATATTGTGGTCAAGCCTGGGCGGGCTTTGTAACGGACGTCAACCTCTTTCGTTCTAAGGAAGACATTAGTGAGGCAGATGTGAGTGCATACTTTTCTAGCCTTCAGCGGATGATTGAAAAAAAGACTCGCCTTTTTTGGCATAAGGAATTTTTTGATAAATACAGATTAAACATGATAGTACCTTGGGGTCTTCGTATACAAATTTTCCCGAACATTAAGAAAGTAGAACCAAATATTAAAACAATTTGGGAGGAGAACTTACAAACATACTCTCTGCAGATGATGCAGATTCTCAGTGAACAATATGACAGTGATATTGCTGAACTGGATCTTGAGATCCTCAAGTGGCAGGCGGAGCATGCCAATTTGGGATCTCATGCCAGTTTTATAGAAAAAGATAAAAATCTTAGGGACCATCTAACAAAATACGCGACAGGTATAATCAAACTCAAGGAAAATAAATATCAACGAGATAGGAAAGCATACGCTTATGAACAAGCATACAAATGGAATCAGCCAAATAAATATCCCCCAAGAAGAGGAAACCCCAATCAAGGCTTGCAAATACCCAATCTAGATCTTGGGGATTTGGATACGTCATCCATCTCCTCAACATCATTTGCACCTATAGTTCTGCGTAAAGATAGATCACAACAGGGAGGAGCTATTCGCAAAAGGAAGAAGGATAGTGAAACTAGCTCACAAAACCGACCACGATCGGACAAAATAAATAATAAGGACAAGAAAATACGCTCTCAACAGAGCAAAAACAGTACTACCCTTAATACGACCCTATCAAATAGCACGTTGAACCACTCTTTAGTGTCACTAACCACTCCCACCAGGAATATTGATTCCATCTCCCTGGTGGCAGGCCCTCCCTTACAGGGACCTGCACAGGGACTATCAAATTCAGGCCCCCATATAGATGTGAAAACGGCCCCAATCTTTTCAAGTAACTCTAGTGATCGCAAACGTAGTTTACCGACAACCACACCAATGAAAAAATCCAATCAGCCTTTAAAATAATTGGTCCCGACCCCCCTGTTTTGGAGAGTCGGGACAAATTTGACATTATAAATTTATCCTCATATCCACTTTCGGACAATGAGGCTAAAGTATTGCAACTAGGTCTCACATTTTGCCCAGACGAAGATGCGGATAGATTTGAATTGGTCAAAGACCTTCATCTATTCGCACGCCGCCTGATGTACAAGGTCATTTATGATAAAACATCATCTAATGCCCCACTTGGCGAACAGAACAACGCCAATATGGAGGGCATTACCTTTGAGGACCTACGGGCCCTGCGGGACCTGATGGACCTGTGGGACGAAGGCAATCCGGAGGAGGAGGGTTGGACTTTCACCAGCTCTCAGCCCTCCCTTATCCAACTGGGGGTTACCTTCCCCCCCCTTGCCTCCGCCCCGCAGGTCCCTCTGGGTCCTGTGCGCCAACTTTTGGTACTCCCAGAACTTATAAGCCTAAATCAAAAACTTTTCCTATCCTGCAAGGTAATTCTAACATTTGGGCCTTTGTGATACAGGTCACAAAGGAAATAGGATCTACCAGCTGGAAGGGTGGTCCTTGGACCAACCTTCCTAAAGACCTAAAAGAAGCGTTACAGAACTTGAAATCAAACAGCAATATTGTAATTAAACCATCCGACAAGGGTGGGAATTTGGTCATATTGGACATAGAGAAGTATGAAAAGATGTGCCTAGACATCATATCAAACAAGGTATGGTACAGAATGGTTCCAGCTTCACATGTAAACTACTATATGAACAAATATAGAGGGATAATAATGAAGGCCCGTCTGAATGGCAACATAGATACTAAAACTTTTGAGTTTTTAGACATGACCACATTCACAACTCCAACCTTCTATGCCTTACCGAAGGTACACAAGAGCTTGACGTCCCCACCAGGCCGTCCCATAATTTCAGGCTGTGGATCCTTAACAGAAAAAGCCAGTCAACTGGTTGATGAGTACTTGTACCCACATGTTAAGTGTTTATTTTCATACGTTAAGGATACTATAGAACTCTTAAAAAGTACAGATGACCTACAGATACCCACAAATGCGTGGCTGGTGGCCATTGACATAGAGGCCCTCTATAACTCGATACCTCATAAAAAAGGTGTGGAGGTGATAGGGGAATTCCTGATGGAAAGAGATATCTATTCATGGAAATACAATGAGTTTGTGTTGGAGTTACTTGGTTTCATCTTGATGCACAATATATTTGTGTTCAAGCGCTCCCACTACCTCCAGGTGCAGGGTGTCGCTATGGGGGTAAAATGTGCGCCCTCATATGCGAACCTGTACCTGGGGGGGTGGGAGCGAGACCTGTTCTCGGATGAGAATAGGACTGAATCCATTGGCAAGATAATATCATGGAGTCGTTACACTGATGACGTCCTCATGATATGGTCAGGATCGAAGGAGGACCTCACGTCTTTCCTTGATGAACTACAAAATAATGAATACAATTTGAAATTCACCTTTAATTACGATCAGAAAAGGATTACCTTTTTAGATGTGGAACTTTACGTTGATGAGAAAGGAACCTTATGTTCCACCCTTTACAGAAAAGCCTCAGCAGGCAACAGTATGTTGCACGCGAGTAGCTCTCACCCTGAAAAGCTGATTAGGAGTATCCCTTACAGTCAGTTTTTACGAATTAAGCGGAACTGTACACACCTCGCCGATTTCCAGCGGGAGGCGAACCTCCTACGTGACCGCCTCCTCTTGAGAGGATACAGTAAAACATGCCTCCGGAGGGCCTATAATCAGGTGATGGGTATGAATAGACAGCTTTTGCTGTACAAACCTAGACGAGCGAAGACTCAGGAAAGCACACGTATTATCACCAAATACAATAGACAACATAAAAAGGTGCGTAATATATACAAAAAGTTCTGGTACCTTTTATCCACTGATCAGAAAATTTCAAAGCATATTAAACCGTACCCAGAAATCACATACAGAAGATCACGCTCATTGCGTGACACTCTTGTGAGGAGTCATCATACAAATGAGCAGAAAACTATTAAACAGGTCCCAGGAACATATAGCTGCGGCAAATGCAAGTTTTGTCGTTTCATTTTAGAGGGCAAAAGTATAGACTTACCAGATGGAAAAACTTGGACTCCAAAATATCGAACAAACTGTCAATCCGTGGGATCAGTATATCTGATGAAATGCTTATGTGGAGCATTTTATGTGGGGAAAACCAAACGCCTACTTTTTTGTCGCATAAGAGACCATGTATCCCTTATCTCCAAACACAAAATGGAGACACCCATTAGCCGCCATGTAGGGTTATATCACAAATTTAATCTTGACTATGTTGGCTTCTACAGCCTTGAACACTTACCCCAACAATAACGGGGGGGGGGGGTGATCTAGATAAGAAACTCTTACAAATCGAAACCAGATGGATCTATTTGTTAAAAGCGACCCGACATCCGGGTCTTAATGAGGGGATCAGCTTTAAACCCTTTCTTTAACAAACCCCCCCCCCTTCTGTTTGGGGGATCTTTTTAAATAGAAATTCAACTCTGCTTGACTTCTTCACTGTTTATAAATTGTATGCCCTTTCTCTCTTTCTTTTCTTTCCCCCTTTACTGTGCTTGGGTCTGGAATCGGGATTGGGTAGGATGAGGGTTCTTTTGCTCTCTTTTTTCTTTAGGGGGCTCTGCTCGGTCCTCCCGCCCTGACCCAGAGTGTGCTCGCCCTTTAAATCTTCCCCTTTATATAGGGGCAGAGTTACATATAATTTTGTTTATATCTTTATATTGTTTAAATGATTATGTTTATTCATGCCTAATGAAGGAACTACAGTGGCCCAATTCTGGGGTACACTGTTGCTCCATTGTATTTTGATATTATGATTAAAAGTATATTTTCTGTATTGAACATGTATATATGAGACATTTTTTAACATTTCTTATTTCATTTTATGAAATTTTTCCTTTTTCTATTATTTCCCCCCATTTTTTCCTCCTTACCCCCCCCCCCCTTTTTCCTTAAATAATTTTTTGGACAGATCGGCAATAGCTTTGGTCCCCAAGGTATATATAAAATCTACATACAGGGGGGACCCACATGACCTGGGACTTTGGGCTTGGGAGACCCGTATGGACTATTCCGGATGCATGGCGTGGCTCTGCCCGCCACCACAATACGGTGGTGGATTATTCCCCTCCATGCACCCGGATCGGGGATTGCCCTGCGGTGCCGGCCATGCCCACTAGTTGTGGCAAATTCCATCTGGTCCCTCACGGACTCCTCTCTGACATGGGCTCTTTGCCACTGTCAGCAGGGGATGTCCGGAGGAGACCTCTGCTGACCTGTGAACCGGAGGTGCTCCATGGTTTGGAGGATTTCCGGCCCCTGGGCGTCAGGCTGACGCTGCACTAATTCCCGCCAAACGTCCGCGTGACGTCAGCGCGGCGTGACGTCACACGCCGCGCATTTGGCGCCACGGGGGGAGACTACTTAAGCCCAGTCTGACTGGATGTCAGACTGTGGCGAAGTTAGGAGGCTCGGGGAATGCTGTGAACTTCAACAATAGGTAAATATACAGACTATACTTTTGGCACATGGAGGGATGGCTCTCTTAATGTTTCCCTAAAAGATTTATTGTAATATACTCTTATACTTAACCCACAGGAATTGGCCGGTATATCCTGTCCCATATATGGGACTATCGGCACCGCCAGCTTAACCACCGGAATATCTTTCCCCGGTGAGATATATATACTCCACTATAAGGTAGGGGGGTCTAGATCCACGGGGATACAGTGGTAAGAATATAGATTTTTGTAATCCTATTGGAGCCCTTTGTTTCCGTCTATCCACAGAATTATTTTGTCATTTTCTGACATTATCCAAAACTTCCCTTCATTTGAAGGTTGACCCGAGCCTCCTTTTGATCTTTTCTTCATGAGTTGCCAGAGAGGTAGGTTTAGTTTGATAAAGTATGTGGCCTGATCAAGCTACCTTCCTGCACTTTGGCCAAACTATGATACATTGTATATAAACACTTAATAAGTACTTTTTGTACTCTACAGGCCCTGTTTCAATTTAACTCTGCAATAATAGGACCTCACTCTCCCCCTACGGGTCTCCAGCCACATTCTCTGACTCTGGTCATTCGGTATAGCCCTGTGTGGACCTGTTTGGAGGACACTCTGTTGCGAATCTGTCCTAACTTTTCTTTGGTATCCCGGGAATGTGCAGACCCTCTGATATTGGAGGCAAGAGGTCGTACACATACTCGGGGACTGTGCTTGACACAATTATCACTATATGTTCATACAGTATAATCATAAATAAATAACTTTGTCTTTTTTATACATTAAATTATGTCCTGTTTTGTATGCATACCTTAGAACAAGAAAATATCTTCAAAAAATCTTTTCCACTTCACTTGTACCTTATGCTTGTCTCCTGAAGAAGCCTATCTGGCGAAACATGTCGAGAACAATTGGACAAGTATCATGACTTATGTGTCTTTAGTATAATAATATGTTGTGTTCTAATTGGGAATGTATGCATAACCCTTGAACCATGATATTTGTACTGATGTACACAAAGTCTTTAAATATATTTTTTTATCTTCTTAATAAAAAAATTTTTATATATACTTTTTACAGTTCTTTTCTGATGTTAATAAAATCAAAAAAACTGTTTCATAGTTTGTTATAAAATTTTGAAAACAGGTTATTTTTCTCTTTTATTGTTATTTTTCTTTTTTTATGTATATGTGAACACGCTCTGTGATTATGTACCCTTGATAGTCCCGTATCTCCAATACTTTTTTTTATTCTTTAGCTAACTATGATTGTGGGCACTGGTAGGTGGCTGTGTGGGCACTGGTAGGTGGCACTGGTGGGTACTGATTGATGGACACAGTGGGCACTGGCAGCTGACACTGGTGGGCACAGAAAATGCAGACGCGGCTTTCTGTTTTGGAAAAAATACACATTACTGAGCTTCTGTTTACATCACGTGATTAGCCGCCATTGGCTGACAGCTGATCACATGGTAAGGGGCCGGGATTGACCCCTTACTCTGATCTGTGATCAGCCGAGTCTCATAGACTCGGTGATAATAGAGAGCACCGCATGCGACCCGTAGGGAAGCGCAGACAGCTTTTGCTCAGGAGGACGTCCATGGACGCCCTCCCGGCAATTAAGGCCTGCGCTGTAGCCGTCTTTTAGGTATAGCGCGGGAGGCAAGTAGTTAAATATTGTATGCTTAATTACATATGATTTTTGATAATCAAGCTTCTAACTTTATAGGGCAACTTCCCTTTCATGGGAAAAATTGTAAATAAAAAAATAATAATATAGCATATTCAATTGCTATGCAAGTCATATTGTAATTAAATGTTATAAAAAATACTTTTCCTTTTTAATCTGCAGCACTGTCATTTTCTATAAAATGCAATGCAATATGGCAATCTGGAGGCATTTTGTACATAGATAGTTTACAGAACGTTCCAGAAATATGCAATTTCCTGCTTCTGCGATTGGCTTACTGATTTTCCCAGAAGTTTGCACTAAGATACAAGTAAGATTTTGGGCATCTGCTGTAACATAAACAACTTTTATGGTGAAATACTCCCAAAATGAAATTATGTCTAAAGGGATGCAAACCCTGCAGCCACTTTCCCCATTAGAACCATGCAAGTGCAGCAGCTGATGGATAATTATAAAATCACTCCCATTTACATTCACTTTGAACAACAAACCATTTTTTCTTCAGAACAACAAAGTTTGTTAAAATACTTATAATGTACTTAGCTCACCCAGAGGAGAATGTGGAGTTACTCTTTGGGTCAACCCAAAAGTATCACGTGAGATACTCTCTGAAAATTATAATATACCGTATATACTCGAATATAAGCCGAGATTTTCAGCCCATTTTTTAGAGCTGAAAGTCCCCCCCTCGACTTATATTCGAGTCACCGCCATCTGCCTACATGAACAGCTTGTCATGTAGATAGACGGCAGTGTTCAAAAGCCGCGCCGCCTCCTCCCGCCGTCCGTGATAGGCGGACACTGATTTTCCCAGCAGTACAGTGTTCCGCCTATCACGGATGTCCTGTCATTCTCATCTCATGGACGAGGATGAGAGAATGTCCGTGATAGGCGGAACACTGCACACTGACTGCTGGGAAAACAGCGTTCCTCCTATCACGGACGAGGAGGAGGAGGAGTCGTGGCTTTTTAATTTTACAATGGCGCCGTACACGCTGTGGGGGGACAGAGCGAAGACTAATGACAGAGGGCACAGGACGGAGGGCCCAGGACGGAGGGCACAGGACAGAGGGCACAGGACGAAGGGCACAAGGACAGATGACACAGGACGGATGGCACAGGACCTGCAGATCGGCACAGGTAGGCTGCAATGGGGACACGGGGGGGTCTGTACAGGGGACAGGCAGCTGCTGATGGGCATTGCTGACCCTATTTTCCACTTACAGTAGCTGCTGCATTTTGTACCCTCGGCTTATACACGGGTCAATGCATTTTTCCCATTTTTTTGTGGTGAATTAGGGGCCTCGGCTTATACTCGGGACGGCCTATACTCGAGTATATACGGTATATCATATAATTTGTCCGAATAACAGTTTGAACTGTTTTGCATAAAATAAACTGTATTACCAATTGGTTTATATGTACAGTACATAGATTGTGGCAACTATTTGGTGATATGTAATTATAAAAGCCAAAGCCTTCCCCAAAAAGTATATTACTGTCCTGTTTTTTCCTTTAAATATTTTTTATTGTTGAAAAAGAAGGTTTTAGTTGACATACAAAGAGGTGAGTTTCTATTAACAATCATTGACTGAAATTAGTGATTTAACAGAACATTAGAATTTCACTGAAAATAGGGTCAGGAACCATAGAATATAAAAATGACATTTGAAAGTATAACACGTCTAGGAGCGAATATGGTTCTGTAACCCTACTGGCTGTGGTTGAATGTGCTTTCCCCGTCACCCCTAACGGGATCATACTGTGACTTGGACATGCTGATTTCAGGATACAGATACCACATTCCTCTGAGTTCCCGATATTATAATGTGGTAAGCAAGATTATTCATAGTGTTATAAAACAAAATTAAAACAAAACAAAATTTAACGAAAGGAGAAAGGGAAAAAGTACAGTTACCAGCGTTTCACCCAGATACCACAGTATTCAGTATATAACAGGGTACCAATGATTTTCCTCCTATAGAGTAGGACTATGGTGGTAGATATTTGGCCGCTTCAGGGTGAAGGAACCAAGCTTTCCAGGTCCTTATAAATTGTGGCGCTTTAAACTTTTTGAACGCCAATAATTTTTCATATTGGCACTGTGTATTTACCCTTGTAATTATTTCTCCTATTGTGGGAAGTGCAGGGGTCTTCCTTTTACTAGCAAGAGACGTCCTAGCTGTGAATAAAACGTGAGCAATTACTGTCCTGACTGTAACATGGTATGTTTCTAAGCCTATATTCAAGTAGGCTAGTTCTGGAGTCAAGGGTTTATAGTGACCTGTGAGTTCGCTAATTATTATAGCTATGTTTTCCCAGAAGGGTGTTATGCGAGGGAAGTTCCATAAAACATGGTGCAGGTTACCCATTTGATTACACAATCTCCAGCATCTGTTTGTGGAGTCTTTGAATTGTTGGACAACCTGTATGGTGTCATGTACCACCTATGATACATTTTTTTGAAATTTTCCCAAAGGTCAATGCAAGCCAACATTTGGAAACTAATTTGTATGACTTTTAGCCATTGCTGCAAGGAGAATTCCTTTGCCAGATATTTTTCCCATTTGCACATGTCCTTTTTTTGTCTGTTAATGTAGGGCCAGTAAGGATTGGAATAAAAGAAAGAAATTCCATGGGTCGTTTAGTGGGATTTACCCTGAAGGAATTCCCAGATAGGGTTGGGAATTTCTATGGTTTCATTACATTTATTAACAGAATGGAAATGTCGAATTTGCATTGTACTATAAGCATCTTTAGGTAGGCTGCTTTGTTGTAGGCATTTTAGAAAGTTTATACCCTGTTTATCACAATCTCGTGTGTCAAAGCACCTAATTAGCCATTCGTATGCTTTAACCGGGATGTCTAGCGTGTATGTGTATTCTTTGTGGGCTCAGGGGGAGTAATGTATGCCAGGCTTTTAAAGTAGCTCCTATTGTGCGGTTGGGCACAGTATAGTTCACATGGGGGGGACATGAAAGACTCTATTAGTATTGCTATGAAGTCCGGGTGTGTCATAAAGGTTTGTTCCATGTTAACCCATAGTTTGTCCTCTGTTGATTTGATCCAGTATTTAATTTGGTCCAGTAAGGACACATTGTAGTAACGCATCAGATCTGGAAAACCTATACCAATGTTATTTCTCACCAGTTGCAAGGAGGGAAGGACAATTTTTGGAATTTTGCTTTTTCAAATGTAGTTTCTCAAAAGAGAGTTGAATTTAGTGAAAAAAGAGCTGGGAATGGAGATAGGAAGTGTCCTGAACATGTACAGTATCTTTGGGAGTACCTTCATTTTAAAGGCAGCCGCTCTTCCCACCCAAGAGAGCTGCGTTTTCCCCAAACATTTCAGATCTTCAGAGATATTAGACAAGGAGGGAAAGTTAGATTCATAAATTGAGCTAACTGGAAAGGAAAGTTGAATTCCTAAGTATGTTATTGACTTATGTCCCCATGAGTAGGGAAAATCATTCTTTAGTTGATTTATTTGTTCTTGGGGCATTCCCATGGCAAGGATTTGACATTTATTCGAGTTGATCTTGTAGTATAAGACTCCCCCAAATTCTTCGATCAGTTGTTGGGTTCTATTCAGGGAGTTTGGAGGGATTTGATAGTGTGTAGAATAATGTCATCAGTAAAAAAAAATGTTATGCTCACATTGACCCACTTGCAGTCACTGGATAAGAGGGTCAGTTCTGATGGCTTCAGCAAAGGGTTCAATAGCCAGGGTGAATATAATTGTAGATAAAGGACATCCCTGCCTCGTACAATTCGATAGGTCGAATGACCCTGACAGGGTGCCGTCCACATATACTCTTGCTGAAGGATTATAATATAAGGTCATATCGGCTGAATGTATTGTCCCAGATAACCCAAACTTAGTTAATACCTGGGAAAGATACTCCCAATGGACTCTGTCGAATGCCTTCTCCGCATCCAAGGCTAGGAGGAGAGAAGGCACATGACAGGCCTCAGCCTGGTGTATCATATTGATCATTTTCCTTGTACCATCTTGAGCTTGCCTCCCTTTCACAAAACCAACCTTTTCTGGTCCAAGAAGAAGCGGCGTTAACTCTAAAATTCTGTTTGCCAGTAGTTTAGAATATATTTTTTAATCGGAGTTTAACTACTTCCGGACCGCCGCATTTCGATATACGTCCTAACTCTGAAGAGGAATATTGTTGTTATGGCAGCAGATCGCTGCCATAACCCCAGTATCCTCTTCTTTGGGCCGGCAGTCCGGTTTCTGATAATGGTGGTCTCTGCGATGGATTTGCCGCAAGATCACTTTTATCGGCAGCGGGAGAGGGGCCCCCCTCCCGCTGCACTCCGGGGGCCACCCGCCACTTACTGGAGCCGTCGGCAGTGGCGGAGGTGATCGGATCCTCTTCCTTGCTTGGTATGGAGACGAGTGAGAGGACAGGGTGGTCAAAACGTCACTTCCACCCATAGCTCTTAAATGGAATATTTTTTATTTTATTTTTTAAATGACAATTTTTTTTTTTAAATAAATACCAGATCGGACGTCTTTTTAAACCCAGATCTCATATTTAGGAGGTCCTGTCATGCTTTTTTCTATTACAAGGCATGTTTACATTCCTTGTAATAGGAATAAAAGTGACACAATTTTTTTTAAAAGAACAGTGTAAAAATAAAAGGTAAAATAAATAATAAAAAAAAATGTAAACACGCCCCGTCCGGCCGATCTCGTGTACAGAAGTGAACGCATACGTGAGCAGCGCCCGCATAAGAAAACGGTGTTCAAACTAGGGATGAGCCGAACACCTTCCTGTTTGGTTCGCAGCAGAACATGCGAACAGGCAAATAGTTTGGCAGAACACGCGAACACCGTTAAAGTCTATGGGACATGAACATGAATAATCAAAAGTGCTAATTTTAAAGGCTTATATGCAAGCTATTGTCATAAAAAATGTTTGGGGACCCGGGTCCTGCCCCAGGGGACATGTAGCAATGCAAAATGTATTTTTAAAAACGTCAGTTTTTTCAGGTGCAGCGATTTTTTTAATGCTTAAAGTGAAACAATAAAAATGAAAAATTCTTTTAAATATCGTGCCTGGGGGGTGTCTATATTTTGCCTGTAAAGTGGCACATTTTTCCCATGTTTAGAACAGTACCACAGCAAAATTACCTTTCTAAAAGGAAAAATTGTCATTTAAAACTGATTGCGGCTGTAAACAATTGTCAGGTCTCGGCAAGATAAAACTCATTGAAAAAAAGAGCATGGGATCCCCCCAGTCCACTACCAGGCCCTTTGGGTCTGGTATGAATATTAAGGGGAACCCCGAAACATTTTTTTTAAATGACGCAGGGTCCCCCTAAAATCCATACCAGGCCCTTCGGGTCTGTTACAAAATAAAAAAAAAAATGGCATAGGCCCTCCCCCAAAATCCATACCAGACCCTATAGGTCTGGTATGGATTTTAAGGGGAACCCTGCACTAAAATGTGGTGTAGGTGTTCCCCCAAAATCCATACCAGACCCTTATCTGAGCATGCAACTTGGCAGGCCGTAGGAAAAGAGGGGGGATGAGAGACCGGCTCCCCCCTCCTGAACCATACCAAACCCCCCAAAGCACCTTGTCCCCATGTTGACAAGGGCCTCATCCCCACAACCCTTGCCCGTCAGTTGTGGGGGTCTGCGGGCTGGGGGCTCATCGGAATCTGGAAGCCCCCTTTAACAAGGGGATCCCCAGATCCCGGCCTCCCCCCTGTGTGAAATGGTAATGGAGTACCCCTACCATTTCACAAAAAAAGTGTCAAAATGTTAAAAACGACAAAACACAGCTTGGGACAAGTCTTTTATTAAAAAATAAAAACATAAAAATGTCCCACAATGTCCATTCATCTTCTTCTATCACTCCCCCCGGACCGAAAAAATAAAAATCATAGACGATTCGCCTCCATGGGAGGCTCCCACTGTCTGACATGTCTTGGCTTGTGACAGCTCTTATATAACTGAGGGTGGGGCCAACGATGTAACCGGGTGACCCCGCCCCCTTCCCCATGGCTTCCCTGTGGTGTCAGAGGGGGGCGGGGTCACCCGCTTACGTAACTGGGTTGCCCCGCCCCTCTGACACCACGGGAAGCCATGGGGAAGTCCCCATGCATCAGAGGGGGGCAGGGTCACCTGGTTACATCACCAGGTGGCCCCGCCCCCAGTTAGAGCTTTCATTAGCCAAGATGCGTCAGAAGGCGGGAGCCTCCTATGGAGGTGGGTCGGTCACGGATTTTCTTTTTTCTTTTTCGGTCCGGGCGGTGTGATATAAGAAGATGAATGGACATCGTGTGCCATTTTTATTTTTTAATAAAGGACTTGTCCCAAGCCCCACGCCCGCAGAACCCCACAACCACTGAGCATGGGCTGTAGGGATGAGGCCCTTGTCCCCATCAACATGGGGACAAGGTGCTTTGGGGGCTACCCCAAAGCACCCTCCCCATGTTAAGCGCATGGGGCCTGGTATGGTTCAGGAGGGGGGAGCTCTCTTATCCCCCCTTTTTTCCTGTGGCCTGCCAGGTTGCGTGCTCAGATAAGGGTCTGGTATGGATTTTGGGGGGGCCCTACGCCATTTTTTTTTAAAAAATTGGTACAGTGTTCCCCTTAATTTCCATATCAGACCTGAAGGGCCTTGTGTGGATTTTAGGGGGACCCCCCACGCAATTTTTTTTTTAATTTTGGTTTGGGGTTTCCCTTAATATTCATACCAGACCCAAAGGGCCTGGTAATGGACTGGGACTGGGGGGGATCCCATGCTCTTTTTTTCAATGAGTTTTATCTATATTGCCGAGACCCAGCAAATTATTACAGCCACAATCAGTTTTAAATGACAATTTTTCCTTTAGAAATGTAACTTTTCTGTGGTACTGTTCTAAACACAGGAAAAATCTGCCACTTTACAGGCATACTATAGACACCCCCCAGGCACGATATTTAAAGGAATATTTCATTTTTATTTTATTACTTTAAGCATTAAAAAAAAATCACTGCTCCCGAAAAAACGGACGTTTTTGCATTGATACATGTCCCCTGGAGCAGGACAGAGGTCCCCAAACACTTTTTGTGACAATAAGTGTCCCATAGACTTTAACAGTGTTCCGGCGACTTTCGAATTTGCCCCGAACACCGCATACCCCTCTGACGTCATGGGGAAAGCCATAGGGAAGTCCCCATGACGTCCCCGTGCGTCAGAGGGGGGTGGGGTCACCAGGTGGCCCCGCCCTCCGTTATAAAAGAGCTGTCAGACGCAGCGAAGCCTCACACAGCGGGAGCCTCCCATTGATCTTCTTGAGCGGCCCAAGAAGAGATGCCGACGCCTTGGAAGAAGATGCCGGACGAGAAGACCAGAGCAAGAAGAAGCGGATCGGAGGAAGAAGAATATGGAAGAAGATGGAAGAAGATGGAAGATGAAGAAACCGAAGGATGAAGAAAGGAAGAAGGAAGACCAGAAGATTTTAATAAAGGAATTGTCAAAGACAGTCTCCTGTCATTTTTTAAATTTTTGTCACTTTTTTGGTGAAATGGTAGGGGTACTTTTGTACCCCCTTACCATTGCACACAGGGGGGGCCGGGATCTGGGGGTCCCCTTGTTAAAGGGGGTTTCCAGATCCCGATAAGCCCCCCGCCCCGCAGACCCCCACAACCAATGGCCAGGGTTGTGGGGAAGAGGCCCTTATCCCCATCAACATGGGGACATGGTGCTTTAAGGGGTCACAGACCCCCAAAGCACCCTCCCAATGTTGAGGGCATGTGGCCTGGTATGGTTCAGGAGGGGGGGCGCTCTCGTCCCCCCTCTTTTCCTGTGGCCTGCCAAGTTGCGTGCTCAGATAAGGGTCTGGTATGGATTTTGAGGGGGACCCCACGCCATTTTTTTTTTTTTGGCCGGGGTTCCCCTTAAAATCCATCCCAGACCTGTATGGATATCTAGGGGGGCCCCCACGTCATTTTTTTTTTTTAAATTTGACGCAGGGTTACCCTTAATATCCATAGCAGACCTGAAGGGCCTGGTAATTGAATTTGGGGGGACCCCCACGCTTTTTTTTTTTTTTTTTTATCAATGACTTTTTTTTTATCAATGACTTTCAATGAATGACTGTTCTCTGTGTTACGGGAGCCGGCAATCCCTTAGCCGCGAGTGATTTTAAATAGCTTTTTTTTCCTGCAAAAATGACACTTTGTGCAGGGACAGTTCTATGCACGGAAAACATGCGCCCCTTCACAGGCATACTATAGACACCCCCCAGGTACGAAATTTAAAGGAATATTACACTTTTATTGTTTCATTATTAAAATCACTGCTCCTGAAAAATGTCCATTTAAAAAAAAAAATATTGCATTGATACATGTCCCCTGGGGCAGGACCCAGGTTCCCAAACACTTTTTATGATAATAACTTGCACATAAGCCTTTAAAATTAGCACTTTTGATTTTGAACGTTCGAGGACTGTTTTAGGACTTTTTCAGGCTTTTTAGGGCTTTAGGACTGTTCGCAGATTCTGGTGCGAACCGAACAGAGGGGTGTTCGGCTCATCCCTATTTGTCGCCATTCCACGAATTTTGGCGCAATTTTGAAGCATGACATGTTGGGTATCAATTTACTCGGCTTAACATTATCTTTCACAATATAAAAAAAATGGGGCTAACTTTACTGTTGTCTTTTTTTAATTAAAAAAAGTGTATGTTTTCCAAAAAAGTATGCTTCTAAGACCGTTGCGCAAATACGGTGTGACAGAAAGTATTGCAATGACTGCCATTTTATTCTCTAGGGTGTTAAAAAAAATATATAATGTTTGGGGGTTCTAAGTAATTTTCTAGCAAACAAAAATGTTTTTAATTTGTAAACAACAAATCTCAAAAAGAGGCTCGGTTAGGCGCCTTTCCAGTTTTAGGGAGAATCGCAATAACTGCATCCACCTTTTTTGCTTTGGGAAGTTTCCTGCTGAGACAGCTTGGTTGTAAAGCAGGACCAAGTGAGGGCTTAAAATTGGGTTACGGGCTTTATAGTACTTCAAGTAGAGGCCATCTATTCCCAGGTGATTTACCTAAAGGGAGGGTTGTAATGACATTTAGAATTTCTTGCTTTTCTATAGGGCGGTTGAGGTGGTTCAGTGAGGTTTTGTCTAATACTGGTAAATTCAGCTTATTCAGGAAATTAGAAATTACCTCTGCATTAGGTTGGGGAGTGGCATGGTCTTCCTTCAAATTGTACAGCGAAGCATAGTAGTCCATGTACGTTTGAGCTATGTCTGATGGGTTAAGGGTAGGGTTGAGCGAACCCGAACTGTAAAGTTCGGGTCCGTACCGGACTTTTGGGTGTCCGGGTCCCGGACCCGAACCCGAACCCGAACAATTGACTGTATGTTCGGGTTCAGGTCCGGTGTTCAGCGATGTATTGGCGCCTTTTTAAAAGCTGCGGGGCAGCCAATCCACGTTAGTTTCACTAGTGTGCCCTTAGAAGCCATCACAGTCATGCCTACTAATGGCATGGCTGTGATTGGCCAGTGCAGCATGTGACCCAGCCTCTATATAAAGTACAGGCACACAGCACAGCACGTCACTCTGCTTTAGACAGGTTCCTGGCTGCTGTTGAGAGAGAATTTCATGATAGGAGTCAGTCTGATAGGAGTCAGTCCACATTCCTGAAATATCTTCTAATTAGTAATAGTCAGCGAGCGATCTACATAGCTAGAGAGTGTCTTTTTTGAGGGAGAGAGAATTATCCAGATTCCTAAATCAATGCTACCCTGGCTGGGTTGGAGTGCACAGTCTTTTTACAGTGCCATAAGGCCAGTGCCAGACAAAATATAACTTTTATCTGCAAGCTCAGTGCACCAGCACTGCATATGTTACTGAGAGATACACCCTGTACATACTGTGGGTGTTTTCTGCTATTGCAAAAACATTGCAAAAAAATTAAATTTTGCAGTGTTTTCTGCATGTGTGCATGAGTCTGACATATTCAATCGATCTATATTTCTTCTATTGTGCTATCCCAAAAAAAAATTGGAGTGAAATTTTTTTTTCCATAGCATTTTCTGCAGTTTTTGAGATACACGCTTTACATACTGTGGGTGTATTCTGCTATTGCAAAAACATTGCAAAAAAATACAATTTTGCAGTGTTTTCTGCATGTGTGCAGGAGTCTAAAATATTCAATCGATCTATATTTCTTCTATTGTGCTATCCCAAAAAAAAAAAAAAAATTGGAGTGAAATTTTTTTTTTTCCATAGCATTTTCTGCAGTTTTGCAGTTTTTGAGATACACGCTTTACATACTGTGGGTGTATTCTGCTATTGCAAAAACATTGCAAAAAAATACAATTTTGCAGTGTTTTCTGCATGTGTGCAGGAGTCTGACATATTCAATCGATCTATATTTCTTCTATTGTGCTATCCCAAAAAAAAATTGGAGTGAAATTTTTTTTTCCATAGCCTTTTCTGCAGTTTTGCAGTTTTTGAGATAAACGCTTTACATACTGTGGGTGTATTCTGCTATTGCAAAAACACCCATTTATGGCAAGATCATAAATTTTGAAAATATGAGGAGATCGTCAAAAAAGGGACGTGGCCCTGGTCGTGGTGCTGCTGGTGGAGCTCCTGTTGCAGGGAGAGGACGTGGTCGATCTGTGCCAGCTACACGCACAAGTGAAACACCTTCCTCAGGTGCGGGTAGGCGACAGAGCCTGCATCGGTATTTCGGCGCGCCTAATGAGGCTGTACAAATGTTGAGGCCAGGACAAGTACAGGCGATAGTAAATTGGGTTGCTGACAGTGCCTCCGGTTCCTTCACATTGTCTCCCACCCAGTCTCCTGATGAAAGTTCAGAGTTGGCACCTGCAGCCGATGTCCATCAGTCTTTCACCTCACCCCCTTGCAAATCAGCCAATCAGTCTGAGCCCCAAATCATGCAGCAGTCTCTTCTGCTTTTTGATGACTCTCTTAGCAGGGTTTCCCAGGGCCATCCACCTAGCCCTGCCCCAGAAGTGGAAGAGATTGTGTGCACTGATACCCAACCACTTATGTTTCATGATGAGTACATGGGAGGACCATCGCAGCACGTCTCGGATGATGATGAAACACAGGTGCCAACTGCTGCTGCTTTCGCCATTGTGCAGACTGACAAGGAGGGCAGGGGTGAAGACTGGGTGGAAGATGATGTGGAGGACGATGAGGTCCTTGACCCCACATGGAATCAACGTCATGCAGGTGACCAGTGTAGTTCGGAGGAAGAGGCGGTGGTCGCACAGAGCCACCAGCACAGCAGAAGAGGGAGCAGGGTGCAAAAGCGGAGTGTCCATCCCCCTAGACAGTATGTCTGCTACTGCCCAACGCAGCAAGGGACCGAGCACACCAAAGCCAGGTCCAAGGAGTTCCCTAGCATGGCAGTTCTTCAGACAATGTGTTGATGACAAGACACAAGTGGTTTGCACGCTGTGCAATCAGAGCCTGAAGCGAGGCATAAACTTCTCAACCTGAGCACAACCTGCATGACCAGGCATCTAAGTGCAGATGCAGTGGAGTAGACAACTCAAAAACCAAGAAAGGTCTCTGGCTCCTCCTGCTTCCTCTTCTGCTGCAGTCTCGGCCTCTTCATCCACCTCTGTAGTGACAGTGGCACCTGCCAACCCACAAACAGAGGATCTGCCAGCAACACTACCACCTGGGTCACCAACCATCTCCACAATGTCCCATGGAAGCGTTCAGCTCTCTATCTCCCAAACACTGGAGCGGAAGAGGAAGTACCCCCCTAGCCACCCGCTATCCCTGGCCCTGAATGCCAGTATTTCAAAATTCCTTGCCTTTGAAATGCTGTCATTCCATCTGGGGGAGACGCAAAGTTTTAAAAGGCTGATGTCATTGGCTGTCCCACAGTACATCGTGCCCAGCCACCACTACTTTTCCAGGCGAGCTATCCCTTCCCTGCACAACCAAGCGGGGGACAAAATCAGTTGTGCACTGCGCAATGCCATCTGTGGCAAGATCCACCTAACTACGGATGCGTGGACCAGTAAGCACGGTCAGGGACATTATATCTCCCTAACAGCACACTGGGTAAATGTAGTGGCAGCTGGGCCTGAGGCGGATAGCAGTTTGGCACATGTCCTTCCACCACAGAGGATTGCAGGGCACATCAGTTTGCCTCCTGTTGCTAACTCCTCCTACTCCGCTTTCTCATCCTCTACCGCCTCCTCATCCAGTCAGCGTAACACCTTCACCACCAACTTCAGCACAGCCAGGGGTAAATGACAGCAGGCAGTTTTAAAACTTTCCTGTTTGGGGGAAAAAACCCCACACCCCGCAGGAGTTGTGGAGGGACATGGAACAACAGACCGATGAGTGGTTGGTGGCAGTGAGCCTCAAGCCCGGCCTGGTGGTGTGCGATTAAGGGGCGAAATCTCGTAGCAGCTCTGGGCCTAGCCGGTTTGACGCACATCCCTTGTCTGGCGCATGTGCTGAACTTGGTGGTCCAGAGGTTCCTTAAAAATTACTCCGATATGCCAGAGCTGCTGCAGAAAGTGCGGGCCGTCTGTGCGCACTTTCGGTGTTCTCACCCTGCTGCTGCTCGCCTGTCAGCGCTGCAGCGTAACTTCGGCCTTCCCGCTCACCGTCTCATATGTGACGTGCCCACAAGGTGGAACTCCACCTTGCACATGCTGGCCAGACTGTGCGAGCAGCAGCAGGCGATAGTGGAGTCTCAGTTGCACCACTTCATCACCAATAACTGGGCTTCCATGCAAGACCTGTGTGCCTTGTTGCGCTGTTGCGAGTACTCCACCAACATGGCCAGTGCCGCTAACACCGTTCTCAGCGTTACTATCCCAGTTCTATGCCTCCTTGAAAAAATGCTTAAGGCGATGATGGAAGAGGATGTGGCACAGGAGGAGGAGGAGGAAGAGGGATCATTTCCAAGGCTTTCAGGGCAGTCATACACAAGTGGCTATGAGGGTGGGTTCCTGCACCAACAAGCGCCAGGTACACAATTGTCCGGCAGCAAGGGCACAGTTCTGGAGGATGATGAGGTGGAGGATGAGGAGGAGATGGAGGAGGAGGAACCATGTTCACAGCAGGGTGGCACCCAGACCAGCTCATGTCCATCACTGGTGCGTGGCTGGGGGGATACAGATGACACAGACGATACACCTCCCACAGAGGACAGCTTTTTGTTGCCTCTGGGCAGCCTGGCACACATGAGTGATTACATGCTGCAGTGTCTCCGCAACGATCGCCGAGTTTCCTACATTTTAACTGGTGCTGATTACTGGGTGGCCACCCTGCTGGATCCCCGTTACAAGGACAACGTGCCATCCTTAATTACCTCACTGGAGCGTGATCGTAAGATGCGCGAGTACAAGCGCACGCTGGTAGACGCGCTGCTGGTGGCATTCCCACTTGACAGCGGGGGTACGGTGGAAGCACAAGGCGAAGACAGAGGCGGAGGAAGAGGTTGCCAACGCATCCGGGGCACTGCCAGCACCTCGGAAGGCAGGTTTAGCAAGGCCGAAATGTGGAAAAGCTTTGTCAGCGCGCCACAACAACCAGCACCACTAGCTGAGATGGAACGTCTTAGCAGGAGGCAGCATTTCACCAACATGGTGGAGCAGTATGTGTGCACACGCCTACACGTACTGAATGACGGGTTTGCCCCATTCAACTTCTGGGTCTCCAAATTGGGCACATGGCCTGAGCTTGCCCTTTACACCTTGGAGGTTCTGGCCTGCCCTGCAGCCAGTGTATCATCTGAACGTGTATTTAGCATGGCAGGGGGCGTTATCACAGACAAGCGCAGCCGCCTGTCCAGAGCCAATGTGGATAAGCTCACGTTCATTAAATTGAAACAGGCATGGATCCTACAGGACTTGTCCGTACCTTGTGCAGAATAGACACGTATACCGGTGTTCTGACAAAAACTGTCTGGCCATCAGATAGTGTCCAGCCACTTACTGCGTAGGCGCAGCGCTTGCGCTGTACGGAGGTCAAGGAGATTCACAAAATCTCCAAAGATGAACGGCGCCTGCGCTGTGAGTGCAGGTTCAAGCCCCACCATCCAAGTGGACATACGGTAGCACATAGTAACAGGGCAGAAAAAGGGGGGAAGGGAAATGAGGCCAAAGACAAAGACAAAGAAAGCAACAAAAAATGTGAATGAAAGATATGTGAACTTTATTGATACAAATCACGCACTCATCAAAGGAGTAAAGGAGGAATATCCCACAGCTGAATAACAAAATGCAGACTGTGGGTTCCTGTCCCAATACATTACCGCATAAAACATGCATGAGATAAGCTTAATATTAAAACTCTAACAAGCTGGACAAAAACAAGAAACAAAAACAACCTGGTATGTTTAAAAATAATGCTGAACACTGCTGCCACTCACAATGTGAATATCCCCTCCCCTTTACTTCTCTGATCCACCTTGTGTGCCCTGAAAGATGCTGCTGCAAGTGTAAATATGGGCCACATTTACAGGTGGTATAGTGTAGGTGGACTGTATCCTAGTGAAACAGTATTTAATGAGAAGTCCATGCTGATTCAGTGAAAAAGAAAAGAGAAGAATGGTATAAGAATGTCCTTTCCTGTAATGAATATGAAAGTCTATTACCAGTATGGGGAATTCAGAGCTAGTACAGAGTCAGTCCTGATAAGTAGAGATTCTGATTGCTGTATGTAGTGCTAAACATGATCTATTACTAGCTAGTAACAGGGCCCCTCACAAGCTCTCTTGGCTAGGCTTCAACCTCGGATGATGTGGCTTGAACCTGGACTGCACATCGTCTTCGGAGAGTTTCAAAATCCCCTTGTCCTACATACTGAGCAAGCGCAGTACAGGGCGGACACTATGCGACGGGGGACAGAATTCAACACATCACCACCAGCCTTACCCAGCTATTGTTGTATTTTTTGAACCAGTGTTGGCTACCTCGTCCTCCTCCACCACCGCTTCCACCTACACCGCCACATCCACCGTCACCTCAACCTCCTACTCCATATGGACCTCATCCTCCTAGGTCAAGATTATAATTTTTTTATTTTTTTTATTTCCAAGTATTTTATTTTCCCACTATCTTATCCATTAAATTGAATAATTTTTCCCAGAAAGGGCGTATTCTGGGGCATTCCCACCATATGTGAGGCATCGTGCCGTTGAGTTTCTGAGGTTCTTAATGACTTCATGTACCTCTTCTGCTGAGAAGGGGGCCTCCAGCATATTATTTCCCTATCCACATTTGTTTGCAGAGAACTTGCCATGCTCTTAGCAACATTGTGTTGCCATTTGAAGCCCTCTAGCCCTTTCCATTACTTTTTTACAGCCATTTTAGTCTTCAAAAGTTCGGATCCCCATTGACTTCAATGGGGTTCGGAGTTCGGGGTCAAGTTCGGGTCAAGTTCGGTCCCGAACCCAGACTTTTTTCCGAAGTTCGGCCGAACCCGCCAAACGCGAACATCCAGGTGTCCGCTCAACTCTAGTTAAGGGAGTTTTTTGCCTGTCTTATGATGTTGAAGTTGGGCTATTCTCTCTCTAGCTCTTTTTTGTTTGAGTTGTAATGCCAATTTTTTTCCTGCTCTATTGTTTTGTGAGTAAGATGCTCATTTTAGACCTTTGATGTATTTGTCATGGTCTGTTATTAGTGCCGTTTTAAATTCTTCTTTGAGGTGTGTGAGTCTTGACAATACTATGCCTTGGGGAGATTTTTTATGCTGGTTTGTGTTTATGTGTAAATGTCTCTTTTTCCTCTCTCTGGAGACCATTTGGATTAATATACCCCTAACAAAGGCCTTAGGGGTGCACCAGAGATTGAAGACACTGCTGGAGGAGCCTAAATTAAATGAGAAGAACTCCTCCAGCTTTGCCCCCAGCTCCGATATGTATTCAGGAGACAACACATAGGTTTTATTCCTCCACGATGACACATGTTTACCTGTGCGACCCTCTGATATCTCAAGAGAGATTGGGCCACGATCAGACCATGTATTATTATACATTTTTGCCCTTATTACTTTCTGCAGACAATTCTTGAGTAGGCATTGTGGGGATTGGAGAAGAACGTGTAGTCTCTTTCTGATGTATTATGATAGCGCCACGGGTCATGGAGATCTTCTTGAAGCAGGACTTGTTTAAGTCCTGATTTACGTGTTGGATTCCTTGATGTCCGGATCAATAGGGATGTTGCAGTCCCCACAAATTAGTAGCTGGCACTTTTGGATTGAGCGAGCCTTGGCCAGAGTCCTTTTGATGAACCTTAATTGTTGCTTGCTGGGGGCATAGATATTTAGTAGGGTATTAATTAATTAATTAGATTCAGACTCAGTACCAGGTGCTGGGTAACGTTTTTAAGCACCTCTTGTCATTATGTGCCGTCCATTAGATGCCATTTAAAAAAAGCTCTGGGACATTGGTTGTTAATCTCAGCCCTGTTATAAATCAGCAGCAAGACTAAGCATCTCTTGTTGGTCCAGGATCCAGTGTTAAGCACAGGAGCTGGATCAATCTGCTATAGAGCACTGCATAGGAGTGCTGTGTAACAGGGACTGTAAATTATATACTTCGACATCGTGTTTACAGAGAAGTAAAGAGATTTCACATCTGATATCACACCACTTTCTGTTTCTGGAAAGGTAGCACAGACCCGTAAGCTGGCAATAGATGGGTAACATTTTGTTTGAAATTTCTTAGGAAAATTATTTTCTAAGAAAGTAAATTTTTTTCATCATTAGTGGGTCAAATTGATGTTCACTTTTGACCACAGTGAAGAGAAAATTTTAAGGAGCAGGATGGAAAATTTTGCTCACACAAATTAACTTCTAACAGTGTATGTGATTTTTCATTTGGTAAAGTCCAGGCATTAGCACCTCTTTCCTGTCTCTACCCTAAAGTAATAAAGCACTGTGATGATGATCTTCCGTTGTTTAATTGAAGGCTATTAGAAGTGACCTGTTGCTGAAGAGCTGCATGGAGGATGTTCACAAACTTGATCTAAACGGCTTCCCAGCTTTTATTTGCCTTTGCGTTCTGTGAAAGTTGGTAAAACCGAACTTAGCAACTAATCGAAAGTCTGGGGGGGGGGGGGGGGCTGTAAGTAAATTCTTGCCATTTTAAGAGCTAATATGCAAATGTTGTCAAGATGGGTAATGCCATGGTTGACAGGTACTAATGCATTTTTTGTTTCTAAAATATTGTACACTAGTGAGAAATTATTTTCATGCAGTTTCCAGGGAAGCATACAAATCATTAAAATTACATTCACAGACAATACAGCAACAATGTAAATTGTCAGTTCATACAGTAGTTGGCATGGGAGCTGATTTTTTTTTTTTTTTTTTTATTAGATTGGCTTACATGGCTTACAGAAGCAGCACCCAAATCAAATATATTTTCGTTGAAAATAAGTCTTTCCTCCAGTGGTTTTGGCAGTGATACATGCTTTCTCATCAGTCAGCACATTGTAAAATTAGGCAGAAGTGGAAAATGTTTATAATCAAGACTAAGCCCAAATTGACTAGTAACAAAGAGCACAAGATGGAGTTTTATTCAACTAAGATACTGCAGAAGATACAGCAGTGTAAAATGGGCAAGCAGCAGGAGAGTTTTATCCATGGATAATAAGTCAACATGTAATAAATACAATGAGTATGGGTAGGTGTTTTACTACAAAAATTAAGAGACTGCAGACAATACACCTTAAAAAAATTGCAGCAAGATTTTAATGAGGAGGCCCAAATTTACTAGAGACAAAGAACAGACAGGGTTCTACAACAAGAATTAAGATCATGAAGAAGCCTTGTAGCATAAAATAAATTTAACCTAAAATATTATTACCTAAAAGTTTTTTTTTTTTAAAGGTAACCTGGCAGCAGAGCAAAAAAAAAGTTAGCTATGGACAGGACAGCAGCTAAAAATAACCTTAAATTAACCACAAAATAAAATTTAAAGACCAAACAAAATGTATTGAGTGCCTAAAAAAAGAAGCTGTAGCAATAAAATGTAGCATACAGCTTAGTCTTGAGAATAGAGATTCCACAGGCAGGGGGAGATAAATACATCACCAGCTGCTGCTTAGTTGGGAAAAGATCAATATCAGGTAAATGTCTGCTACACATGGGAGCCATGGAACACAAAGATCTGTCCAAAGGATACCAATTTTCCTAAAGATTTAAAAACTTTCAAAAACCTGTGCTTAAAGAGTGTTAAAAGAAAAAAATTAAGGAAAAATGTGCAATAAACAATCCTAAGGGATAGGAAAAAATTGAAAAATAAAAAAAAGTGAAAGAGATGGAAAAAAAAGGGAACATGGTGGTAACGTCCACAAAATGGAAAAACTCCCCCTTCCCTCTGAATGTGGAAAAGGTTCAACAATATATAAAAAATATATTTAATTACAAATCCAAATAAAATAAATGGAAAAATACCAATGGAAAAAAAATGAGGAAATAAAAAAATAGAGATCTAAAACTCCCTTGAAAATGTCACACTTATTCAATAGTATATTATATTATAAGGTGTAATCAACCAGACTATACACGTTGCATAAAAAACATATGCATAAATATATAAGCCAATAAAAAGATCAAAGGAGGGAGAAGGTCTAAAATCATAAACATATATGTGGGATTGTGTATCAAAACAAAATAGGAGAAAAAGAGGGTAAAAGGGGGGCGCTCACCAACTATTGGGGCTTTATGCGTTTACACACTAGGACCTTTATTTTCTTGCATTGGTTGATTCCAGTACTTTAACCCTGTTTGCACCAATTATACGTTGGTTTAGCATTGCCACAGTTCACTTTATTGCCAGTGTATGGGTCCCTGATCATTTGTTTAGTAGTTTCCTTAGGTCTAATTGTCTTTTCATTGATTTACACATTGTTTAACATTGTTGCCTTAATAAATCTAATTCATCTACCACCAAGTTGCTTGTGGCCTATTTTCTGTACATTACTAATGCTCTGTAGTTTACTACACTTTACTAATGGCCTTTAGTTTATAACCAGGTGTATCAGTGGGGATCGAGTAGTTGAGAGAGTCATGCAGAACAGAGAACCCATCATCACCAGTGGCACCTACACAGTATATATATATATATATATATATATATATATATATATATATATACTTAGAATGCCAGTATCAGCAGTAAATCAAAAAACACTTCCTTGGTGCTATAAACACATATTTTTTAGGGGTACATCATTGCACTTTTACTGCAGTAATATCTAATAAATCAACATTCTGAGTGCGTATTCATACTGATGTGATAAATGTACTTTAACAGTGTAAGCACAACGCTTTCGGTAATGAATGCATGCCCTAGCTTAAGGGCCAATCTATAAATTGTAGATGATAGTGGTCTGTTCATCAGTCAGGGTGTAAACTCATCATCCTGGACAAAAAAGAAGTCTGTAAAGCTTTTGGTAGCAAACTATTCTGTCGTCTTTCAAATGCGACACAGAATCTCTAAGTAGAGAAGCAGATGGTGCCGTGAAGGAAAAGTGTTAAGATAGATTTGAACTCTGTACTCATCAGCAGATATCACTTCATTATGTCAACTCCCAGACTGCTTTAAAACATGTCTGCAAGGTGTCAAGTCTATTTTTAAGATGAAAGTTACAAAGACATTCTATCACATAGAGTAAGTAATAAAGCAAACCTGGCATTCATGCACAACTTTGGCTAAGTGAAAGTGATTGTAAATACTGCATTTTAAACTACTTGCATAAAAAAACTACTTCACTTTAAGATTTTTCTTGTTAAATATCTTGACCTAAAACAATGCATTGTAAGTGTACTCTTTATAAACTGCAGTAAACAACAAAACACAATATTCACATTATGGCAGTGTGTCCTGTTTTCTAAAATAAAGTTATTTTGAGCTATGTTTGAGCCATTGAGGCAGTAGATGTTAAAGTGGTACTAAATCCTCCTGTCCTTTTACCTGCCAAAAACAGTGCCATCTTAACCTTCATTTAGATGGCTATGCCATGATGCTGCACATTTGACCAGGGCAAGGTCAATTGGCACCGAGGGTGAAGGATGGTGTAACCTCCTGATTGTCTCTTGCAGCTGGGATCTTACTCCCAACTGCCAGCACACTGGTCTCAATATCACTGTGCAGCTCCAGGCCCACGATTCAGATTTCATGTGTACCCAGAAGTATGCATTGATAGGGTTGGACCTCCCTGCTGTGTGTTCTTTGCCTGTGTCAGTCTTCTTGCACTGACTGTAAAAAAGCACTGTACCAACCAGAGGCAAAGCGAAGGGCAGTGGTGAGGTGAGAAAGGTACAACTTGCCACGTGGTACCTCCTTTTCCACATGAAGACACTGTGTGTGGGGAACCTCTTTCCCCCCACCATGTCTCAGCCCTTGTGGTGGGCATCCAATCTGACTTAGAGTGAACTTTACTGACTTGCATATTCCAGACACAATAACTACAACTAGCCAGAAGTGTCCAAAGACTTGTTTAGCCTACCTGAAAGGGCTTCCCCATTATACACTTACAACCACCACCAGTAAACACCCCCCCCCCTCCACCTGTATACACACACACACACACACACACACACTGTATACATTCTATTACCTGTACACTCCCAGACCCCCAAACCTGTATGCGCACACTCAGCTTCCCCACCCCTGTACACATACATAGAGCCACCCCGACACACCTGTACACACAGCTCTGCCCAAGATTGGGGTACGTGCAGCCCCCAACACCTGTACACACAGCTACCCCCACACCTGTGCAAATGCAGAAACCCCACTGCTATACACACACATAGCCACCCTACAATTGTACATATACACAGAGCTTCCCCCAACACATGTACTCACACAGATTACTCAGATTTACAGTGAGTACACTTGTATTGCAGAGTGGGTTTGCCTTCAATAAACCCGAAAATACCTAATAATTTGGGGTGTACACAACAAAGTGCTAGAGTGCAATTTGCCTAATGGGAATACTAGTTAGATTGACCTGTGTGTCCCCAAGGAAAGACATTGGTAGGGTTTTACCCTCACTTCCTGTTTGGCTATGTGACAGGACGTAAAGCCAATTTTCAGAAAAGGGACACAAAGCCCAACCTAAAAAAGCAGGGGCTCTAGCACTTGGTTTCCCTCAAATGCCCACAATTAGAAAAGGATTGTCTTCAGCTAGATTTTAGCTCAGTGCTCGAAATCAGTTGTTCTTAACCCTGTCCTCAAGTACCCCCCAACAGGCCATGTTTGCAGGTTTGCAGGTTTACCTTCATCTAAATCAGCCCCACTGTACCATAACTTGGCAGCGCTTTTGGAACCAAATGTTACAAAATGGGACAAGCCTGTGCACAGCTCCGAGGTGGATGCACATTGATCAAAAAGTGTCTCAGTGCAGAGACAGGCCTCAGTGCCCATCTGAATGAGCCCTAATACTCCTCAACCTACTGAGGAAAATGAAAAAATGAAAACATTGCTGGGAAATTTAAACCCCCCATCTTTACCTCCTGAACAATTACAACTTTTATCTCCCGTGAAGATTGCACTGACTATCAAAACACTCTATAACCATAAATCTTCATGGTCATATGGCTTCCCTTCCAAGTATTGTAAACATTTTAAACAGATCTTACCCCCCCCCCCCCCATCTGATATGTGCCTTCAATCAACTACCTGATTGAATTCTTTCCCTAAAGACATGAGTCAAGCCATTATTATTACTATCCCAAAAGCTCTTAAAGATCATGCTAACTATAAGTCAATCTCAATACTGAACACAGATCTATAAGGATTTGCCAAAATCATAGCTTATAGGTTGTTACATATCCTCCCAGATTTAATACTGCCTGGTCAAGCTGGCTTTGTTAAAGGGCTCTAAGCCCTGCATGGGACAAGAAGGTTATTAAATCACATTATGCAAACTGAACAAGCTCTTATTCTCAAACAGTGTGCAATGGCAAAACACTAGTGGGTCCCTTGAAAAATGTGGCATTGCTGGCTTCATTATCTCTGCTATCATAAAAACTTCCAGTTCCGGCACCACAGGAGCTTGGAATGGTCACTCCAGGATGATCGGCCTACAAAGCAGGCAGCTACACTGCCTGCGGATGGTCTCTGGCTTCTTCATCCCCCTGGTGACACCCCTAGGACTGTCATTCATGGAGCGATATGTATTGCACTGCACCTCCGGAGGGGCTACAGCCACCCACCAGGAGCCTGCACATTCTGCCTTCCATGCAGCCAATATGGAAGATGGAATGGAAATGGCTGAGGCAGCAAGACCAACTATAACTGCAGCCATGGACAGGCCAATAGCAGTGGGCATAACAGAGCTCAGAAAGGAGCCGTGGAACCATGGCAAGCAGCTGTCAGAACTATAACACCCCTTGTTGGATCTTGAGGATGAGGTACAAAGCTCTCAGTCAAGTCAAACACAGCACTATATTCTAGATAAACTGTACAACCATGAAAATCATTCCCATCGGAACAATCTGAGGGTTATAGGTCTCCCGGAGTCATCCAATTCTGGATCTTTACTAGAGATTTGTGCTACATGTATATCCGGGGCCTTGGGGATAACAACACCATGTGTGGTGGAGAGAGAACATCGCCTGAGAGCCCCTTAGAATGAAAACATTCTCCTCGCCCCGTCATTGTTCACTACCTAAATTACACAGACAGAGTGGCTATACTGAGGTACTTCAATAATGCTAAATCTCTTCAACTTGAGGGCTAAAAGTTACTCCTCTTTGCAGATTATTTGCAAGAAGTGTCCTGCAGACAGAAAGCCTTCCAACCTATCTGCCTGGCCCTTTTATAAAAAAGAGTGAAATTCACATTGGCCTACCCTGCCGTATTTCGCTTCACAGCCCCGTCTGGGAACCCCAAGTCCTTCTCCCACCCAGAGTAAGTAGCACACTACTTGCAAACCTATGTACATTTACCAATGGACTCATCCCCAACATCTGCTCCACTCCACCCTACTGGATCAAGAGATCAGCGCAGCCTGAAGAAGGACCCTCTGAAGAGACCCTGTTTTTGAGCAGTATGGACTGTTTGGTGTTGAAATGTTAGCTTCTCTCTCCACTATTCTGACAGCCAAAATGTTTATTCACATGCTTTGTCTCAACTATCTCCAAGCAGCCTTATTATGGGTCACACTCGCTGCCCTGACTGGATGCATGCTGGTGCCATACCTAACACCCCTCCTACCATGGGACCTCCCTAGGGGAAATGGCCTCAGCACAGTCTGCGGGCCAGTGATTGGGGAATACCCAGTAATGCTGTTCATATGTGTGAGGTATTCATGTGGAAAAAAGCTAAGTCGAATGTTGCTAGGTGGTACCCCTGTGGTGTTACTTGTTCAGACACATGTGACCAGTAGACACATTCCAATTCTGTTTCTTAGAGCTTTCCCTATCATCGTGGTACTATGAAAGTTGTCTCTTGGAATGTCATGGGGCTCTGTTCACCCCATAAGTGTATGGTGATTCTACATCACCTCAAGCATCTTAAAACAGACCTAGTGATGCTCCAGGAAATGCATTGGACTGCTAATGACTTTAGTCATGTGTAAACTTTGGGTGGGACAGGTTTTTGGATCATCGGCAGTTAAGGGGAAAGCTGGGGTACTCCCTTTTATCCACAAAAAACCTGCCCTGTGATATATCCAAGATCCATATCCAAGAGATGTTTACATGGTTCCAGTTGTGCTCGGGATTAAGAATAAACTTCTAAAAAAGTGAAATTCTACCCCTATACCATATGAGCCCCCCTCCATGGTCAGCTAACTCAGCATTCCCTTTTGCCAAGAACTACATCACCTACCTGGGTATTAAAATAGGCAAATTACCTTCCTCCCTCTGCCATCTCAACTACCCCCCAGTCCTTTCCAAAATTATTGGGGAGTTAGATGGCTGGCTAAATTTCCCTCTCTTGTTCTTTGGTGGATGCAATCTATTTAAGATGGTCAGCTTCCCCAAACTCTTATACCCCCTCCAGACTATCCCCTTGTTGCTATGACACAAGGATCTTCAGAGACTCCAGAAGGCCCTAACCACATTCCTTTGGTGTGGCCATCACCCTTGTGTTACCCTCCAAAAAAAACTACCAAACATAAGGCTCTACAACGTATCTTGTCTCCTGAGAGTGGGTCTAGACTGGATAACCTAGGCTTCAAGATACTCCAACTTTGAATTGGAATCTCAAATGGTATACCCATGTGGCCTATCAGCCTTGCTGCACTGTGGTTTTCAGTCCCTTCCCCCCACTGAAAAACAATTTGCTCATATGGGATACATTGATAGCCTGGAGGGAGAGTGGGAAGAAATTGGGTTTATCGCCCCTTTTTTCTCGCAAACCTCCCCATCCACAGGCACCCTTCATTCCCACTGGCACAGCAATATGCAGCATTCACTACATGGGTCCCATAAGGGTTAACACATTTTGCATAACTATTTGACACATCCTCCGGCAAGGCCTTACCCTTTCCTCAGCTTATGAACATTTCTAAACTACCTGATCATCATATACACGTCCAACAAGCAGTCAACTATGTGGTTAGCTTATGTCCAACCAGAGATAAATTGTTCTACACCTCCCTCCCTCCTGGACACTTTTCTGGACTGTCATTGCCATAAGATCTCTGAAATCTACAAACTTCTGAACTCCTGCCTCACTAAACCACTATGCTCCTGCTCAACCGCCTCCTGGAATAAGGACCTTCAGTTTTTAGATGCAGTACACCATATATTGGCTGGCTACAACATTACCTAAGCCTAGATCACCAATGAGTTTTGATGGGAACAGTTCAAAATCATGCACCGTGCCTACATCCCTCATCTGAGGCCCAAGCACCTTTCAGACCAAAACTGTCCACTGTGGGATGACCATAGTCTGTCCCTATACCACAGGCTCCGGTCATATTGTCACATTGCACGGTTTTGGGACCAGATTGAAAACTTTTCTGCAACAGTCACAGGGTATCAACCTCACAGAAACCCATATTCTCTACTATTCAGACTACTGGATGATCCTCTTCTAAGACTGCCACAACCACAGATCACGGTCATCCGCCGCAACAAAGCCTGATTGTCCACCTGCTTAATGGCTGCTAGGAGGGCCATCCTCAAACATTGGAAATCATCTTCTCCACCTTAAATTACAGATGTCAAAACAGACCTCCTCAGTCTTTTATGTAAAGAACAATTGGATATGGTCCTATCTCATTATAAGCTGTCACTTTGTTTCCACAGTAAATGGGACCAATACATTGACAAAGCCCTGACAGCTTCGGAAGCACCTGCTGTTGTCTTTTCACCTCTCAATCTACTCCCACAGGACTAAAGCCAATGGCCCTTCTCCTTGTTTGTTTACTTACTGTTTCTCCCCTGTACCACTTTGGCGAACTTGTGCGTTCGCGATTCGCCAAACCGGCGGACTTATGGCGCTGTTCGCGGCGGCCATATTCTTTTACATTGTGAAGAACTTTGACCCATGACACATCCATCATGGGGTACAGGACAGCCAATTGAGACATTTCAGCACATGAACATACCCCCTACCTTATAAATAGACCTGATCTGGCTGCCATTTTACATTCTGTCTTTTGTCAGTGTAGGGATGGGACGCTGTGTGGAGCAGGGGGCTCAGTCTGTAATCACTAGCTATTACTATTAGGTCCACAAAAGTCCTGTTTAAGGACTGGTATAGGTGTACAGTATATAGGGGTGTAATACACTTATAATATACTTTCTTTCAAATATAGAAAGCATATTATAGTTCACTGCAGTGCTGACCGATTCTGCAGCTGTCTTTTCTCAGTGTAGGGACAGTTTGCTGTTTGGAGCAGGGACAGTCTGTAATTCACTAGCTAGCTACTATTAGGTCCAAAAAAGTCCTTTTAAGGACTGGTATAGGTGTACAGTATATAGGGGTGTAATACACTTATATACTTTCAAATATAGAAAGCATATTATAGTTCACTGCAGTGCTGACCGATTCTGCAGCTGTCTTTTCTCAGTGTAGGGACAGTTTGCTGTTTGGAGCAGGGACAGTCTGTAATTCACTAGCTAACTACTATTAGGTCCAAAAAAGTCCTTTTAAGGACTGTTATAGGTGTACAGTATATAGGGGTGTAATACACTTATAATATACTTTCAAATATAGAAAGCATATATTATAGTGCACTGCAGTGCTGACCAATTCTGCAGCTGTCTTTTGTCAGTGTAGGGACAGTTTGCTGTTTGGAGCAGGGACAGTCTGTAATTCACTAGCTAGCTACTATTAGGTCCACAAAAGTCCTTTTTAGGACTGGTATAGGTGTACAGTATATAGGGGTGTATACACGTATAAAATACTTTCAAATATAGAAAGCATAGTATAGTGCATTTCTACTGTACAGCATTGTGACTGCTGAGCGGTTCTGCAGCGATACTACAAAGAGTGAAAAATGCAATTAGAAAAAAGTATTATAACTGGTGTGATAGACCAGTGGCCCCCCAAAATGACAGATTGAAGCGGGATGTTATATACCTTCTTCCACATATACTGCACTTCTCTAGAGACTTTTGTCACAGGGTCATTTAAAACAATGACAGGCAGAGGAAGAGGCAGGCCCTTCCGCAGGGGTGGTAGGGGTAGGGCAGGAGCACCAGGCTTGAGCCAAAGTGGGAAGTTGCAGAAGGTGCGTTCGATTACGTCAAAGGACGCACCAGACTTGGTTGAGTGGCTCACTCAGCCTTACTCTTCTGCACCCTCCTCATCCTCTCTATCTGCACCCTCTTCACTCTCTGCTGTGTGCCCCCCCAAAGACACTACCACCAACACCACCACCACCATATACCCTCCGCTTGAGTCACAGAAATTATTTTCTGATCATCACAAGACATTTCCGATGAGCAGCCATTCTTGGAATTGGATCAGGAAGAGGAGGCAGCAACAACCGCCACTCAGCAGTCTGACGACAGTACCCAGATCAGCCCAAGGAGGTTGGTCCCCGCTGTTGCTGCCTACTCCGAGATCTCTAATTATAGTGGTGGGGAAGGTGACGTTGATGATGACATGTCTAGGGACGTCACGTGGGTGCCCACAAGAGAGCAATAGGAGGGGAGTTCAGAGGGAGAGATGGACCAGCAGATAGGGAGGAGAAGCAGGCGGAACTTACATTGCACAGGAGGGACAAACCACACTGCTAATGTATCAGGAGGCATCAACCATGCACGGTCACATCTGGCGCTCCCAAAACGCCGGCACATGGCTCCGCAGTGTGGGCTTTTTTTAACGTGTACGCTGCTGACAATAGTGTTGCCATCTGCAGCCTTTGCAGTCAACGCCTAAGTCGTGGTAAGCCCAACACTCACCTAGGGACGACCGCCTTAAGAAGGCACATGAGCTGCCATCACCGAGCCCAGTGGGAGCAATGCTGTCAGAACCCACAAAGCCACACTCCAAGCTCTCACCGTCTAGCCTCTTCTACTTCTCCTTCTCCTCTCTCCTCAGAATTGTCCTCCACTCCACCTTCCATCATGCCGTCCTCACGTTTTTCTGGAAAAAGGCAGGCTTCCATGGGCCAAATGTTCGAGCATAAAAAAATGATGACGCCGGATAACCCTCTTGCCCAACGGTTGACCGTTGGCTTGTCAGAGCTGATAGCCCGCCAACTACTGCCATATAAACTCGTGGACTCGGAGGCCTTTCAAAAATTTGTGGCCATTGGAACACCACAATGGAAGGTCCCAGGAAGGAAGTATTTCTCACAGAAGGGCATCCCAGAGCTATATGGCCATGTTCAGCGGCAAGTGAATGTATCTGTGGCACACAGTGTCGGTGCCAAGATACATCTGACCACAGACACATGGTCTAGCAAACAGGGGCAGGGAAGGTATATAACTTTTACTGCCCACTGGGTGAACCTTCTGACGGCCGTCAAGCATGTAACCCAGGGCACCCGTGTAGATTTGGTTTTACCGCCACGGATTGCATGCAGGCCTGCCTCTTCTTCTCCTCCTCCTACTCCATCCTCCCTCTCCTCCTCGGCTGACTCCTCCTTTTCCGCTGCTAGCGTCTCTTCCTCTGAGCCGCCCAAGATCCCCAGAACCTATTCGACATGCCAGGTGAGATGTTGCCATGCTGTGCTGCGTCCTATGTGCCTGGAAGCCAAGAGCCACACTGGCCCTGCACTCCTTTCAGCTTTGTGTTCACAGGCAGATCAGTGGCCAACACCGCTCAATTGGACAGTTGGTAAAGTGGTGCCAATCTGCTGAGCGCGTTGAAACAGGGCAAAATTACACATGTGCCATGCATGGCACACGTCTTAAACTTGGTCGTGCATCGATTCGTTGTCAAATACCCTGGGGTCTGGGACATCTTGCGGCAGGCAAGTAAAATCTCGGCCCATTTCAGAAGATCTTACACGGCCATGGCTCGCCTTGCTGACATTCAGCGGCGACACAATCTGCCGGTCATACGTCTTATTTGTGATTGCCCGACGCGATGGAACTAAACCTTGTATATGCTTGATAGGCTGCTCCAGCAGAAACGTGCAGTTAACGACTACCTGTACGAACTCTGCGGCAGAACAGGTTTTAGGAGCTTGGTTTTTTTTCACCGGTGGCTGCTCATGTGCGACGCATGCAGACTTCTGCGGCCATTTGATGAGATCACCAAACTGGTCAGTCGCAGCCATGACGCCTTCAGTGACATTGTACCTTATTTATTTATTGCCTTCTTTATGGAGCGTGCATTGCATTGTGTCATTGATCAAGCCGTTGAGGAGCAGGAGCAAGAAGATGAGGAAGTCGCAATGCTGGATGAATTCCCAGGGAGGGCTACTCTATCTGAGACAAGTCAACAACAGGAGTCTGAAGAGGAGTCAGAGGAGGATGGTGCCGGGCGGATTAGGAGGAGCAAGAAGAGCATGCTTCAAACCTTTCTGGGATCCCTGTTGTTGTCCGTGGATGGGGGGAGGAGAACGAGGAGGACGACATTATCCTGGATGATGAGCAGGAGCCATGCCACCACACGGCTTTCAGTTTAGTGCAAATGGGGGCCTTCATGCTCCAGTGTTTTAACAGGGACCCCCGTATAAAAAGCATAAAGGTCAAGGACCAGTACTGGGTGGCAACATACTTAGACGTACAAACATAATATGGTGGAATGTTACCACCATCACAGAGGGCTGTCAGAATGGAGCACTTCCAGGCCTTGCTAAGAGAAATGCTGCATTCTGCTTTTGCGTGCACTGGCAGAGGAATCTCCACTCCCAGAGAAAGAGTTGCGGGTACCAATCCAACAGCGCCTGCAAGAAGAGGGAAGTTTGAAGATGTGTTGGTCACTTCTGATATGAGATCATTCTTTCAGCCGACCCATCGACAGGTGTCATCCGGATCCAGCATCAGGGAACGCCTAGACCGGCAGGTGTCCGACTACATCGGGTTAACGGCCGATGTGGATGCTCTGAGAAGTGATGAACCCCTGGACTACTGGACTACTGGGTGGGCAGGCTTCAATGGAACTGTTGGCTTGCCCCTCGTCCAGTGTCCTGTCCGAAAGGACGTTCAGCGCAGCAGGGGGATCGTGACCGATAAGCGCACTCACCTAGCTCACGACAGTGTTGACTACCTCACATTTATAAAAATGAATGAGGCATGGATCTCGGAGGAATTCAACACATGTGACCACTGACCAGTAGACCATGTATTTGCATTACTGTATAAACGATTTATATAATCTAGCACAGTGGTCATCAACCCTGTCCTCAGGGCCCACTAACAGGCCAGGTTTTATGTATTACCTTGGGGAGATGCAGACTAGAATACTGCAATCACTGAGGACAGGGTTGATGACCACTGATCTAGCACACGGACCTTTTTTCTACCTTTGGCTCACTTGTAGAAAAAAAGCACACCGTACTATATGCCCGTACCCTCCTGTTAGAAGAGGTTGAGTGGTGTCATATTTTTGGGTCCCGCAGCGACTTGTTGGTGTCAGTGCTGGTGTCAGTGCACTATCTCGGTGCTGGTGTCAGTGCTCTCTGTCTCGGTGCTGGTGTGAGTGGTCTCTATCTCGGTGCTGGTGTCAGTGCTCTCTATCTAGTTGCTGGTGTCAGTGCTCTCTATCTCGGTACTGGTGTCAGTGCTCTCTATCTCGGTGCTGGTGTCAGTGCTCTCTATCTCGGTGCTGGTGTCAGTGCTCTCTATCTCGGTGCTGGTGTCAGTGTTCTATCTCAGTGCTGGTGTCAGTGAGGGAGATAGCAGCGGAGAAGCCAATCAGCAGGCAGTGCCAGCACCATGGCTGAGGATCAACACTGGACTGGCACCTCCAGAACACCACAGTGGAGCCCTGCATAGGTGGGGGTAAGGGCCGGGCAGAGGGAGGGGTCAGGGGCTCAAGCTCAGGTTGGCACACTGGGACACTGGCACAGGACTGCGCTGCCCTGACTGTGGCACTGATCATCTCCTGCACCCCCTTCATAGCCTGGCCTGACCTTGCCTCTCCTCCATGGCCTTCATGCGCTCCTGAATTGACAAAATTTCACAGATAGAAAAAGAATGCTTGTCGTTGTCGATCCCAGATTCACTTAATACTTCTGGTATGTCAGTGTCCATGTTGTGGGACTATGTGTGCACAGCTAGTAAGTATTTTGTGGCTGCAAATATGACCTGGACGTCCCGTCAGAAGTTCGTCCATATCTAACAACCATATCAGTGTAGCTTAAAATGGCTAAAAATAGCAAGGAGACATCATGAAAAGCACATTTTGAAGTTATGTATATCCTCTATATGGGCAAGGATAGTGTATAAACATTTTACTAAATTTGAAGGTACCTTAGGGTGAGACTGTTCACATAGGAAGTAGGAGGAGAGTCTAGCTGCTACGAGCAAAAGGGGACGAGGGGTGAGATTCAAAACTTAAATAAACAAGGAGATATTCACCTTAGAAAAGGTTGGCCTTTGTAGCTGACCAGAAGAATCTCCTATGGTAATCCCTCTGCTGAGAATGTGGTAATTGAAAGGTATCTATCTCTTCAGTGGTTTCAGTGTCTAGTTCGTGGCAGCTATGCTTGCCCTCCCAAAATTAAGGACAGTACATATAGCATCTATGTTAAAGTATGGGGAAAGGGTATAGGAGGAATGGGGTAGAGGGAACAGGGGGGGGGGGGGGGGGGGGGGTAGAGGAGATGAGGGGGAGGCAGGTACCTGCTACTTGATACAGGGCAATATAGGAATGACAGCATAATCTGAAATAGATGCATGGAGTACTAAATATAAGCAGGTAGACAGGCCAAGCCACTGTGAATGAGAAAAGGCAAGGGGATATTGTCCAGTGTCTCCAAATTTGTGGAGTCGCAGACTCAAATATTTAGTAAATTATTTAGACATGAAGCAATTTGTACAGTATCTCGAGATAAAATAAATCCATAGGGTGGTAGGCATGCTGAGAACATGATAGCAGACAATTAACTAACCCCACAATATACAAACACCCACAACTTGCACTTGCAGGTCTAAATAAGTGTCAGGAAAGGAGCCTGAACGCAGGCATCCAACACTAGTGAACAGATCAATGGGCTGCACTAAAGGAATCAGGCTCCAAAAGGTAGTGATAAAGATATATTTATTAATAATAAAGACACACGTGAACACAGCAACCACAAACAAGCAAGAACACAAATAACACAGCAAACCCCCAAGCCCTAATCTAACTAACTAACTAACAATACACTCAAGGAAATGGAACATATATATATACACATGTATATACAAGGCAGGGAGGAGAGACAAAGGGGGAAACAGGAAGCAAGGGAACATCAAGGCAGGAATCAGGGGACGGGTCTCAGGAACCAGGTAAGGGGGACAACATCCAGGACAGGGCAGGAAGCGGATAAAGGGTCAGGTTGCAGGTACAGGTTGCAGGTCCAGGATCAGGTTACAGAACAGGCAAGACAAGGCTACAGAACGGAATACTGAAGCACTGAACCTCAGTGAAGGACAGGCTTATATACCCAGCAGATCCACAACAGGTGCAGCTTGATTCCTAGAATGTCCACCTGCAGGGAGACCCCCGCTGGTGGCCACCAGAACTGCACCCTTTGAGGCTGAAGGAAGTAGTGACACCAGCAGGCGATCCAGGTAATAGCACCGTTCCTGGGGGGCGTGGCTAGCCGCGGACTGTGATGGCCGCTTGAGACCGGAGCTCCTCAGAGACGGGACCCAAAACGGCTCAAAACGACTGCCCTGAGCTACCTAACAGCGCACAACCATCACCGGACACTCCAGCAACCGACCGGCTATGACCAGGAAGAGGAAGGAGGAACGAAAACCGCAGAAAATGACGGAATTCTTCTCTTACCGACAGGACGGAGGTAGGCAAGATGGCGCTGCCGCCACATCCACACCGGCCCTGAACACCAGGCCCCGTCCTCCTCCTTCCCCATCAGCCTCCCACCACAATAGAGACATATCCCCAAAAAGCACACAAGCCAGTCCTGACACCCCGCAAGCGACCAGCCCGGCCAAAGCAAAATTCAGGCTGGATGGCTTCGGATGCAGTCCGGGGAACAGACACGAGGCAGATTCTGGGGATGACACCAGGGAGCTGCCGGAGCGCATAGAATCCTTCCCCACAAACAATCAGCCAGTCTTGGACACAGTCCTCAAAGACATGCTGCTCTCCCTCCGCAGCACCATACAAGCAGACATGATGTCCTGCATGAACAAATTCAACACGGATATACAGGAGGTGGAAGCTAGAGTAGACCACATAGAATGTAAAATGGGGGAGTATGCCACAACTATCAACGACATTGTAGATGCACAAGAGGAAAACGAGGGGGAGATAGAGACCCTGCAGGCTAAACTGGCAGATTTGGAAGATAGAAGTAGGAGGAACAACATGAAGATCAGAGGAATTTCGGAAACAGTACTGCAAAATGACCTTAAGGCCTATGCAACAACATTGTTTACTGAACTCATTCCCACATTAACAGTACTGGAGATCACTATAGATAGAATCTACCGCCTCCCTAAACCGTCCTATCTCCCTGACCAGACCCCGAGGGATGTGATACTGAGGCTCCATTTCTACCATGCTAAGGAGCAACTTATGGCAACCATGCGCAAGAGAGACACCATCCCTCCCCAATACCAGCATCTTCAATTTTATGCAGATCTCTCCCAATACACCCTGAAAAAAAGGAGAAGCCTAGTCACAATAACCAAAGCCCTAAGAAACCACCAGATCACCTACAGATGGGGCTTCCCCACAAACATCACTATCACCAAAGACGGCAAAAACTTCATTGTCCACACTTTGGAGAAAGGGTTAGCACTTCTAAAGGAATGGCATATTATTCCAGAAACTGAAAATAACTCCACACACAGCAGGAAACCTCAACAGATTGAAGAGGAGTGGAAAGCAGCACCTGCAAGGAACTCCAGGAGACATACTTGAAAGAGTGTCATATCCTCATGGGTAAGCATTAGTCCCGTCAACCTGATGGTCCACCATACTCTCACGAACTTGACCCCTACAGCATTTGAACTGCACGTAGATGCATTCAAATTCTCAGTTTATTGAACAGTTACATTGCAACCAAAATGCCTCATCAAACTAGAGGCAAGGAAAAACGGTTCTACACACCAGCTCGCTTTCGGCGAAGCGCTTGTTACTTTCTGTTTGTTTTCTTTTTATGTTTTTTTGTTACCTACCAGCACATCCTTCGAAGCACCAACCAGCCATTCATCCAGAGACTCCCCCAAATCTCTACAACTGATCCAGGAACCCGCCATACAAAGACCTTTCAAGACCAGGCCGCAACAAGACACTTGGAGAAATGCGTGACTACCTTAAAACCCAGGACTTCACTACTAACCGTGAGTACAAGCACTCTGCACCACGCACCCTACAGATCCCTCCAGAACCATGCCACCCTCCTCAAAGAGGGGCGGCGCGCTTCATGGACAGAGCCAGACATTAAATGGAAGCTACCTCAACCCACACACACCAATTCCTCATGGGAGTGACCTTTCTTTCCATTAACACGAAAGGCCTCAACCACCCAGCCAAAAGGAGGTCACTCTGGAAAGAGGCTACAAAACACAATGCAGACATCGTCTGTGCACAGGAGACGCATTTTTCCACCAACGCCCAACCCAAATGTTTACACCGAAGCTATCCCTTTATCTTCACCTCAAGTGCAGATACCAAAAAGAGAGGGGTCCTTACTGCCATTAGAGACTCAGTAGCATTTCAGTTACATGAAGAACACAAAGACCTCAACGGCAGATACCACATTTTAATTTGCGACATTAACTCCAAGCAGTACACGATAGTAAATGTCTACGCACCCAATTCCCACCAGCTGAAGTTCCTAAACAAACTCCTAAAGAAAATCGACGCTCTGAGACGGGGGTCTCTGGTGCTGTGCGGTGACTTCAATATGGTCCCGGACAGGGCCATGGACTCTACGACCATTCCTAACCGCACAGGTCCAGCTATGCAGGACACTATCTACAAACACAACCTATATGACGTCTGGCGCTGTTGTCACGCCGGAGAGAAGGACTTTACCTATTTTTCTGCAGCACACAGATCTTATTCGAGAATAGATCTCTTCCTAGTTGACCACAATGTCTTAGTACGCACCAAAGAATCCAAGATCAATGAGATCACGTGGTCGGACCACGCATCTGTGACCTTCACCATAACAGACGCACTGTCCCCGGGACTTAATCCAGTGTGGAGAGCCAACCCATACATCCTCCAGAGAAGAGATACCAAGGACTTATTAGAAAAACACCTAATAGAGTACTTCGAACTAAATGTTAACTCTGTATCTAACCATACCACTCTATGGAACGCTCATAAAGCGTACATGAGGGGAATGTTTATCAAAATAGGGGCTGGATTGAAGAGGCAGAGGCAGAGACACATAACAGAACTCACTGAGAATATTCATTCACTCGAAACCCAAAACAAACAAACCCCTACAATCGCTCTCACAGAAAAATTATCGAAACTGAGACATGATCTCAGGATGAGGCTTCTGGGAGACTTTGAAAAGTCTTCCAGGAGACTGAAACTTCAATACTACTCCAGCGACAATAGAGCTGGGAAATTTCTGGCCCGTAGAATACAGGGACATAGGTACAAAACCAAAATCCCTTTTATAGTACACCCGTCATCCAAAATTAAACAATTCCATCCCAAGGATATCGCGAATGCCTTCGCTGAGTACTACAAATCCCTATACAACCTGAAGGAAGACCCAACAACCCCACAGCCCACCACAGAGGAAATATCCAATTTCCTTACCAAACTGCCCCTACCACAACTGACAGATGATCAACTTCAACAGTTGAATCTCCCCTTTACTATATCAGAGATTACCAAAACAATAGCCTCTCTACCAGCCAATAAATCCCCCGGCCCTGACGGCTTTGTGGGAGAATATTACAAGTCATTCAATCACGTATTAGCCCCACACCTCCAGCGGGTTTTTGATGATGCTACTGCCTCTGCCTCCTTTCCTCCTGAGATGCTTAGAGCCTTGATTATAACCCTACCGAAGCCAGGGAAAGATCCCTCTACCGCACAAAACTTCAGACCGATATCATTACTAAATAATGATTTAAAAATATATGCCAAGATAATAGCCCAAAGACTAACTGACATCCTTCCCACACTTATTCACCCTGACCAATCAGGATTCACCCGAGGACGTCAAACCTCGGACGCCACTAGGAGATTAATTAATATTATCCACAGCACCAACAGCACTGGAACGCCTTCTCTGCTTCTTGCGTTGGACGCAGAGAAGGCGTTCGACCGTGTGCATTGGGGATACCTGACCCAGACCCTGACGACATTTGGTTTTGCAGGTCCAATTCTTTCATCAATCCTAGCTTTATACACAACCCCTTCGGCCCAGGTCTTCACCTCAGGGGTGCTTTCAAATTCATTTGATATCACGAATGGGACGCGCCAGGGGTGCCCATTGTCACCTTTAATATTTAACCTACTCATGGAGCCCCTGGCGTGCCAAATTCGTAACCATCCCCACATAAAGGGGATCAAAATGAACGACTCAACGCATACGATCAGTTTGTTTGCGGATGATGTCATACTGATGGTCACAGAAGTGGAAAAATCCCTGGCTTCGATACACCTCACATTGCAAATGTTCAGTAACTTATCCTATTACAGAGTGAACGAGACGAAATCCTATATTCTTGGTCTAAATGTGCCGTACTTGATACAACGGAGACTTGATGCTATGTACCCATATACATGGGAAAAGACGGGAATAAAGTACTTGGGTATCATCCTAACACCTAGAGCAGGAGATCTATACAAGTCCAACTACATACCGTTCCTTGAAAGATTAAAAACCAACCTACAAACACTAGGGAAAGTAGAGCTATCCTGGACCGGAAAAATGGCAGCCTTTAAGATGAACATACTACCTCAGTTAATTTACCTATTCCGAACCCTCCCAATCCCAATACCGAACTCCTTCTTTAACACGGCACACTCTATCATCAACCATTTTCTTTGGCAAGGGAAACGGGCAAGGTGTGCACAATCACATCTCGTCACAGCTAGGAAGGTGGGGGGAGTGGGACTAGTCAAACTAAAAGACTATTATCTAGCCACCATCCTTTCACAACTAAAAGCATGGTTCCCCACTTCAGACAGTAATAGATGGACCGAAACTGAACAGGCCCAAATCCGAACGCATAACCTTTACCACCTACTTTTTCAACCTAAACAAGGGACACTAAAAGACAAGAATTTATCTCCCCCTATAGTAGCAACTATCAAGGCATGGGAGGTACTAGTGGAATCCATATTCCTACAAACAAAAACGGTGAATGTACCTTCACCATTACAAAGCCTTCAACTATCTATTCCAGACATACGCATAGAAAACTGGGTAGAGAGGGGAATAGCTCTGGTCGAGGACCTGATGGTTGGACCAGCGTTGAAAACCTTCAGATCCCTACAGATAGAATATGGCCTGACCACCCAGGACCATTATTCCTACCTCCAAATCTCCCACTTCTTCCGCTCTAACCCCTACCACCAAATTACACTACCTTGGAATATTGCCCAATTCTTTAATAATAAACACTCTAGAACCAAAGGAATATCTTTATTTTATAGAATGCTGAGCAACAAAGAAATATTCACAAAAACGTCAGCCATGGCAGCTTGGGAGAAAGATATAGGAACAATATTCACCCCAGAGCAGTGGCAAAAAGCTTTTACAGCGACCTTTGCCTCAACCAGAAGTGTGAACTTGTGGGAAAATTCGCACAAGATAGCACTTCGTTGGTATCTAACACCCAGCAGAATAGCGAAATTTGCGCCCCAAAACTCGGCGCTATGCTGGCGCCTCTGTGGAGAGGTGGGGACTTTGTGCCATACTCTGTGGTCCTGCCCAGTGATCGCGTGGTACTGGCATGAGGTGTCCCGCCTTGCCAGCCAGGTTCTTAAATGCAAGGTCAATCTAACCCCGGAACTTGCCCTTCTCTCCCTGACTATCGAATCATACCCTAGAGATATAAGAACGGTACTTTCTCACATTCTCATTAGCGCAAGATTAGTGCTTACACGCCACTGGAAACAGCAAGCATCCCCCCCACTAAAGGAAGTTATACAAACTATCAACACCCATGCCAACTTTGAATTAATGTTTGCTAGCTCACATAACCGTCTACCATTAGCCACACAAACTTGGAGTCCCTGGACAGAATGGTACAAATTATACAACCCCTAGGCTGATACAAATAGAAATATTGAAGGACATATGTTTATCTCTTTAATCACTTTCTGATTACTATGATACCTTAGCTACTCTGAATTGGTCAGAACTACCGTGCTGGTGAGTTATGGTTAAGATCTTTAAAATGTTTAAAATGTTTGAATTGTTTGGAATGTCTAAACTGTATACACTGTGAAAACTTCAATAAAAATCTATTGAAAATTAAAAGTCCCCATTTTGAAGTCTTATATGCAAGTTATTGGCCATAAAAAGGGTATGGGGAGCCGGGTACTGCCCTGGGGACATGTACCAATGCAAATAAAACTTAAAAAAAAAGGAGCAGTGATTTTAATGATGCTTAAAGTGAAACAATAAAAGTTTTTCCTGACTCCAGTAAGTTACAGTGTTGTGGGAAAACGTAGTTTTGAGTCTTTTGTTGGTCAATAGAGCAGCGTTGGAGAAGGCGTCCGCCTAAGTGAGGCATTTCAGAATTTTTTTAGTGCTCGCCGCCCAGGGCTGTCAGCTTCCACATCCCATCGGCAGCATCTGCATCACATTGTGGACGATTACCTCGAGCCAAAACAGAGATGGAGAGTTTTCCAGCTGACGATCCACTGACTTACTGAGAGAATAGACCACTGGCCAGAACTTGCCCAGTATGCTATTGAGTTGTTGAGCTGCCCTGCATCCAGCGTGCTTTCAGAACGGGCATTCAGTGCTGCAGGAAGTTTCGTTACTGATCATATAACGTGTCTGTCCACAGACTCCGTGGACTGTTTGACTTTTATAAAAATGAATCAGTCCTGGATTACCAGCTATGAAGCCCCAGATGCCGATGTCACTGATTAAGTCTTTTTGGGTTGTGGAATCTCTGCAGGACTTTGAGGCTGCCTACCTTTGAGGGCATTCTATCATTTTATCTGGAAGAATGTTTTGGTTTCATGGGTACAATTAACACCCAAAGACCAATTTTTCAGCACCTGTTTGACAGGTGCATATCATTGCAATTTTTGTTTGCCTTCATCAAGAGCACCTCTATAGGGTTACAATGGGAAGGCGCCCCCGACGCCCAAGGAGTAATTTTTCTGCACCTGTTTGACAGGTGCATATTATTGCAATTTTTTACAGCAAGGTCAATTCTTGCTATCTTCAAGGGTACCTCTATAGGATTATAGTGGGAAGGCGCCCCCGACACCCAAAGACTAATTTTTCTGCACCTGTTTGACAGGTGCATATTATTGCAATTTTTTTTACAGCAAGGCCAATTCTTGCTTTCATCAAGAGTACCTCTAAAGGGTTACGATGGGAAGGCGCCACCGACACCCAAAGACCAGTTTTTATGCACCTGTTTCTTCTATCCAAAGTCAAAGTGGCAACAGAATGTATCCAAAAAATCTCTAATCTTGTTCCCAGTGCACTACATTGGGACCTCATCTTATACACTGGCTCCCCATCTGTTGCTGAGCAAAATAAAGGCAGCTTGCAGGGAAAATTTCATTTTTTTTTGGCTTTATAAATGCAAATCCTGCTGCAGCATATTCTATACATGGTACAGATCTGCCACTTTACAGGTAGACTAAGGGGACTCCCCAGGCACTACATTGAAAGGAATTTTTCATTTTTATGCTTTCACTTTAAAAATCAAAAAATTACTGATCATTTAAAAATGATGTTTTTCACAAAAAAAAATGTCCCCCAGGGTGACTTTAATGGGGTTTGAAAGTTCTGGTGTGAACCAAACACCTCTGCTTGTCTTTTTTATGTTGGGCTGTGTCCCTTTTCTGAAAATTGGCTTCTCCTGTCATATAGCCAAATAAGAAGTGAGGGTAAAACCATACCAATGTCTTTCCTTGGGGACATACAGGTCAATCTAACTAGTGTCTCCATTAGGCAAATTGCACTCTAGCACTTTGTTGTGTACACCCCACATTATTAGGTATTTGGGGGTTTATTAAAGGCAAATCCACTCTGTAATTTTTTTTTTTTTTTTTTTTTTTCAATGAAATTTTATTAAAGTTTTACAAGTATACAACAAAAGAAAACAAGCAACCCGTACAGATCCGGGTGATGATAACATCAGAGTTGAAATATCACCATTATACAAAACAGAGTATAAACTTAGCAGGTATATATGATATATATGATGCACATGCGTGCTCGACAAGTAAAACAACAAGGGACATAGGTTATATAAGATTCTGTGTAGGTCACTATAAAGGTGAACTTTTAGTATGGAGAATAGATAGGAAGGTGGTAAGCGAGTCCAACAGGGTTTATGGGGGGGGGGGGGGGGTATGGCGGTCATAACTGTAGAGTAGTGTATTACTGCCCCACTTACTTCACAAGAGGACAAGTTGTGAGTGATGGGAAGAATGTGGGCACCGTTTTCAGGTCTTAAGGAGGTGGTTAGCAGTTAACAGGTCATGGGAACACCTTCAAGAGAGACCTAGAACAAAAATCAGAGTAGGGTATTGCATAGGTCGTGTTGGTTAATTATAGTGTTCACTAAAGAGAGGTAATCCGTGTAGTACGTACAGGAGCCCCAAATAGAGTCTCAAGGAGGAAGGCTGCCATTGACAGTGCTTTCGTAGTGATCTATAACAAGTCTGTGTTGGAAAGTGATAGTAATGTGTGATATGTAGGAGCGCAACAATCATGTAACTGGGAGTCTTTGCAATTGGGGGGTGGCAATGGGTGTGAGAGATTGTATCAGTACGATGCTTCGGATTTCACCTATCCCCACACACCCCTAAGGGGAACTGACTGTGTGAGGGGGAAGGTTACTCTGAGGAAAATAAGAGTCGGGAGGAAGCAACGTAACAATGTACGAGTAAGGAACCCAATGCAGTAAGAGGATTCTGCGTGTGTCACCACCAGGGATGCAAAGAAGGGGCCGGAGATGTAGGTGAATCAATATAGGTGGAATGTAGCTTAGATGGATCTTCAAGGGGCCTAAGGAAGTAGTAGTGAAGTTTGAGAACAATCCGTGGCGTAGGGGTTAGGTAAAGGAGAACGGGGTGGTCAGTGAGGGATATATGTACTGTGGGGTTCAGGGAAGTGGGGATGTATTAAGGGTTTGGTTGGGGGGAGAGGTTTGTTCCCTGAAGTGTGTCCAGCATGCCCACGTAGTCCCATAGTTATTCGGTGTATCAGTGGCTTGGTGTATAAGGCTTTCCATTTCAGATATTTTGTCAGTGCGCTGTATCCATTCCGTTATCGTGGGGATTGTTGTAGATCTCCAGTGTACTGGGATACATTGGGTTGCTGTGTTAATGAGGTGAATCATCAGTGATTTATTGTACACCCTTTGGGGGATGGAGGTGTGGTGCAGGAGAAATTGAGCTGGGGTGAAGTCGGGGGTATAAGTGGTGATCTGGGAGATTAGACGATGAATTTCCGTCCAGTAGGCCTGTAGGCATGGGCACTCCCACCAGATGTGTAATAGAGTTCCAGGGGCTGAGTTGCATCTCCAGCACATCGGAGAGACATTAGGTTGAAATTTGTTTAGAGTAATTGGAATTTTGTACCATTTAGAGAAAAGTTTGTATCTATTCTCTTGGGAGGAGACGTTTATGGAGCCCTTGTGTATGTGATGAAAAATGCGGTCCCAGTCTTCAGGAGACAGGTCAATTTCTAGTTGGGATTCCCACCATCCAGTCAATTTGTCATTTTCTCTGGGGTGTGTTGAGAACAACATGGTATAAGTAACGGAGATAATGTGTCTTTGGGGGTCAGAGCTCAGGCACAGAGTCTCAAAAGGTGCGTATTGTCTATACCAATGTGGGTTTTGAGTCGACGAATAGAAAAAGTGTCGGAGTTGCAGAAACTTGAAGAAGGGGAAGTGATAGTCCGGGAAAGAAGAGGGTATCGCGGGGAAAGTTAAAAGATCTCCATTGTGAAAGAAGTCGCGGGCTCGAGGGGGATTGTCGGGAGCAGTTGGTAGAGGTGTTTTCAGGGCCAGGCCCAGTGGGAAGTCAGGGTTGTCCGTTAGAGGAGTCATGGGGCCGTATGTCGGATCAAGTCTCATGTGAGTGCACGCTGTGTGGAAGGAAAGCAAAGTTGCGTTGATCAATGGATGGGATGAGAGAGGTTTGGGGTTTTGTGATCGAGGGATCCATGGCAAGTGAGCCAGCGGGACTGGGGAGAAAGTCTGTTCTAAGTGTATCCAATCCTTATGTGGTTTATGGACATGCCAGTCCACCACTCTAGAAAGGTGGCATGCCAGATGGTACTTACGAATGTCTGGAAGACTAAGGCCACCTAGGAGTTTGGGAAGAGTTAAGCGGGCCCAGCTAATCCTCGGGGGTTGGGCTTTCCATATGAAGGTTCTACACATGTGTTGGTATGTTGAGAAGAAGGATTGGGGTAAGATAGTTGGAACAGCTTGTAGTAGGTATAAGATCCTAGGGAGGATATTCATCTTCAGGATCGCTATTCTTCCAAACCATGAAAAAGACCCTGCATGCCATTTGTGTAAGTCTCCCTGAATGATCTGAAGTGCATTCAGGAAGTTCAGAGTATACAGGTCTGATAGTTTAGTAGGAAGTTTAATCCCGAGATATGAAATGGCCTGGGGGGCCCAGCTGAAGGGGAAATTGAGCTTGCATTGAGAGACCAGAGAGGTCGGAAGGGACACGTTCAGTGCTTGAGATTTGGAAAAGTTTATTCGTAGGTTGGAGAGGGTTTTGAAGGTGGAGAAGTCCTTGAGTAAGTTGGGGATTGTGGTAATTGGGTCGGATAAGAAGAGTAGGATGTCGTCAGCGTAAGCGGCAACCTTGTATGTATTGTGTTTAATGGTCAGCCCTTTTATATCTGGGTTCTCTCTAAGCCTCCGTATAAAAGGTTCCATAGTGAGCAGGAAAATGATCGGGGACAAGGGACACCCTTGACGGGTTCCGTTGGAAATGGAGAAGGCGTTCGACAGGCGGCCGTTGATCCTACGTTTAGCTGAGGGCGAGGAATATAGAAGCATGATCATTCGGACAAAGAGTTGGGGTAAGCCTATTGCATGCAGCACTGCTTCCATGTAGTCCCAGGCCACTCTGTCGAACGCCTTCTCCGCGTCCAGAGACAAAAAGAAACCAGGAGTTGAAGTGGAGGTAAGCCAGTGGTGGATGTTGATCGCCTTAATGGTATTGTCCCTGGCCTCTCTACCAGGGACAAAACCAACCTGGTCTAGGCCAATCAGGTTTGGGAGGAGGGGTAATATACGGTTAGCTAACACCTTGGCATGTAGTTTTAGATCGACGTTGAGTAAGGAGATAGGGTGGTAGTTGGTGACTAACAGAGGATCTTTATCTGGCTTTGGGATGAGTGTGATATGAGCTTCCAAGGTGTCTCTAACAGCTACATCAGTTGGGGAGAAGTTGTTAAAGGCTACGACTAGGCGGGGTAGTAAAATGTCCGGGAAGGACTTGTAATAGCTTGCTGTTAGACCATCGGGGCCGGGGCTTTTCCCTGGTTTCAATTGTTTCAAAGCTTGAGTGACCTCCTGTAGTGTAAGAGGGGAGTTTAGGTTGGAGGCATCTGTGTCAGCAATCGGAGTCGGGGAATATTGGTGTAGAAATTCTCGGATGGCAGTTTCACGATCAGGGTGTTGGGGGTTCTGAGGGTGGGCAGGGAGATTATATAGTTGTGAGAAATAGGTCACAAAATGATCAGCTATGTCTTCCGTTTTAAAGAGGGGATCGCCTGTTGAGTTTCTGATTGCATGTATTGAGTGAGAAGCTTTTTTGGACTGGAGGGCTTTGGCTAATAATTTACTAGATTTATTACTAAATTGGTAGAACATTTTTTTGGAGATGGCATAATTGCGTCGCAATCTAAGGTGGAGTTCTTCAAGGAGTTCCTCTCTGGCTAGTGATAGTTCTGCCAAGACCTCAGCAGCAAGGGATGCTTTGTGCTTCCGTTCCAGGTCGCTTATTCTTTTAGTAAGGAGTTCGATGCGTGCTTTCCTAATTTTGTTACGGGTTGCTGCCAGGGAGATGAGTGTTCCTCTAATCACACATTTGTGGGCTGCCCACACTGACATGGGAGAGGAATTATCGGGGGAGTTCTCTTCAAAGTATTGCGATAGGCGTTTGGAGATGGTTTGGATGTTTGCCTGGTCTGTGAGAAGGGAGTTGTCCAAACGCCAAATGGGTGATCTGTTCGCCGAGGCGGGGAGGGACAAGGACATGAAAATTGGGCTATGGTCCGACAGGAACATCGGGTCAATAGAGGTTTTGGACACAAGAGATAGATCATTTTGGGTAATAAACAGGTAGTCGAGTCTGGAGTATCGGTTGTGGGGAGGGGAGAAGAAGGTGAAGTCTTTGTCAGAAGGATGTAGGGTACGCCAGGAGTCATGTAGTAGTAGGTCATGGAACTGTGATTTGATTGCTCGTAGGGCTCTATAGGTCATTGTGGAGTGACCGTTGGATGTGTCTAGCATGGGGTTAAGTGCCACGTTAAAATCACCTCCAACAATGAGGGTACCTGACTGGAAAGCGGTAAGCTGATGTAATGCGGTGCGAAAAAACGTGACTTGGTGGGTGTTGGGAGCATATAGGTTGGCGAGGGTGACTAACCTGTTCTGGAGTGTCCCTTTCAGAAAGAGGAACCTGCCATTAATGTCTTTTTGAAAATCTGTGACTTGGAAAGGGCAGAGACGGGAAATAAGAATAGTCACCCCTTTGGATTTGGCTTCCTGGTTGGGAGCGTGGTAAACTGTGGGGAAGTGCTTGTTGTGGAGCTTAGGGACAGTATCAGCTCTGAAGTGTGTTTCTTGGATTAGAGCAATGTGCGTCTTTGATTTCTGCAAGTAAGCGAGTAGGAGTGAACGTTTTTCTGGTGTATTGAGGCCACGTGCATTTATAGAGCATATCTTGATATGTAGGGGAGAAACGTTCTCGCCATGTGTGGTGTTTATGGAAGGCATGTCGATAGATATGAAGGGTTAGGCGATTATGCGTGTGGGGAGTAGTCCGGAGGGCTAGAGTTCGGTTGAATATTGCAAGCGGGTCTGGGGTAGGTGTGGTTGAGACCACTTAAAAACCGGAGAGGCAGGAGGGAATAATCCCTGACTGACTCAAGTCAGAAATGTCGGTGTAAGTACAGAGCGGAGACAACGGTTCTCCTCACCACAGGGAGGAAAATCTTGTAACCGCTACTGTGTGGGGGTTGACTGCAGCTTGGAGAAGAAGGATAGATTAGACAAATAAATAAATCAATGAAGTCCCGCCGGGACACGACTAGAGAGAAATACGGAAAGTAGGAGGTGTTATGTATAGTAGCTAGAGAGCTTGGAGAATGCTGTCTGAGGTGGGTGCTAGTGGGCACATGATATCGCCATAACCATAACGAGAGGTAAGGAAAAATAATTCCCTAATTGCACGAGGTGGTGTTGGTTGTCAAACCAAATTTCAGGGGAAGCAATGGTCAGCCGTGTAGGTGAGAGGCAGTAGGTGTATTATGAGTACCCAGTGGTGGTAAATTGACATAAATGTTGATGTTTGCCTATAACACAGAAACCTGAGAAGTGTTGATGAGGGGAAGGTATACCTTAAAACTCGCTCCTAAGGAGCCTCAACTATACAGTAATATCTCTAAGAACAAAAGGGTATGTTAGGGAAACAGAACAGAGACCATTTCAACTATACCATCAGTAGTTCATGTAAAGCGGAAGGAGCATTCGATGTAGGATGTCGGGATGTTAGGCTGCGGATGTAGGATCCTGTAGTCAGTCGAGCCATCTGTCATATCCAGGTGAGGGATTGAGATTCTTGAAGATATCACCAGCAGGACAGTCTGCAGGGATGAAGGGTAAAGTCAGCTTAGAGATATAGCGTATGTTCACGTGCAGGATACGAAGTGGGGAGTAGAGGTCCGGTGATAGGGTCTGCTACTGTTCTCTGAATGTTGTTGACAGACAGGTTGAAAACGAAGCATTAGGGAGTAGAGAGGATGCAGCAATGTAGCGTAGATCGTGCCGGTTGTCACATGTATCAGGGTAGTCGCCGGAAGAGGTCGTGTGTACTTCATCCGCGCGCTGTAGTGACGACCAACATGTGATCCTGGAGAGAGCGTAGTGCACCGTGGGTATTGTAGTCTGAGGCATAGGGAGGGTGACGTAGGGGAGACCCCGTAGCATGGTGTCAAGTGGTGTTGACGGTCTGTTAAAGCAGGATCATAGCAATAGAGAAACGTTGGAGAGGCATCCTACCATTGTATCCGTAACCTTGCTATGCAGGGGTATAGGCCGTGTAGTAGGGGGGAATGTGAACGTAAAAAGCTGGTACGTGGGTACACGCTAAGTAAAGTTGAATGAAAATAACAAATAAAGTATTTAACAAAAACATAGCGTCGGAGATCAGACATTCCGCTAGGTGATACTCAGGCCAGGATCCTATAGCAAGGGCGCAAGGGGATGCGCAGCATCGTGGAGGTTAACATACCATTAACGGAGTTAGGGTGGGTTGCGGCATGGTATAGGGGTCAAATCCGTTCAATTCAAGTTAGCCCACTGCAGTTCGCGGGGTGAAATCAGGTGTCATGAAGAGAGCCGGTCCAGGAGGCTACTTTCAACGGCTCAGAGTGGTGGAACCGAGGAGTAAGGCAAAGACGCTCCTAGCGGTCTCTGCGGGATCTCCTGGAGGAGGGCGAGTATTGCGGGCTGCGGGGTTGTCGCGAGGTCCCGCGAGTAGTACGGTCGTCCGAGGTGTACGGAGATCTGTCCTGACGGGTGTCCAGGGTCTGCGCATCCATGGGTTCGATTTGAGCCGATTCCCTGTGCACCGCCGAACGGCGGAAATCGGAGAACCAGTCCGGCACAGCAACTAGCGGGATGTTTAAGGCGTGACAAAAGCGGGGTAAGTCTTCCGGCACTTTCAGGAGTGCAGTGCGGCCTTGTGAGGAGGCCGCCAGACAGAAGGGGAACTTCCACTTGTATGTGATCCCATTGGCGCGCAAGGTGTCTAGCAAGGGTCGCAAGTTTCTACGATGTTGTAGAGTAATGCTGGAAAGGTCCTGGTATATTTGGACAGTAGACCCAGCAATTGTGATGTTTGGACGTCCTCTGGCTTGTCTCAGTATCTCTTCTTTAGTTTTAAAATCAGCGAGGCAGCAAATGATGTCCCGTGGGGGGTCAGTGTCCCTGCCCTTAGGGCGCAAAGCCCTGTGGATCCTTTCCATATTAATCGGGGTCTGAGGAGGCCGGGAAAGTAGGTCGTTGAAGAGACCGGTGATTGAGGGTAGTATTTGGTCCCCCTCAACGGCCTCTGGAAGACCTCTGACCCTCAGATTATGGCGTCTGCCCCTATTGTCGAGGTCTTCCAGATGCCGGGCCATGTCACGGAGTTGTAGGGTATGGGTGTCTACGTAGTGAGTAGTTTTCTGAATTTGCGCGCTTTGGAATGTAATTTTATCTTCCACTGCTGCCACTCTGTCGTTAACCGTGCGAAGGTCTAGTCGCAATTCAGAAATGGCCGCCGAGAGAGTGCCCTTGATATCTTCGGCTATGGCCCTCAAATCATGTATACTGAGTTGGGGTTGGGAGTCCGGCGTGACACGGTCTAGGGACCCAGTCTCGGTTGAAGAGATCGGGGTAGCGTGTAGCGGAATGTCATTCAGGGCGGGAGACTGCTCCCGAGCGTCCCTGAGGTGAGCAGGCGCCATATTACCTCTGTTGCCCCGGAACATATCAGGTATGGTGCCGTTCAGGTTCCCCGAATTCCTCCGTGGGGAGCGTGAACGAGAGGCAGATGATGTCCTCGAGGCAGTCCCCATGTGTAGGTTAGGTATAATCGAGGTTAAACCTCCGGCAAATAGTTGTGTGGTCGTGAGGTGGCGGGAGCTGAAGAGCTAAGCGTCCATCTTCTCGGCAAGCCAGGCCACGCCCCCCACTCTGTAATACAAGTGCACTCGCTGTAAATCTGAGGGGACAAACTTGGTGATTTTATGATCCAATCATGTGGAAGCAAAGATGCTGCTTTTTTTATTTTCCTTGCATGTCCCCCTCAGATCTCCAGCAACTGCACTTCCAAGTATACTTGTAGTGCAAAGTGGATCTGCCTTTAGTAAATAAACCCCAAAGTCCAAGATACCTAATAATTTGGGGTGTACACAGCAAAATGCTAGAGTGCAATTTACCTAATGGGGAACTATTTAAATTGACCTGTGTGTCCCCAAGGAAATACAGTGGTAGGGTTTTACCCTCACTTCCTGTTTGGCTATGTGACCGGAAGTGAATGAATTTAAAAGAGAAACCGGACAAATTTGGGAGTTGTCTTCACCCTATCAGGGGTGCAGACTTCCCCAAAAACTGACAAGACTTCTAATCCCTCTACACTAGGGATGAGCCCGATGTTCGCCGAATAGCGAACAATTTGGGGTGTTCGCGGCAAATACGAAAGCCGAACACCCTTTAAAAGTCTATAAAAGAAATCAAAAGTGCTAATTTTAAAGGCTTATATGCATGGTATTGTCATAAAAAGTGTTTGGGGACCTGGGTCCTGCCCCAGGGGACATGTATCAATGCAAAAAAAGTTTTAAAAACAGCTTTTTTTTCGCGAGCAGTGATTTTAATAATGCTTAAAGTGAAGCAATAAAAGTGAAATATTCCTTAAAATTTCGTACCTGGGGGGTGTCTGTAGTATGCCTGTAAAGTGGCACATGTTTCCCATGTTTAGAACAGCAAAATTAAATTTCTAAAAGGAAAAAAAGTAATTTAAAAGTACTCGCGGCTATAATGAATTGTCGGTCCTGGCAATACAGATAAAAGTAATTGAAAAAACGGCATTGGATTCCCCCGCCCTTTGGGTCTGGTATGAATATTAAGGGTAATCCCGAACCAAAATGTAAAAAAAAAATGGCGTGGGGGTCCCCCTTAAAATCCATACCAGACCCTTATCAGAGCACGCAACCTGGCAGGCCGCAGGAAAAGAGGGAGGACGAGAGAGCACCCCCCCTGAACTCTACCAGGCCACATGCCCTCAACACGGGGAGGGTGCTTTGGGGTAGCGGCCCCCCTAAAGCACCTTGTCCTCATCAACATGGGGACAAGGGCCTTATCCCCACAACCCTTGCGCAGTGATTGTGGGGGTCTGCAGGCGGGGGGCTTATCGGAATCTGGAAGCCCCCTTTAACAAGGGGACCCCCAGATCCCGGCCTCCCCCCTGTGTGAAATGGTAACGGCCCTACCATTTCACAAAAAAAGTGTGAAAATTGTAAAAATGACAATACACGGCTTGGGACAAGTCCTTTATTAAAAAAAGTGTCCCATGAAGTCAATTCATCTTCTTCTTCTTTCGCTCTGACGGACCAAAAAAAAAAAAAAAAAAGCTGCACGCCGCCAACGATCTGCTTCCATGAGAGGCACCCGTCCTAATGTCCGGCCTCTCAGGTGACAGCTCTTTTATAACTGAGGGTGGGGCCACGCACAGGGACATCCCTATGGCTTTGCAGTAGCGTCAGAGGGGGCATGGTTACATCACCGAGTGGCCCCGCCCCCTCTTACGCAACAGAGAAGCCAAAGGGCCTGGTAATGGACTGTGGGGCAATCCCATGCCGTTTTTTTCAATGACTTTTATGTGTATTGCCGGGACCGACAATTCATTATAGCCGCGAGTAAATAAATGACTTTTTTTTCCTTTTAGAAATTTAATTTTCCTCTCGGACTGTTCTAAACACGGGAAACATGCGCCACTTTACAACTTTACAGGCATACTATAGACACCCCCAGTACAAAATTTAAAGCAATATTTCACTTTTATTGTTTCACTTTAGGCATTTTTAAAATCACTGCTCCTGAAAAACGAACGTTTTTAAAACTTTTTTTTGCATTGATACATGTCCCCTGGGGCAGGACCCAGGTCCCCAAACACTTTTTATGACAATAGCTTGCATATAAGCCTTTAAAATTAGCACTTTTGATTATTCATGTTCTTGTCCCATAGACATTTACAGTGTTCACGTGTTCGAATGAATTTTTTGCCTGTTCGCATGTTCTGCTGCGATCCGAATCGAGGGGGGGTGTTCAGCCCATCCCTACTCTACACTCTATCCCCAAGCTAAAAAAATAAGAAAGGATTTCATTTAGTTTAACTTTGCAAAGACACATTCCTAAGTTCAACAGTGATGCGTGTAAATGACCCATTTAGACCCTGTTTAATAGAAAACACCAGTTGCCTTTCACTAGAAACATTTGTTAGTCCAGTCCTGGAAATCTGCATCTGCTTTACTATTAATTTCCATAAAAATTGGGTTCCTGCAGTTAGATGTGCCAAATACATCTAGATGCGTGACCGGTGTGTATGTGAGATGCGCAACTGCTGTGTGCGCGCAGAGGTATGTGCCCATGGTGCAAATCTGGTTCCCGGAATCGGTGGCCAGCACACAGGAATGACATCACGCCCCTTCAGGAAGTTGCTTGTACTGTTGCTAATTTCTTCCCACCACCATGCCCTGCTCACTGTTCTCTGAGGAAGAGATACTCCTTATTTTTTATTTATTTTTACATGGGGTGGTGTTTGTGTGGGTCATGTGTGTATGTCTAAATGATTTGGCCTCAAAACACACACCTACTTCCTGTGTACAGATTCACTTTCGGGCCAATGAATATTGCTTCCTGCTTCAGTGTGTGTGTATATATAGATATATCTAAATCTATATATATAGATCTATCTATAGATGTAGGTTCTTGTGTCCACCAGCAGAGAGAAGTTGGGTAGATGCCACACTCCCAATTCTGGAGGCATAATAATGGTCTAGCACAGGGGTCTTCAAACTATGGCCCTCTACATTTCCCTCTACTATCCCCTCTACAATTCCCATCATGCCTAGTCATGTCTGTGAATGTCAGAGTTTTACAATGCCTCATGGGATTTGTAGTTCCACAATAGCTGGAGAGCCATAGTTTGAAGATTCCTGATCACTCTAGCATGTCTTGAAAAAAGGTGTTTTTCATGTGCCTTGTATAATGCCAAAGAAATATCGTTAGGAAAATACAAGTGGATCATGGCCCATGTTGGTCATCTTACTTTAAAAAAGTAATTAGTTAAGTTACAAATTACTTCTCCCAAAAAGTAATTGTGTTAGTAACTCGGTTACTACATTGGAAAAGTAATTAGTTACTCAGCAAAGTAACTGTGACAGGGGTACTTGAGGGAGCGGCATCGGTGGTACTTGAGGGGTGGCAGTGGTGGTACTTGAGGGGTGCAGCGGTGGTACTTGGGGGGGTGGCAGTGGTGGTGGTATACTTGGGGGGGGGGGGCAGTGGTGGTGGTGTACAGTACTTGGGGGGGTGGCAGCGGTGGTTTACTTGGGGGGGGGGGGGGTGACAGGCAGTGGTGGTACTTGGGGGGGTGGCAGCAGTGGTGCCATCCTCTCCCACCACCACTCTGCCTCTTACTGATCCCATCCCATACCACCACTGATCTCATCCCTACCCTATCCCCCCATCACCTCTGTTGTAGAAGTGATGGTGGGCGGGTAGGGATGGGATCAGTAAAAAGTAGAGGTGGTGGAGGACTTGGGATGGATCGATTGCACTGCAATTCGAATCGTCAGACACTGACAGTCACTTACTTGAATGCCTCCAGGGATGCCTTTCCTCATGGAGAGAGAGAGAGAGACCCTCCCCTTCACAGTCTCTCTGAGTCTCAGCCTCTTCTCAGCTCAGCAGGCGAAAGCCCCCCTCCCCGCGGCGGAATGAACGGTCGGGCAGCACGGCCATGGCGGGCCTCCCGGGCGGTAGATGTAATTGCGGTAATGCCGCCCAAGTAATGGGAACAGAGTTACCATGAGGGGAAGAGTAATCAGTTAGATTACTCGTTACCCTCTAAAGTACCATATATACTCGAGTATAAGCCGAGATTTTCAGCCCTTTTTTTGGGCTGAAAGGGCCCCCCTCGGCTTATACTCGAGTCGCCGCCGTCTGCCTACATGATCAGCATGTCATGCAGACAGACGGCGGCCATTCCAATATTCAAAAGCCGCGCCTCCTCGTCTGTGATAGGCGGAACACTCAATTTCCCAGCAGTCAGTGTTCCGCCTATCATAGACATCCTCTCATCCTCGTCCGTGGTATGAGGATGAGCGGATGTCCATGATAGGTGGAACACTGACTGCTGGGAAATTGAGTGTGCCGCCTATCACAGATTAGGAGGAGGCGCAGCTTTTGAATACTGGAATGGCCGCCGTATGTTTTTATGACACGATGATCGGTGCAAAACAGCACATGGAGCTGCAGATGGTCACAGAGGCTGCAGATGGCCACAGAGGCTGCAGAAGGGCACCGAGGCGGCAGAAGGGCACGGAGGCTGCAGATGGTCACAGAGGCTGCAGAAGGGCACAGAGGCTGCAGATGGTCACAGAGGCTGCAGATAGTCACAGAGGCTGCAGATGGGCACAGAGGCTGCAGATGGTTACAGAGGCTTCAGATGGTCACAGAGGCTTCAGATGGTCACAGAGGCTACAGATGGGCACAGAGGCTGCAGAAGGACACAGAGGCTGCAGATCGGCACACGGAGGTATGCACAGGACACAGGTAGGCTGCAATGGACACAGGGAGGTACACAGGGAGATACACAGGACACAGGGAGGTAGGCAGATCTGCACAGGTAGGCATGCACAGGACACAGGGAGGTACACAGGACACACGGAGGTATGCAGCTGCAGATGTGCATTGTTGACCCTCTTTTCCACTTACAGTAGCTGCTGCATTTCTCACCCTCGGCTTATACACGAGTCAATACGTTTTCCCAGTTTTTTTGTGGTAAATTAGGGGCCTCGGCTTATATAGGGTTGACATATACTCGAGTATATACGGTAACTGCGTTAAGTAACTCCGTTTATTTTAACTGAGTTACTTACATCACTGGTCATGGCACATCTACATTACAAATTTGGCACTTAAGATGGTCATGCACTATGCAATCTGATTAGCCAATCTCTGTTCAACTCAATATTTAGGCAAAATAGGTAATAGAAAGATGCACTTGAACAATTAATTCAAATTATAGGAAATCAATAATTTATCGAATGTATTTAAGATCGAACTTATTGCAGTGTGTATGTAGACAAAGACTCACCCAAGCTCTATTGCATGTCTATAGGATGATGAGCTGAATAACAGTGCTCAAGCCATTGTGTCCCATACATCAAAATTGCAAAAAGAATGTTGGCAACTCGATTGCTTCTTCTTAAATCTATATTGAGCACAAACAGCAGTGTGGCATCAAAACATGTTAGCATTTTGATGTCGCACTGCTGTTTGTGCTCAATAAAGATTTAAGAAGAAGCAATCGAGTTGCCGGCATTCTGATTGCAGTGTATGATCACCTATAACCACTTGACGACCAGCGGCCGCAGTTTTACTGCGGCCGAATGGCAAGGCCGGGCGAAACAACGTTATGCAAGGCCGGGAAAAACAAAAATAGAATACATATTGGCCTAAACTGAGGAGAACATTTTTTTTTTTATATTTTTGGGGATATTTATTATAGTAAAAAGTAAAAAATATTGCTTTTTTTTCAAAATTGTCGCTCTTTTTTTTGTTTTTAGTGCAAAAAACACCAAAATAAAACTCTATTTGTGGGAAAAAAAGGATGTCAATTTTGTTTGGGCACAACATCGCACGACCGCGCAAATGTCAGCTAAAGCGACACAGTGCCGAATCACAAAAAATGCTCTGGTCAGGAAGGGGGTAAATCCTTCCAGGGCTGAAGTAGTTAATGACTTTTCCGGTGCTTCAATTAATGTATGAACTGGTGCAGTGCCTTCTTCTTAGTAAATCACCCCATAATGTGTTAGAAGCAAGTAGGTCCAGGAAGAGATGGAGGGTCCGTCCCTGTTGGAGGATACGTTTTCATGAAATAAAAACTTGCCCTGTGTAAAGAAGTGATACATTAAGACATTGTCATGAGGCCAGGTATTTTTTAAGAAGTGAGAATGCATGCCAGGGGGAGTCTGGGTTTAGACGAATTGGGATCAGGGGGCCAGGAATAGACGAGACAGAGGTAGATTTACATATGTTGCTGAAGCTGTGTATGGTGGATCCAATTAAAGGATGTGTGCAAATTTTGGTCGGGATGTGATTGGGGAGGAGCCATGGTAAGGAATTTAAGGGTAGTTGATTACTTATTAATTAATAGCTTATCCTGGGCCTGCGGTTGCCCCAGAGGAATTTGGTGAATGCACTTTTGTAGGAACGGAAAAAGGCTGTATGGAGCTGGATTGGTGCTGCTTGTAAAATGCAGGAGAGCATTCATTTTAAGAATGGCTGCTCTACCGAACCAGGAAAATAAAGGTTTGTCCCAGCGCTTAAGGTCATTTGTTAAGTTGTGAAGAATGGGTAGGTAGTTTTTAGTATATACAGTTATGCCGCGTACACACGAACGGACTTTCCTGCGGGATTCCGCCGGACAATCCCCCCGTGTGGGCACCGGCGGACTTTTTGGCGTCAAAAGTCCGGCGGACTAGGTTTTAAGTTTTGTTTTAAAATTATCCGCTGGACTTGGCAGTCCAGCGGACAATCCCGCCGTTAGTATGCTAGTCCGCCGGACTTTTGGAAATGAACAGACTTGCCGATTATCGGAAAGTCCGTTCATTTAGCATGTGACTTCAGGTAGACGGAGCTAGCGAAGGCAGTGAATGCCGTCGCTCTCTCTGGCCGGAATGCCAGAGCCGAGCTGTGCTGGGACTTATATAGGGACAAGGGGACAGGGTCACATGCTCATGTCACATGGTGACCCCCCCCCTTGCGATGTCACAGTCCCGGAGGATGCTGGGACTGTGACATCATAGGCCAGAGAGAGCGACGAGTCAACATCGGAAGAAGAAGAGGAAGAAGAAGAAGGCGGCGGCGGCGCAGAAAACGACGACAGCTGCAAGAACAGAAGAGACCCCGGAAGACCCCTGAAGGCGGATCGAGACCCCCAGACGACGGCGTCGACGACGAATAAGGTAGCTGGGCTCCTCTGCTCGGTAAAAGAGCTAGGTAAATGAGCGGAGGAGTCCGGCGAGAAGACCCCCCAAGACGGAAGAAGACCCCCGGAGCAGTGCAATAAAATATTTTTAAAAAATTGGGTGTTTTTTTTATTTACACTTTACACCTTAGGTGAATGGGTAGGGGTACATCGTACCCCATACTCATTCACATAGGGTGGGGGGCTGGGATCTGGGGGCCCCCTTATTAAAGGGGGCTCCCGGATTCCGATAAGCCCCTGCCCGCAGACCCCGACAACCAACGGCCAGGGTTGTCGGGAAGAGGCCCTTGTCCTCATCAACATGGGGACAAGGTGCTTTGGGGTGGGGGGGCCGCACGGCCCCCCTTTCCCCAGGGCACCCCCCATGTTGAGGGCACGTGGCCTGGAACGGCTCAGGAAGGGGGGCGCTCGCTCGTCCCCACCCCTTTCCTGGCCTGCCGGGCTGCGTGCTTGGATAAGGGTCTGAGATGGATTTGGGGGGGACCCCCACGCTGTTTTTTTCGGCGTGGGGATTCCCTTTAAATCCATGCCAGGTGAAGGGGCTAGCACGGCGGCATTCACTGCCTTCGCTAGCCCCGTCTACCTGCAGTTACGTTCTAAATGAACGAACTGCTCCGTGTGTGGGCAAGTCCGTTCATTTTCAAAAGTCCCGCAGACTTTTTCCCGCGGATTGTCCGCCGGAGAAGTCTGGGCGTGTGTGGGCAAGTCACACGCTCAGAAGTCCGGGCGTGTGTGGGCAAGTCACATGCTCGGAAAGTCCGGCGGTTTGTCCGCTGGACTAGGTCCGGCGGACAAAGTCCGAACGTGTGTACGGGGCATAAGTCTTGTAGTCTGGATACCTAAATAGGGTATGTATCAAAGAGTTTACCAAAACGTCAACACAGAATGGTACTGTGGGAATTTAATAGTAGAACAGTGCCACGTCCTAAACATCAATTGTAAATAGAAGAGCAACAAAAATGGACTTTATAGGCACCAATTATAAAAAAATTATATTGTTTTTTTTTATTAAACACATAGTACAAAAACGCACATTAAAATCTTGCAAATAAAATGCAAAAAGCTAGCTATATCTCTCTAGTGTAATAATTGCATAACATTAGCACAGATGAAAATCCTGCAATCATATTGTAGTATGCAAGAAAAGCTCTACATGTTTCAGATTTGAATGCTTCTTCGGGAGCTTATTAAATATTCTTGGATAGAACAACATACAATAGATCTCAATGGATTATAGATGTTAAAGAACTGTGGGCCTGAATGGTGAAACTGTACTATACAGTCAGCAACATTGCCTTACAATATTAGTAATTAGCAAAGGGGAAATTGTGTATAAGAATGAAACACACAGTGGTGTCTCAATGCACCTGACAGCCAAGACAAGACTTAATGAGGATTAGTAGTCAGGCAACATATTAAATCGGAACTCCACCTTAAAAAAAAAATATTAAAAGCCAGCAGGTACAAATACTGCAGCTGCTGCTTTAATAAATGGACACTTAAGCCCCATACACACGGTCAAATTTTCCGATGGATTCTGTCCTATCGGACAATGTTGTCGGAAATTCCGACCGTGTGTAGGCACCATCGGACATTTTCCATCGGATTGTCCGACGGACAAAGTTGTATCTCCTGCTCTAAAAATTTTCCGACAACAAAGTCTGATCACACCAATTCCGATCGTGTGTAGCGAATTCCGACGGACAAAGTGCCACGCATGCTCAGATCACATTACAAGACCAAAGCTATTGGCTACTAGCCTCTACGTAGTCCCGTCGTAGGCAACAAACGTCACCACGTTCAGAATGATCGGATTTTCCGACAACTTTGTCCGACCGTGTGTATGCAACACAAGTGTCGGACTAAATCCGTCGGATCAAATCCGATGGATTTGGTGGTCGGATTTTCTGACCGTGTGTATGGGGCTTTACCTATCCAGGGTGCCCGCAATGTCGGCAGCAGATGAGGAACAATCGCTTGTCTATTGGCTGCCCCCGCAGCCATCCTCTGTCAGGAAATTAGGAAGTGAAGCGTTGTGGCTTCACTGCCCGGTTCCCTACTGCGCATGCACGAGTTGCGCTGCGCGTCTTCACTTGTCCCCGTTGTGTTCTGGGAACTGTGTGTTTCCCAGAACACAATGGGGGGGGGGGGCATCTGCAGATATTCTGCAGCTATCTATGCTCGGAAGTGGGTGCAGATACCTGTATTATACAGGTATCTGCACCCCCTCTGCCCTGAAAGGTGCCAATTGTGGCACCGGAGGGGGGGGGAGGAATCTGCTGAGCGGAAGTTCCACTTTAGGGTGGAGCTCCGCTTTAAGTAAACAGGTAGCGATTCCAGACCATCTTTTCAGAATAAGTATAGTGGTATACTTTGTAGAGGAGTCCTGGAAGGAACCGCTGCCTTAGAGAGGCTATAAATATAAATAGGTTATGGCATCATCTTTCCAATGGAAAGGGAAATTTTCCTGAAATTGAGACACTATCTGTGATGGGAGGGAGACATTGAGTGCATATGACTTTGTAAAGTTAATCTTTAGATTGGATATGATCCGGAATTGATTAAATTCTGCAAGTAAAATGGGGAGTGAGATGTGGGGTTCTGTAAGGAAGAGTAGGAAATCATCTGCGAAAGCAGCTAATTTGTATTCCCTGGTCGTTTTATGAATTCCACGGATATCGGGGTTATGTCGAATACTGCGAAGCAGGGGTTGTAAAGCAAGGATAAAGAGTATAGGAGAGAGTGGACAATCCTGTCGAGTTCCAGTGAGGATGGAGAAGGCATTTGATAGGAGACCGTTAACTCTGACCCTGGCTGAAGGACAAGCATAGAGGGACATTATGAAGTTTAGGAGATGGGTACCCAGGCCTATGGTCCGTAGGGCCACTTCCATGTAGTTCCAGGCCACCATGTCAAATGCCTTTTCTGCGTCAAGAGAGAGTAAGAAACCTTTTTGTGTAGTGAATAAGGATGAGCCCGGTGTTCGATTCGAACCCATGTTCGAATCGAGCACCGGGTGTTCGCTCGCTCGGCGAGCCCAGAACTATTGGGGCCGCTCGCATCAAATTCGTGTGATGCGAGCGGCCCCGCAATGCATTGCGGCCCGCGCAGTGCAATGCTGGCTGATGATTGGCCAAGCATGCACTGTGACCCCGCATGCTTGGCCAATCACAGCGCCGGCAGCGAGGAGAGCCATAATTGGCTACAGGCAGGATGCCTGTAGCCAATTATAGCTCAGGGGCTTTAGTACACGCCCCACGGTATAAGAGGCCGCCGCGCCGGCGGCCTCGCATATTCTGTTTCAGTCAGTGTCAGCGTGTCAGTGTGCTGCTGACTGCTGACAACAATATGTGCTCTATTTCTGGGGATATGTGTGTGCATGCTGTTAGAACAGCATTGCAGTATCACATCTGGGGGGTGTCTATAGGTGGCCTGTGAAGGGGGCAGGTTTCCTGTGCTTAGAACTTTCCCTGCAAAAAAGTGTCATTTTTGCAGGAAAAAAGCTATTTAAAATCACTCGCGGCTAATGAATTGATGGCTCCTGTAACACAGAGAACTGTCATTCATTAATAAAAAACAAAAAAAAAGCGTAGGGGTCCCCCCAAATTCAATAACCAGGCCCTTCAGGTCTGGGATGGATATTAAGGGGAACCCCAGCCAAAAAAAAAAAAAAAAAAAAATGGCGTAGGGTCCCCCTCAAAATCCATACCAGACCCTTGAGGTCTGGTATGGATTTTAAGGGGAACCCTAGCCAAAAAAAATGGCGTGAGGTCCCCCTCAAAATCCATACCAGACCCTTATCCGAGCACGCAACCTGGCAGGCCGCAGGAAAAGAGGGGGGGACGAGAGCGCCCCCCCCCTCTCGCCTGAACCGTACCAGGCCCCATGCCCTCAACATTGGGAGGATGCTTTGGGGGTCTAAGACCCCTAAAGCACCTTGTCCCCATGTTGATGAGGACAAGGGCCTCTTCCCCACAACCGTGCCCGGTGGTTGTGGGGGTCTGCGGGCGGGGGGCTTATCGGAATCTGGAAGCCCCCTTTAACAAGGGGACCCCCAGATCCCGGCCCCCCCATGTGTGAAATGGTAAGGGGGTACAAAAGTACCCCTACCATTTCACCAAAAAAGTGGCAAAAATGGTAAAAATGACAGGAGACAGTCTTTGACAATTCCTTTATTAAAATCTTCTTTCTTCTTTCTTCATCCTTCGGTTTCTTCATCTTCTCCTTCCTTCATCTTCTTCCATCTTCTTCTTCCATTTTCTTCTTCCTCCGATCCGCTTCTTCTTGCGCTGGTCTTCTCGTCCTTCTCGTCCGGCATCTTCTTCCGTCGGCGTCGGCGTCGGTGTCGGTGTCGGTGTCTTCTTGGGCCGCTCCGCGCAATGGGAGGCTCCCGCTGTGTGAGGCTCCGCTCCATCTGACAGGTCTTTTATAATGGAGGGCACCTGGTGACCCCGCCCCCTCTGACGCACAGAGACGTCATGGGGAATTCCATGATGGCTTTCCCCATGATGTCAGAGGGGGGCGGGGTCACCAGGTGCCCTCCGTTTTAAAAGACCTGTCAGATGGAGCGGAGCCTCACACAGCGGGAGCCTCCCATTGCACGGAGCGGCCCAAGAAGACACCGACGCCGACGCCGACGGAAGAAGATGCCGGACGAGAAGGACGAGAAGACCAGCGCAAGAAGAAGCGGATCGGAGGAAGAAGAAAATGGAAGAAGAAGATGGAAGAAGATGAAGGAAGGAGAAGATGAAGAAACCGAAGGATGAAGAAAGAAGAAAGAAGATTTTAATAAAGGAATTGTCAAAGACTGTCTCCTGTCATTTTTACCATTTTTGCCACATTTTTGGTGAAATGGTAGGGGTACTTTTGTACCCCCTTACCATTTCACACAGGGGGGGGGGGGGGCCGGGATCTGGGGGTCCCCTTGTTAAAGGGGGCTTCCAGATTCCGATAAGCCCCCCGCCCACAGACCCCCACAACCACCGGGTACGGTTGTGGGGAAGAGTCCCTTGTCCTCATCAACATGGGGACAAGGTGCTTTAGGGGTCTTAGACCCCCAAAGCATCCTCCCAATGTTGAGGGCATGTGGCCTGGTACGGTTCAGGCGAGAGGGGGGGCCGCTCTCGTCCCCCCCTCTTTTCCTGCGGCCTGCCAGGTTGCGTGCTCGGATAAGGGTCTGGTATGGATTTTGAGGGGGACCCCACGCCATTTTTTTTGGCTAGGGTTCCCCTTAAAATCCATACCAGACCTCAAGGGTCTGGTATGGATTTTGAGGGGGACCCTACGCCATTTTTTTTTTGGCTGGGATCCCCCTTAATATCCATCCCAGACCTGAAGGGCCTGGTTATTGAATTTGGGGGGACCCCTACGCTTTTTTTTTTTCATTTTTTTTTATTTTTTATCAATGACTTTTTTTTATGAATGAGTTTCAATGAATCACTGTTCTCTGTGTTACGGGAGCCGTGAATTAACATTAGCCGCGAGTGATTTTAAATAGCTTTTTTACTTTCAAAAATGACACTTTGCGCAGAGACAGTTCTAAACACGGGAAACATGCGCCCCTTCACAGGCATACTATAGACACCCCCCAGGTATGAAATTTAAAGGAATATTACACTTTTATTGTTTCAATTTAAGCATTATTAAAATCACTGCTCCTGAAAAAACGGCCGTTTTTAAAAAAAAAATTTGCATTGATACATGTCCCCTGGGGCAGGACCCAGGTCCCCAAACACTTTTTATGACATTAACATGCATATTAGCCTTTAAAATGAGCACTTTTAATTTCGAACGTTCGCATCCATTATAACTAATAGGGTTCTAAAGCTCGCATGGACTTTAGGTCCGTTCGCGGGTTCTGGTGCGAGCCGAACGGGGGGGTGTTCGGCTCATCCCTAGTAGTGAAGATAAGTAGATGATGTAGATTCATGGATTTTATTGTGTTGTCCTTGGCTTCCCTGCCAGGAACAAATCCCACTTGATCTTTGGCGAACAAGGGATGGAAGGAGGGGGAGTAGGCGATTAGCTCAGATTTTTGCAAAGATTTTGATGTCTACATTAAGAAGTGAGATTGGTCTGAAGTGAGCTGTCTGGGTGGGGTCTTTGCCTTCCTTGGGTATGACCGTGATATGGGCCTCTAGTAGTTCTGGGGTGAGGGGCGTTGAGGTAGAAAGAGAATTGAAGGCCTTAATGTATGGGGATGTTCATGTGTCCGAGAAGGTCTTATAATAAACGGCTGTAAAGCCATCTGGGCCTGGACTTTTACCCGTCTTTAGGCTTGAGTGCTAGGTTCCAATCTTGTATTGAGAGACCCAATTCCTATCGGGAAAACCGCTCGTCTGTATGCTTTTCCTATGGACCAAAAACGACGCATGCTCTGAAGCAAGTACGAGATGGCAGCTATTAGCTACTGGCTATTGAACTTCCTTTTTTATAGTCCCATCATACGTGCTGTACGTTACCACGTTCTAGACGGTTGGACTTTGGTGTGATCGTGTGTAGGCAAGACAGTTTCAGCCGAACTCTATCGGAAAAACCTTCAGAGTTTATTCCGATGGGAAAACCGGTCGTGTGTATGCGGCATTAGATCAACTTTTGTTGTATGGAAAGTTCCACTGTCAAAATACAATATCACATCTGAGAGTATTCTTTCATCCACCTTGCTTATGTGGATGAGGGAATATGTTTTTTTTTTTTTTTTCTGTGTATACCCAGCTTTGTGGTTAAATCAGGTAAATCACCCACAATAATCCACTGAATATTTATTAAATATTTAGGTGGGGGGGGCTTGAAAATGCAGTGTGGATGATGATAGGTGTGTATAGCTGAAACTGAGGTCTTCCCCAATTTTTCATTGGTATTTTAACTCTAATGGCTTTCTGCCCTTTATAGGTTTTTTATTAACGATATCAATGACAATATTATTGTTTTTTAGTAATGACAGGCAGCGTTTGGGGACTAAATTGTCCAAACAATTCTCGTGCTAGTTCAGTTTAGTAGAGAACAGTTATAGCAATAGAAAAAATATAAATCATGATAACAAAAAAAAAAAAAAAAAAAAAATCATCTGTATTTATAAATTCACTTCAATGGTTTATAATGTTGAATAATTGTGGCCAACCAACTCTTTTTTTTTTAGATGGAGATCAGCAATGGCAGTTTAATATTTCAATATTTCTCTCATAACAGGTTTACTTAAAAGGAATATTTTTTTTAGTTTTGGGATTATCCTAAATATGGACTTAGATTTTCATTTTTAGGAAAAGGAGATCTGATACCCAACAGATAAGAACTAAAGACCCTCTAAAACATTGAATGAGGGGTGTGTTTATCACATCTACACTGTAACTTACTTGCCCTAGCCTAGTGCAGGTGGTCCAAACATTAACTTTTTTTTTGTCATATCAGAAAACATCTATATTCTCCATACTGATGTCAGTTGCAGGAAATGGCATTTGAAATAGAATACTGTTATTGTAACAGTGTCATGTGTTCTTTGTAATTAGAAGTTTCTGTATCAGCCTGTGTTGGTGATATACACTTCTGGGTGTAGGACTTGGGAAATGATGTCACTATGCAGCGCAGGCATGTTTGCGCATGCACAGTGAAAAGAGAATGAGCTTGGCCTTCATATGGGATTAAGCGATGAGGCACAGATGCACACAGGCTTTTGAATTTGCCGCGAACACCGCATAATGTTCGTTGTTGTCTGAACAACCAAAGTTCAGCCCGAACTTATGCACGGGTCGAACCGTTTGCCCATCCCTACTTATGAGTTTGGGTATCACCACTTCCTAATTCCATGTTTTGTATACAAAATTGTTTTTAATTGTCCCATGTGGGAATTTTTTATTTGTGTTTCAATAAATCATACTTTTTTTTATTATCTATTGTTATGTTTGGTTGCCTTTAAGAAAGTCCCAATTCAGAGATTGCTTATGTAAAACAAAACAGGGATGATGGCAACCCTGATTCAGCCTTAGATTAAATAAATTGCATTCAACCGTATCAGCCAAAACCTTAATTAAAGTGTTACTAAACAACAGTAAAATCTGTCTATGCAGAATAGCATGCTTGTTATACTCACTGTGGAACTTAAGGGGTTAATCCTCTGCATTGTGTAAAAAGGCTCTTTGAGACTATATGGACAGATCCTTCCCCCCTGCACTGTCTAGAGGAACTATTTTCATATTACTGGGCTTTGTAACACTTTAACCCCTTCAGATCCGCGCTATAGCCGAATGACGGCTACAGCGCGGATCTACTTTTTCCAGGAGGCCGTCAAAAGATGTCCTCCCCTTTGCACGCTCTCGGCCCCTTACCACGTGATCAGCTGTCAGCCAATGACAGCTGATCATGTGATGTAAACAGAAGATTGTTAATAGTTTAACATTTTTTCTTCTCACACTGATAGTGTGAGGAGAAAAAAAAGCCGTTCACCGGCTTCTGTGCAAGGGACATCGGTCCGGAAGAGGAAGAGGCGAAGCCGCCTCATCTGTGCCCACCAGTACCTATGAGGTGGTACTTGTGGGCATTATCAATCCCCATCAGTGGTGCCAATCAGTGCAACCTAGCAGTGCTTCCTATCAATGTCACCTACCAGTGCCCTTCAGTGCCACCTATCAGTGCCCTTAAGTGCCACCTATCAGTGCCCTTAAGTGCCACCTATCAATGCATTTCAGTGCCACCTATCAGTGCCACCTCTCAGTGCCCACCAATGCTACCTATCAGTGCCCATCAGTGCCACCTTATCAGTGCAGCCTACCGTGCCCATCAGTGCAGCCTCATCAGCGTACATCAATAAAGGAGAAAAATTACCTGTTTGCAAAATGTATTAACAAAATATTAAACGGTTTTGTGTTTTTTTTTTTAAATGTCAGTCTTTTTAAATTTTTTTAACAAAAAATAAAAAACCCAGGAGGTGATCAAATACCACCAAAAAAAAGCTCTATTTGTGGGAAAAAAACTATAAAAATCTAATTTGCGTACAGTGTTGTATGACCACGGAATTGTCATTCAAAAGCCTCATACCGTGTGTATGACTTTGACTTTGTACAAACTTTCCCATGGATTTTTGTACAAAGGGCGTTGGCCCCAAGTTTGTATTGCATACACACGATCAGACTTTTTAGGCAACAAACATAAACGTAGTGACGTTTCCACGTACTGACGACACTTCAAAAGAGGACGTTCAAATACACCAGCGCCACCTTTGGTCAACTTCTGTATTGTTGTCTGATCTTTTGCATTGGTTCTGAGCATGCGTGTTTGTATTTTGTACAAAAGTCTGATGGTTTTGTGTACACACATTGGGACTTTGCTCCATTGGACTTTTGTTGGCAAAAGGTGGTCCGTTCGCACAGCCAACAAAAGTCTGATGAAAACTGAAAAAGTTGGTCTGATGGAACGTACACACGTAACACAGCTAATTTGCATGTTTGTTGTCAAAAAGTCCGATCATGTGTACGGCCCTAAAGAGTGACAGCTCTAAAAGCTGAAAATTGGTCTGAGTTTAGATGCCCAGTAAGCAAGTGGTTAAGGATGGTCTGGAATGTGTTCACAACAGGTACATATTTGCAAGGTCTCATGGCTTTTTAGCTTTTAGTGTTTGGCAGGCATTCTCATAATGCCATAGATGCATTCTAAGCCTATTAGGTCCTGCACAAGTCCACCTGAAGCCAATAGTGGACTTCCCTGCCACAGTCAACAGTGTGTATTCACAAGAAAAAGCAGAATGACTGGGAAACAGACCTGAAAAATGACCTGCTGCCTTTTTTTTAAATGATGATCAGCACATTCAAAGTATTCTCTCAAAAAGCACTTCATTATTGATTTGCAACATTGAAATGCATTGCTGTTAAATGTAATGTTGCAAATCAATAAGGGAAAGCTTTTAAGAAAATACTTTGGATGTATTGATCGCTTTTATCATCTGCTAGGAATATGGTTAAGGCACACAATGTGCCCATTTCTTTACCCTCTCTCTAATGCAGCCTGCCACCCAATTTGTATATCAGGTGGTCAAACCTGTGTTGCTATTTTGCACACGAACATGCAGATTACAGTCTTAAAGGTTTGAAATAGATGTGGTTAACTGGATAGCAAATTTCTTATGCATAATGTCATGAAGTTTAATTCAGGAATTATGTCTTGGAGGATGTTGTAAAATAGTTTAAGTAAAAGAGTCCATATATATAAAAAATTGCTGTGTGAATGTCTCAAGCATTACCACGACAAACATTAATAATACCTTTATTTTGCCTAATATGTTTATTTCATACAGGAAAATACTGCATTATGTCAACTAGACTGATTGCTTGAGACATTCACACTGTAAATGTTTTTTATATAGACACCTAAGTGTTATTGGGGTGAGTAATGGGGAAAGGCAATGGTTTAGGGGTTAAGTGTAAAGCCTTTGGTCAAAGGAGGGGTAAGAGAAGTGATTTATTTTATTAAGAACATTTTTCATTTATAAACATTTTGTTTTATTTCTTTTTTTTTTTGTTTCATAAATTTTTATTAAAAGAATATGAAAACACAATACAATGCAATACTGGTAGAAAAACGTAAGCATATTACATGGTATAACAGTTGTAAATAGGTCGCAGCCTTGTTCAAAACATTTTAACAATATTCTATCATCACTTAACAAGACAGAGAGACAGAAGCATATATTAATCCATATAGAAATCGGTCTAACGTGTTCTTTTATGTTTTTCGATGTGGGCGAGCCACATTTCAAGTAAAGGTGGGGGCGGGGTGAGGGAGGAGGGAGGGAAGGAGGTTGAGGGAGGAGAGGTAAAAAAAAAAAAAAAAAAAAAAAGGAGGAAAGAAAAAGAATTGAGACAAACTAATTGCATTTTTTGCCCAAATTTTACTATCTAGTATATGAGAAATGTTCTCAGTCGAGAGTAGCTTTGTACTCTTGGGAGCTTTTAAATTCTATCCAGTTGTACCATACAGATGTGAAGTTGGCTATTTTCTCATGGGAGATACTTATAAGTTCTTCTATTTTTTCAATATTGTTTATTCGCCTGAACCATTCTTTTTTTGAAGGGACTGTATTCGTGCGCCAGTGGCAGGGAATGCAGTGCCTTGCTGCGTTTATCATTATCATGGATAGCGATTTCAAATATCGTTTCTTTGGGATAGAGTTGTAGTGTAGCAAGTATTGAGCAGGAGTGTACCTCAGATCCTCTGAGGTGATGGATAGCACGTTTTCGTGTACTATTTTCCAGAAGCTTTGAATTGCAGGGCAGGACCACCAAATGTGTATCATCGAGCCCTCCCCATCTTTGCATCTCCAACATCTATCAGATATCTGGGGGTAGAATTTGTGTAGAAGAGTAGGGGTTCTGTACCACCTTGTGATTATTTTGAAGCCACACTCTTGAGTGGCTACGTTTAGCGACCCTTTGTGTGCATACGTGTATATTGTTTCCCATTCCTCTTCAGAAATGTTTGTTTCCAAGTCTTTTTCCCACGCCTGACACGACACACTGGAGAACTCTGTATTGTCCCCAAACAAAGAGTAGTAGAGGGAGGATATAATGTGTCTTTGAGGGGATTTTTTTGTGCATAGGGTTTCAAGTGTTGTAAGTGGTCTTATCCAGTATTGGGCAGTCTCATTTTTTGTCAGGAAATGTCTGATTTGCATGTAGTTCCATTGTGGTAATATGCATGGGTCTATTATCTTGTTTATTTCATCTCTGGACATAAGATTACCTTTTTTGAAGAAGTGCTGAACTTGTATGTCTTTCTGAGGCCAGGTGTTAGTCAGGAAAGTATGTTCCTGACCCGGAGGGAAATCAGGATTGCCTCTGAGAGGTGTGAGAGAACTAAGCCAGGGAAGGGGGATACTCTGTTTAAAGGTATTTTGGAAAACTTCTAAGGTGGGACCTATGAGGGGATGTGTTTTTATAATTTTAGAGTGGTGTTTTGGGTTAATCCACGGTAGTGTTTTAATCTGTTCGGAGAATTGAAGTTGTTCTAGGGATACCCAGTCTTTAACTGTCTGGTGAATATTCCAGTCGACTATTCTTGCTAGGAGAGCCGCTTGATGGTATTTTTTTAAGTCAGGTAGTGCTATCCCCCCTTTGTTTTTGGGAAGGTTCAATTTGGAAAATTTGACTCTGGGTGGTTTACCTCTCCAAATGAATCTCGAGCATGCTTTGCGGAAGGATGCAAAGAATGCTGGTGGTAGTCGAATAGGGATAGTTTGCATAATGTATAGAAATCTGGGTAGTATTGTCATCTTGATTAGGGACGCTCTACCGAACCAGGACACATTGAGGGCATTCCATCTTTTTAGATCATCATGTGTTTCCTTCAGGACAGGTTGGAAGTTAGTTTGAAAGAGCTCATTTAAATTTGTAGGGATCTCTATTCCTAAGTATGTTATTTTTTGTTTAGCCCATGTGAAGGGAAAGTTTTGCTTGCATAGTTCTACAGAACTATTGGGTAGAGTGATGTTGAGGGCATTGGATTTTGCATGGTTGATCTTCAGGTTAGAGAGCAATTGGAAGTGTTCTAGGTCTTTAATAACATTTGGCAAGGAGATATGGGGTTCTGAGAGAAAGAGGAGCATATCGTCCGCAAAGGCTGCGACTTTATAGGTTTTGTTTTGAATTTCTATTCCCTTAATGTCTGGGTTAGATCTAATTTTGTTTAGTAAGGGTTCCAATGTGAGTACAAATAGTAAAGGAGAAAGGGGACAACCTTGTCTAGTACCGTTACGAAGGTTGAAGGCGTTCGACAGGTGGCCGTTGACCCGGACTCTAGCTGTTGGGTTGGAGTATAAAGCTCTGATGTAAGATCTCATTTGTGATAGAATGCCTATATGTTTTAGTACCTCGTCCATATAGTCCCAGGCCACTCTGTCGAACGCCTTCTCGGCATCCAAGGATAGAAAGAACCCTGTTTTTTTTTTTTGGATGTTAGCCAATGGTTTATGTTCAATGCTTTGATTGTATTGTCTCGCCCCTCTCTGCCTGGGATAAAACCCACTTGGTCCAGTGAAATTAGGGAGGTGAGTAATGGTAAAAGTCTATTGGCTAGTATTTTGGCGTATATCTTTACGTCGACATTTATTAAAGATATGGGTCTATAATTTGTGACCTGGGATGGGTCCTTGCCTTCTTTGGGTATCACAGTTATGTGCGCTTCAAGGAGTTGTCTTGGGGGGTTTTGTTCTGAATGTAGTGATTGATAGGTTTTCAGAAATCTCGGTTTCAGTATATCAGTAAATGATTTGTAATATTGTAATGGTAGTCCGTCTGGGCCTGGGGCTTTACCTAGTTTCATATCTTTCAGTGCTTTATCGAACTCTGGGCCAGCTTCAAAAGTACGGCGGACTAAAGTTTCAGGTTTTGTTTTCAAATTATCCGCTGGACTTGGAAGTCCAGCGGACAATCCCGCCGTTAGTGGGCAAGTCCGCGGGACTTTTGAAATGAACGGACTTGCCGCTCATCGGCAAGTCCGTTCATTTAGCACGTGACTTCAGGTTACGTAGCTAGCGTAGGCAGTTACTGCCGCCGCGCTAGCTCCGTGACCTGGCATGGATTTAAAGGGAATCCCCACGCCGAAAAAACGGCGTGGGGGTTCCCCCCAAATCCATGTCAGACCCTCATCCGAGCACGCAGCCTGGCAGGCCAGGAAAGGGGTGGGGACGAACGAGCCCCCCCCCCCTCCTGAGCCGTACCAGGCCGCGTGCCCTCAACATGGGGGGTGCCCTGGGGAAAGGGGGGCCGTGCGGCCCCCCCCACCCCAAAGCACCTTGTCCCCATGTTGATGAGGACAAGGGCCTCTTCCCGACAACCCTGGCCGTTGGTTGTCGGGGTCTGCGGGCGGGGGCTTATCGGAATCTGGGAACCCCCTTTAATAAGGGGGCCCCCAGATACCGGCCCCCCACCCTATGTGAATGAGTATGGGGTACGATGTACCCCTACCCATTCACCTAAGGTGTAAAATGTAAAGTAAAAAAAAACACCCACACTTTTGAAAAAATAGTTTATTGCACTGCTCCGGGGTCTTCTTCCGTCTTGGGGGTCTTCTCGCCGGACTCCCCCGCCATTTACCAAGCTCTTTTACCGAGCGAGGGGAGTCCGGCTACCTTCTTCGTCGTCGCCGCCGTCTGGGGGTCTCGATCCGCCTTCGGGGGTCTTCTTCCGTCTTGGGGGTCTTCTCGCCGGACTCCTCCCCTCTCTTCTGCTCTTTTACCTAGCTCTTTCACGAGGGGAGGTGTCCGGCTACCTTCTTCGTCGTCGCCGCCGTCGTCTGGGGGTCTCGATCCGCCTTCGGGGGTCTTCCGGGGGTCTCTTCTGTTCTTGCGGCGGTCGTCGTCTTCCGCGCCGCCGGCGCCTTCTTCTTCTTCTTGTCCTCCTTCTTGTCCTTCTTGTTCTTCTTCTTCTTCTTCCGATGTTGACCCGACGCTCTCTCTGCCCGGAATGCCTGTGCCGCTCTGAGCTCGGACTTATATAGGGACATGGGCGACAGGGTCACATGCACATGTCACATGGTGACCCCACCCCCTTGTGTTGTCACAGTCCCGGAGGATGCTGGGACTGTGACATCGCAAGGGGGCGGGGTCACCATGTGACATGAACATGTGACCCTGTCGCCCATGTCCCTATATAAGTCCGAGAAGAAGAACAAGAAGGACAAGAAGGAGGACAAGAAGAAGAAGAAGGCGCCGGCGGCGCGGAAGACGACGACCGCCGCAAGAACAGAAGAGACCCCCGGAAGACCCCCGAAGGCGGATCGAGACCCCCAGACGACGGCGGCGACGACGAAGAAGGTAGCCGGACACCTCCCCTCGTGAAAGAGCTAGGTAAAAGAGCAGAAGAGAGGGGAGGAGTCCGGCGAGAAGACCCCCAAGACGGAAGAAGACCCCCGAAGGCGGATCGAGACCCCCAGACGGCGGCGACGACGAAGAAGGTAGCCGGACTCCCCTCGCTCGGTAAAAGAGCTTGGTAAATGGCGGGGGAGTCCGGCGAGAAGACCCCCAAGACGGAAGAAGACCCCCGGAGCAGTGCAATAAACTATTTTTTCAAAAGTGTGGGTGTTTTTTTTTACTTTACATTTTACACCTTAGGTGAATGGGTAGGGGTACATCGTACCCCATACTCATTCACATAGGGTGGGGGGCCGGTATCTGGGGGCCCCCTTATTAAAGGGGGTTCCCAGATTCCGATAAGCCCCCGCCCGCAGACCCCGACAACCAACGGCCAGGGTTGTCGGGAAGAGGCCCTTGTCCTCATCAACAGGGGGACAAGGTGCTTTGGGGTGGGGGGGGCCGCACGGCCCCCCTTTCCCCAGGGCACCCCCCATGTTGAGGGCACGCGGCCTGGTACGGCTCAGGCGGGGGGGGGGGGCGCTCGTTCGTCCCCACCCCTTTCCTGGCCTGCCAGGCTGCGTGCTCGGATGAGGGTCTGACATGGATTTGGGGGGAACCCCCACATAAGGCTGTGTTCTCTGCTATATGGAGTGGGCTGTACTTCTCAAGAAATTTTTGGATGAGGTTTTCCCTCTTGGCTGAATTAAGGGGGCATTTGGGGTTAGCTGGGATATTGTACAAGGTTTGGTAGTATAATTCGAACTGTTTGGTAATCTCTTCATTTGAGGAATAGGCTGTACCTTGACTATCTCTTATAGTATGTATTGTTGAGGCGGCTTTCTTGCTCTGTACTGCTCTCGCTAGAAGTCTCCCGCTTTTGTTACCTTGTTTCTAAATAGATCTTGTGTCGTAAAATGTATTGCCGTTTGGTTTTCATGTCTAGTTCCTCTGATAGTCGTGTCCTTGCTCTAGTCAGTTCCTCAAGTGTCGAGATTGCCAAGGTTCTTTTGTGTGTTGTCTCTAAGTTGTGGATTTGGTCCAGTAGAAGTTTTATATTGGATTGATGATCTTTTTTGATTTTGGCCAATTTTTTGATGAATTCTCCTCTAATAACGCACTTGTGTGCTTCCCACTGTGTAAGGAAAGTGGTCTCGTCATTTTCGTTCTGTGCAAAGTAATCTTTTAAAGTATTTTTGAAGTGCAGTACGTCAATGGGGTCTTTCAGGACTGTGGTGTTGAGCCTCCAAGTCTTAGTAAAAGTATTTTTTTCTGGGAAAGTTAGTGTCATGGTGATCGGGTGATGATCGGATATAGTCATGTTTTCAATAGTGGTGTTTACTAGAAGTTTAAGGTCTGGTTGGGAAAGAAAGAAATAATCAATTCTGGAATATTTTTGATGTAATGATGAATAATATGTGTAGTCTTTAGTTTGCGGGTTAAGAGTTCTCCAGGTGTCGTGCAGCATAAGTTCTTTTAACTGGATTTTTATTTGTTTCAGTGCTCTATAGGGAAGGCTCGATGTACCACTCGATGTGTCAATGAGGGGATTCAAGGGTGTGTTGAAGTCCCCTCCTAAAATTAGGATACCAGATGAAAAGGTTGTCAGGAGTTCTTTTATTTTGCGAAAAAAAGCGACCTGCTTGGAATTGGGGGTGTATATATTTGCTATCGTGATAGGGTGGGGGCCTAATTTTCCTTTTAAGAAAAGGTATCTACCCCCTGGATCTATCAATTTGTCATGAATCTGAATGTGTGTCTGTTTCGAGATTAGTATTGAGACCCCTTTAGTTTTCCCTTCTGGATTGGTGGCGTGAAACGCTGTTGGAAATCTTTTATCCTGCAGTTTTGGAGTTTTTCCTGTTTTAAAGTGTGTTTCCTGAACGCATACGATATTTGCCTTCTGTTTATGGAATTCGTTGAGAAATTTAGTTCTCTTTTCAGGGATGTTAAGCCCTTTTGCATTTACTGAGAGCAATTTTAGCGAGGTCCGATGAGTTTGTTGTTTGTATGAAGACATCTTGATTTTAGTCCGTTAAATCTAGGAGCGGACTGTCTCAGAGATGTTGATTTTAGGTTTTGGTATATGGAGCGATAGTACAAATGCACTATCGGAAAATATGTTTAGTAACTAGGCAAATATCGTATACCTTCGGATGATGAGAAAGGAAAAAAAAAAAAAAAATAAATAAATAAAAAAAAATAAAGATACAATAACATAAAAAAAAAAAGAAAAATATATAAATAAAAAAAAAAAAAAAAAAAAAATAAATAAATAAATAAATAAATAAATAAATAGATAGATAAATGAGACCGATAAAATAAATAATTATGAAACTTATAAAATTAAAGGGGAAGGGGAGGAGGGGTGGAGGAGGATAGGGGGGAGAGGTGAGGGAGTTGTCCGGAGATAGGCTAGAACCAGCTGGTCTATCCTATTTTAAAGGTCCGGTATGGTCAAAGAGCAAGAAGATTGCCCTTTGTGTGGGAACGGGGTCTAAGTAGAACCGGATGAAATTTCAGTGGATTCGGTAAAGTGTTGTTAGTTACTTTCTAGTAGGCACTTCGGAGCAGCTAGCCTAAGGTAATTTTTGATGTATCGGGTAAAGAAGAGTTATACTATCCGTGTGAACGGATATGCGGGGATAAATGGAGGAACCATTATCATGCATTGTTTTTTTTTTTTTTTTTTTTTTTTTTTGGGAGGTTGGGGAGAGCTGGAATTCTATATATGCATATCTGATGTAGTGTTTCTTTGTTGGTTTGTAATAAAAAGTGCCCATAATGAATTAGGATTTTTTTTTATTTAACGAATTTTGGGTTATTTTGTAATTTTCCTTGTAATTTTGTGTTTTGGCCACAAGATGGAGGTGTTGTATCATAAAGTACCCCTTTCTTAACTGTTAATAAACTATAACCCAGAATGTATGGGACAGAAAGGTGTTAAATAGACCTTAACTGAGTCATATTATATCTGTCTAAACTCATATTGATCACTTACATAAACTTAAATATGTACAATTTTCCCAGTAAAACCTTTTACATTTAAGGTTAGATTAAATGATAAGGCAGCATGGCGGTCATCTTGTGTTGCGTTCTCCATCTTGTCATTGCCCCGCTTGCTTAGTGCAAAAAGGAGAAAAACAAAAGGAAAAATGAGAGCGATATTGCCAATAAAGGTGATTTGCAAATGTATCGCCTCCTGTTGCGGACTGCACTATTGGATAAGTGGGTAAATGAGATGGGTTTTATGGTTTATGTTGTAAGTTTGGTATTGTGTTCACATGTATCCGCCATATTGCCTCACCACCACATACATTGGATAAAAGCATAGCATGAAAGGTATATTTCTGTCAAGTAGCATTTACCATCCCATTTTTAGTTTTATTTTTTATTTTTTCCTCTACCTCCCCCCATGTTCTATTCTTTTAGTTGTTCAACAAGTAACATAACCATAACCTTCAAAACAAACGGCCATGCCCTGCGTCTAGACTGTGGAGTGTATGTATCAGGCAGGCATACCCATATAGCAAGCAAAAAAGCCTGGGAAAAAAAAAATGTAACAGTGGAAGGTAGTTGTTCAGCATCTGGTGTGGATGGTTAGAGTTCTAGTCATCTATCCGCATGTCATGTGTCTTGTCTTTTCTCCTTATTCTTTATTCTCTCTCCTCTTCGCCTCCCCCTCCTTTTCTTTTTGGTTTCCCTTTAATTACCGCGTATCTGACATTCTGCTGTGGCTTACATAGTACGGGGGTAAGTTGGGTTATGCATACCATCTTGACCCTGTATTGCATGGCAATTCTGGGGTTTTAAATCTTAGTTAGAAGAAGGAGTTCCAGAATTTACCTCTCCTGAGTGTGTGAGGGGGTTGGTGCAATCATGTTACTCACGTACAGTCACATCTGGATCAGGCGTAGCGGTCTTACTCTCGTGTTGTTGAGATCACTGTTTCCCTTTTCTTCACTGAGGTTGTATATCTTTTTCCTGTGGAGGTAAAGGGAAAAGAAAAGAGAAAAAAGCAAAAGCGGAGCAAAAAAAAAAAAAAAAAAAAAAAAAAAAGCCATCAATCTGGGGGGTGGTAAATGTAGATCAATGGTTTGAAAATTAGGGTTTTCAGCTTGCTAGTTGAGAATCGGGTGTGATCGTAGCAGTCATGTAAGTCAGATGACCCACAGTGCCAGGGTGATAGGAGTATTGAGTCTTCGGTAGATATATTGATTTTAGACGTCCATCTGGTCAATGTGTTCCATGCGGTCTCTGCGTCTTGGTGGTGAAAATCCAGGGCTTCCTTGGTTTATATTTCTCCTGCTGTGCTGGGCCGATGGCGATCGTCGTCGGCGATCTCTGTTCCTTTGGGCTCTGGGAGTGTAGTTATTGGTAACTTCGATCCATGTTTCATTCAGCATGTAGGAGTTGTACCAATCAGGGACCTCAATTGCTGGAATATTCAGGGTTTCGAAAAACGATCGTAGATCCTCTGGTGTGCGTAGTAATGCTGTTTGACCTCTCCATGTTGCTGAGAGACAAAATGGGAACTTCCATCTATAGGGTATACCTCTGGTTCGCAGTTGTTCTGTAATTGGGCGTAACGCTCTGCGTTGCTGTAGTGTGATGTTTGATAGGTCTTGGAACAATTTTACCTCGTTCCCATTAAAGAGCACTCTAGCTTTCTCTCTTGCTTTTTTTAGAATGGCTTCTTTGAGAGGGAAATTTACCAAGCAACAGATAATGTCTCTGGGTGGATCCGTGTCTCTTCCTCTCGGTCTGAGTGCACGATGGATTCTTTCAAAGTCTATGGGGGAGTCAGGTGGTCTTTCAAGCAGGTCATTAAATATTGCTGCCACTGTTTGTTCTAGTGGGTGTTGGTCTGCTATTTCTGGGACCCCCCTGACCCTGATATTATGGCGTCTTCCGCGGTTATCGAGGTCCTCTAAATGGCGCTGTATTTCAATGATATGTGAAAGGTGCATATCTGAGGTTTTCTGTACCTGTCTTATGGCATCTGATTGGCGTGTTGAAGTCTGCTCCACTGCTCCCAGTCTTGCAGCTACTCCTTGTATGTCAGCCTTGAGATCTGTGATGGCTGCTGACAGGGTTGCCTTGATGTCCAGGGCCACTGCTTGCAGGTCTGAGAGGCATAGTGTCTGTGGGGTCTGTTGGGGGTTCTTTTCTGGGTATGGGGTACTATTTGGGCCTATCGCGCCGTCCGGCGCGCCGCTGGAGCCGCCGAGCGGGCCGCATGGTTTAGGCGAGGCCGCGGCTTTTGGGCCTTCACCCATCGATGTCCGGAACATCGCCGGAATGTTATTAAATTGTGCCTGGTTTACCTCTTGTGAGTCCCGGGGTGCTGGGGAGCATTTATCTCCTTTCCCCATCGCAGGATTAGGTGGATTGAGGCCCGATTGCGCTTTTAGCTGCTCCTGTGTGCCCGAGCTCAGGGTTTAAGCGTCCATCACGGTCCGGAGTTAGGCCACGCCCCCCCCGTTTTATTTCACTGTTATCCACTAGTTTTAGCACCAAAACCAACACTTCAAATAGGAGATGCAGTAGAAATTGACAAGTTGAAGAGAGCGGGAGGTAGGGATGAATGAATTTACCTGGATTCAGTTTGCATGCTATTCATGTAACCCACCCTAAAATCAGAAAATTGCAAAACTTTAAAGTGTTACTAAACCCACAACAGTAAAATCAGTCTGTAAATGCAGTAAAGCATGCTTGTTATACTCACTGTGGAATCTAAAGGGTTCATTCTCTGCATTGTGTAAAAAAGGCTGTTTGATCCTGACTTTTCTGATCCTCTTCTTCTTCCACTGTCCTCAATCCATATCCTGATAGAACAGACCCTTGGGGACTTTGCATATGCTCAGTTTGGTGTGTATTGCTAGAGTTTTTTTTCTTGGATAGTGCATTTGGGCAGCACAAGGCCAAACAGCACTGTCCAGACAGAGGGTCAGGGGTCCTAAAGTCCCATTGGACAGTCAGGGGTTTAATGAAAACTCCTCCTACAAGCTTTAACCAGACACTCATAGAAGTCACAAGACTGCTATATACTGCTGATGAGAAACTATATTTAGCCATTTATATTTACTAAAATAATAGCATTTCCATGTTCTATGTACTGTGGGAGACCAGATATAGTGCATGCAGGGTCCTGGGTTTAGTAACACTTTAATGTGAATCCTGTTGAAGTCTACGCAGAGAGAATCCTAAAAACCAGGTCAAGGATAAACGCAATTGACAAACAAAGGGCATGCTGAACTGAGAACTTGTATGGGGGATCTGTAACAATGCAAAATAAAATTAAATTCCAAGAATACATAAAAAGTCTGTAAACATTCTAAATATCCAGCAGTAATAGGCCTGGAATGAATGGTAGAAGCCACAAGAGATCTAAACATTATCAGAAAGTTTACTAATAAAAAGGGAAAAAAAATATGCCTTTATACCAATTGGTTTCTTGTTGCATTGTCCTAAAAAATGTATTAAACTGTCAAAACAGATTGCAACAAACACACTTTAAAACCACATTGCCCAAACCCCCTCCCATCCTCATATTCCTAATTATTCTAAAAACAATTCAAATTAAGCTTTCAGGCAAAAGCATTAGATAAAGTTCCCCATAAACGCTTAATTTACAAATTGAGGGCTGTTGGCATAGACCTTCGGGTATGTACCTGGAAAGAAAACTGGTTACAGGGGTACCTTTAAACGGTGATGATAAATAACGTGTGCTCTGAATGGTCTGGAGTGGTGAGCGGGGTACCTCAAGGCTCTGTTCTAGGACTAATTCTGTGTAATTTATATATACATGATTAAGAGGTTGGTACAAATTGCTCAATCTCAGTGTTTGCTGAAAATATCTTCACAACAGGATATAGAAACTTTACAAGAAGACCTCAATAAAATAAAGAGGTGGGCAACTACATGGCAAATGAGGTTTAATGTTGAAAAATGTAAAGTAATGCACTTGAGGGCTAAACATATGATTGCAAGTTACTCGCTAGGGGGGAAACATTTGGGGGAATCCAGGATGGACAAGGATCTCAGGTTCTAGTAGATAACAGGCTCAGCAGTGGCATGCAAGCTTCAGCAAGCAAATTATGCAGAATATTACCATTCTTTCAAAATGGTATTTACTCAAGAGATAAAACTAAAATTGTAGAGAAGGACACAAAGCTAACAAGGGGACTGGATCAGTGGCGGCCCGTCCATAGGGGGCACATGGGCACCGCCCCCCACCCCCAGGCAGTCAAATCAAAAAAAAAATTATTTAAGCATGTCCCTTTAATTTTTTTGAAAAAAAGGTAATTTTGTGCACTGTGTCCCGGTGCCGGGCGCAGTGCAATATTGGAAGCGCCATGTCTATGCAATCACGAGATTGCAGACGAGGTGCTTCATTTGCCCAACAAAAAATTGCTCTGTGGTGCGGTTGATCGCGCCACAGACTTCCGCCCCGATAAACTGGCCGGGCGAGTGTCAGTTATGACATGAGCGGAAGTGACGTTTCAACTCTGCTGCACAGCCCAAGCCCACTCTGCTGCTACCATGCTGCTCAGCAGGTAAGAGCACTGAAGCTGAAACAGCATGGCACCTTTAGTCCTCTACCAGCACCGCCAATGAACTTTAATGTAGGTGAACATTACTTTTTTATCATTGTCGGCTTTGTGGTATCCCTCCACTTCTCAGTGGATGGACGGCAGCCCCCCCCCTCGGTTCTCATAGTTTTGGTGGACAGATGGCAGCACCCCCCCCTCGCGCGCCTCTTGTAGATTCGGTGGACAGACGGCAGCACCCCCCCGGGTTCTCATAGTTTTCGGTGGACAGACTGCAGCACAACACCCCCCCGCCCCACTTCTCAAAGTATAGGTGAACGGACGGCAGCACCCAGCACCCCCCATCAACTAAGTTTTATGTGTGGTATGGTGCATGTGCAGGCAACACCAGCACATGCAGAATGTGTAAAAAAATTTAAATCCTACAAATCTATTATTCATTCTAAAGCAAATTTTAAACAAAGACACATTTTTTTTAAAGCATATAGCTGCCAAGTGTATCTCTGAATATAAATTGAATACAGCTGACCATATATATATTTTTATTTTTTTTGGAAAGGCATGTGGAGATTGAAGGATAGACTGCAGGCCAGGGTTTATTGATGTTGAATGCTTCAGACATGTTATATTGTACTTTCAAAAACAGGGGTGACTGATTGACTGGCATATCTCCTTCCAAAAGGAAATCAGCCAGGCGCCTAAGTAAAAGCCAATGATTACCTTGCATATATATGGTATATGATGTGCAGAGCCCTTTGTATAATGTGCAGCCTGGTATATGATGTGCAGAGCCCGGTGTATAATGTGCAGCCTGGTATATGATGTGCAGAGCCCTTTGTATAATGTGCAGCCTGGTATATGATGTGCAGAGCCCTTTGTATAATGTGCAGCCTGGTATATGATGTGCAGAGCCCTGTGTATAATGTGCAGCCTGGTATATGATATGCAGAGCCCGGTGTATAATGTGCAGCCTGGTATATGATGTGCAGAGCCCTTTGTATAATGTGCCACCTGGTATATGATGTGCAGAGCCCATTGTATAATGTGCAGCCTGGTATATGATGTGCAGAGCCCTGTGTATAATGTGCAGCCTGGTATATGATGTGTAGAGCCCTGTGTATAATGTGCAGCCTGGTATATGATGTGCAGAGCCCGGTGTATAATGTGCAGCCTGGTATATGATGTGCAGAGCCCTTTGTATAATGTGCAGCCTGGTATATGATGTGCAGAGCCCATTGTATAATGTGCAGCCTGGTATATGATGTGCAGAGCCCTGTGTATAATGTGCAGCCTGGTATATGATGTGCAGAGCCCGGTGTATAATTTGCAGCCTGTTATATGATGTGCAGAGCCCGGTGTATAATGTGCAGCCTGGTATATGATGTGCAGAGCCCGGTGTATAATGTACAGCCTGGTATATGATGTGCAGAGCCCTGTGTATAATGTGCAGCCTGGTATATGATGTGCAGAGCCCTGTGTATAATGTGCAGCCTGGTATATGATGTGCAGAGCCCTTTGTATAATGTTCAGCCTGGTAAATGATGTGGATTCTATAAGGGGTGGGGCTTATGAGAAATGGGAGGGGCCACACGTGGAGGGGCGGGATCTTGCGTCCCCCCATCCTAAAACTTCACCAGCTGCCACTGGACTGGATAACCTCAGTTATGAGGAGCAACTACAAGCCTTAATCCTATTCTTCAAGGAGAAGAGACACTTGCGAGGAGATATGATAGTGATATACAAATGCAAAGAAAGAAGGTTGCGCTATTAATAAGCTATAAAAATACTGATGAAGTGTGACATATAGCTGAATGAATAATACAAATGAAAAAATGTTTGTGACAAAAAACAGTGAATAATGGTGGTTCCTGAACACCCTTGATGTTAGCAATCAAACCGCATCAAGGATAAAACTCATAAAGTGAAAAAAATGTTACACTGGAAAAATTATAGTTCATAGAGGAAAGTGACAAAGTCCACATATGTGCTGTGCTGGGATAGATAGAAGAGCCAAATGGCATCCGTGATTTCTTATAAGTGATCCCACCACTATGTAGATTTTGAGCTTACCAGCTGTTGATAGGGCATGCACCTGTGGCTATAACCCAGCCAAGGCCTTTTTTCTCCTTAAATCCTTTCAAATGGGGCGTCCGTGTCAGTATATGCACTGATCGACCTATCTCTCAGAGAGCTGTCAGGCGCTTCACCCTCGCCGAGAGTGGTGATGGTCATATGGGCCAAAAAAGGGAAGAGAAACAGGCCATGGGTGGAATCCACTGGTTTATTTAAAAAAACGCCTATGGCGTATGAACAACAATACAAAAACGAATTTAAAACTCGCGGCCGGCCGGCTGCAGTATCACACGCCCGTGCTGGTCCGGGACGTATCGCGCGGTGACGTCTGCGCGTCGCTCCTACCTACGCGTTTCGTCACAGAAATGACGTAATCATGGGGCACAGGCAGCGTACTGACGCACCGCTATAAGTACACAAAACCAAGCCTCGATCTGGATGGTAGGAGTCTGGATTAAAACGACTCCATCTTGAAAATTGTCAACAATGCCCACCCGTTTGCACAGACGAACATATTCATATTGCCACAATATAGGAAGATGGGTATAAAATTTGATAATGGATAGTACATAAATTAACCTAAAAAGGGGTCAACAATGGTTGTTGTTTCAGAACGCACAGATATTGGTGCGATGCGCCTCCATCTGTGTTGTCTGAGAAGCTGCAAGCCTGAAACTACATTTCCCATCATCCCCTCGCTCAGCTGACGTGAAAGACGTCATATATTGGCGAGTGAGTCGGTCCCTACTGGTAATTTGTTTCAAATGTGTCACTCTAGACAGGGCGAGCAGTTCAAAGACACTTGGCGCGATGTTTAAACAGCGCCAAACCAAAATAAAAATAAAAAGGGGCCATGATCACCGAGTTTATGCAGACCCATATCAAAGTCAACACAACACCCTCATATGTGTGTCGACGGACGAGCAGTCATCACACATAATGAAGATGTATAAAATACGGGACATTACTGTAGCGAGCACAGAATAAGGGATAATGTAATGTATATTAAAATAATATGTTAAAAATATGTAATTGAATATTGAAAGAGACATTGATTAATTAAGGAATTAACCATCAGAGTTCAAAGGGAGGCGCGAAGAACGCCATCTCCTACTATTCAACTAGAGGAAGGTGTTAAAATTAAGAAATATGTTAGTGAATACCTTGGGCAGTCCTAAAGATCTGCCAAAAGCTTCAGGACAATACAGGGATTGTATGCAGAAAAGGCCTATGGGAATTGGCCACAGGCCATTAGTGACATGTAATGTACTAGGGGCCACTAATTCTATATATATCGGGCCGTCTCCCAGGATGAACCTATAGGTGGGCCCTACATGGACAACTGATGGAAGGGGGGTCGACTAATGACTATTTACATCACAGGTGGTATGACAGCCCCCTAGGGTGGGTATGGCAAACAAGAGGTCTGCCAATGGAAAGTTCCAACCCACATATGTCTGATATCTCTCTGTGAGAATTAACTGAGGCCTATGCCTACGACCCAGATCGAGTTCACAGTATCATACAATGATTACACAAACACATTCATATGGAAAAAAATAAATCAAGCATTATCAATAAACGCGTTAACGTCTACGTCTATATTTAACCCATGCGGGGTGTAGGTTTTCAGTCTGTATACCCATGCCATCTTTGACTTGGAGATACTTCTAACGAGGTTGCTCCCTCTCCAATGGGGACTAAATTTCTCTATCCCCAAGAATAAGAGTATTGGAGGGGTCTCTATTGTGGGTAGTTAGGTAGTGTTTAGAAACTGAGTGTTTGGTGTACCCTTTTCTAATGTTGTTGATATGTTCATTAAGACGGACTCTGAGGGGACGCTTGGTCCTGCCCACATATTGCAGGCCACAAGGGCACTGCAGTAGGTAGACCAACCCCTCAGTGGAACACGGAATAAAAGACTCGATCTTATAGTTCCATGACGTGACAGTGGAGGTGAAGCTGGTAGTTCTCCTAGTTCTACAACTATTGAGAGAACATACCTGGCATCTCCTGCATTTATAATACCCAGTGAGCTCTCCGAAGAACTGGGGTATCTTGTCTGGGGGGTTCAATATATTGGGTGCTATCCTGTCCTTTAGAGACGGGACACCCCTGAACACCACACGTGGTCTGTTGGGTAAAATGGTTTTGAGTACCCTATCGTTTCCCAAAATGTGCCAGTGTTTTTTCATGATGCGACTGATGCTATGGTGCTGGTTAGAATAATTGGTGATAAAAGGAACACCACCTGAGTTAATCCCATCATTGGTTGGCACTTTTTCTTTCAGCAGAGCCGATCTGTCCATCAAGGATACTTGATTTAAAGTATCATGTAAAGATGTAATGTCATAGCCTTTCTCTATAAATTTAGAGGTAAGGGTCTTTGCCTGAACGAGGAACTGGTCATGTTCTGTGCAGTTCCGCTTCAGTCTCATGTATTGGCTCTTGGGTACAGAGCCAAGCCATGAGGGGTGGTGGCAACTCCCCCTGGGGATATAGGAGTTACGGTCTGTCGACTTGAAGTAGGTAGAGGTGATGAACTTTTCAACACTTATCTCTATCTTCAAATCAAGGAAATGTATCTCCTTCTGGCTCGCCTCATATGACAAGTTGATACCCCTGTCGTTACTGTTAAGTGCGACCATGAAGTCGTCCAAGGAGGACCTACTTCCCTGCCATAGGAGGAGGACGTCGTCTATGTAGCGTGCCCATAGGATGATCTCAGATCTCCCCTGGGAATAGATGGCGTCCTCCTCCCACTGGGCCATGAACAGATTCGCCAGGCTAGGGGCATATTTGGCCCCCATGGCCACGCCCCTATCCTGGCGAAAAAACTGTCCATTGTACCAAAAAAAGTTGTGTGTAGCTGCAAACTCCAACAACTTCATAATGTATTCAATCTGCTCCACTACAAGTTGGGAGTTTTTATATAGAAAATATTTGACTGCCCCCAAGCCCACCCGATGAGAAATGATAGTATAGAGCGACGTGACGTTGGCCGTAACCAGCCATAAGCCATCCTGTGGTTTAAGGGTCGCCAAAAGGTTAATAACATGGCGTGTGTCTTTGATGAAAGAAGGCATCACCTGTACCAATGGTTGTAGAAAAAAGTCTATATACTTGCCCACCCGGGACATCACGGAATCTATACTTCAATAGTGATTCTAGCATAGGGTAAAAAAAACTATTCAACTTAAGAGCTTAAGAAGACACACAGCCACTTAATGAAATTGGAGAAGAAGCAGTTGTATGAGCCAATAAAAAATAGCAGTGGCAGTGGGAAAGAGAAGTGGATACCAATTATTCTAGCCCTGCAAGGACAAAAAAGCGATATATGACCAAACTTAAATGTAAAGTCACATATAATCAGGGAGCACAAGTGTATTTTATAAGCACATGTACGGAACACTCGAATAATAGAGTTGAGCGGACACCTGGATGTTCGGGTTTGGCGGGTTCGGCCGAACTTCGGAAAAAAGTCCGGGTTCGGGACCGAACTTGACCCGAACTTGACCCCAAACTCCGAACCCCATTGAAGTCAATGGGGACCCGAACTTTTGAAGACTATAATGGCTGTAAAAAAGTCATGGAAAGGGCTAGAGGGCTTCAAATGGCAACAACATGTTGTTAAGAGCATGGCAAGTGCTCTGCAAACAAATGTGGATAGGAAAATAACTTAAAATAACATAAACAAATAAAAAATAAAAATAAAATGCTGAAGGCCCCTTTCTCAGCAGAAGAGGTACAGGAAGTCATTAAGAACCTCAGAAACTCAACAGCACGATGCCACACATATGGTGGGAATACCCCAGAATACGCACTTTCTGGAAAAAATTATTCAATTTAATGGATAAGATAGTGGGAAAATAAAATACTTGGAAATTAAAAAAATGAAAAAATTATATTCTTGACCTAGGAGGACGAGGTCCATATGGAGTAGGAGGTTGAGGTGGCGGTGGATGTGGAAGCGGCGGTGGAGGAGGACGAGGTAGCCAACACTGTTTCAAAAATACAATGGCTGGTTAAGGCTAGTGGTGAATGATGTGTCGAATTCTGTCCCCCGTCGCATAGTGTCCGCCCTGTACTGCGCTTGCTCAGTACGTAGGACAAGGGGATTTTGAAACTCTCCGAAGACGATGCGCGGTGACTCCAGGTGCAAGCCACATCATCCGAGGTTGAAGCCTAGCCAAGCGAGCCCGTGAGCGGCCATGTTACTATGTGCTACCGTATGTCCACTTGGATGGTGGGGCTTGAACCTGCACTCACTGCCCAGGCGACGTTCATCTATGGAGATTTTGTGAATCTCCGTGTCCTCCGTACTGCGCAATTACTGCGCCTGCACAGTAAGTGGCCGGACACTAGCCGATGACAGTTTTTGTCAGAACACCGGTATACGTGTCTATTCTGCACAAGGTACGGACAAGTCCTGTGGGATCCATGCCTGGTTCATTTTAATGAACATGAGCTTGTCCACATTGGCTCTGGACAGGCGGCTGCGCTTGTCTGTGATAACGCCCCCTGCCGTGCTAAATACACGTTCAGATAATACACTGGCTGCAGGGCAGGCCAGCACCTCCAAGGCGTAAAGGGCAAGCTCAGGCCATGAGTCCAATTTGGAGACCCAGAAGTTGAAGGGGGCAGACCCGTCATTCAGTACGTGTAGGCGTGTGCACACATACTGCTCCACCATGTTGGTGAAATGCTGCCTCCTGCTAAGACGTTCCATCTCAGCTGGTGGTGCTGGTTGTTGTGGCGTGCTGACAAAGCTTTTCCACATTTCGGCCATGCTAACCCTGCCTTCCGAGGTGCTGGCGGTGCCCCGGCTGCGTTGGCGACCTCTTCCTGCTCCTCTGCCTTTGCCTTGTGCTTCCACCGTACCCCCACTGCCAAGTGGGAATGCCACCAGCAGCGCGTCTACCAGCGTGCGCTTGTACTCGTGCAACTTACGATCACGCTCCAGTGAAGTAATTAAGGACGGCACGTTGTCCTTGTAACAGGGATCCAGCAGGGTGGCCACCCAATAATCAGCACCAGTTAAAATGTGGGCAACTCGGCAGTCATTGCGGAGACACTGCAGCATGTAATCGCTCATGTGTGCCAGGCTGCCCAGAGGCAAGGAAAAGCTGTCTTCTGTGGGAGGTGTATCGTCTGTGTCCTCTGTATCCCCCCAGCCACGCACCAGTGATGGACATGAGCTGGTCTGGGTGCCACCCTGCTGTGAACATGGTTCCTCCTCCTCCATCTCCTCCTCATCCTTCACCTCGTCATCCTTCAGAACTGTGCCCTTGCTGCCGGACAATTGTGTACCTGGCGCTTGTTGGTGCAGGAACCCCCCCTTGTAGCCACTTGTAAATGACTGCCCTGAAAGCCTTGGAAATGAACCCTCTTCCTCCTCCTCCTGTGCCACATCCTCTTCCATCATCACCTAAAGAGTTTTTTCAAGGAGGCATAGAACTGGGATAGTAACGCTGAGAACGGCATCATCGGCACTGGCCATGTTGGTGGAGTACTCGAAACAGCGCAACAAGGCACACAGGTCTCGCATGGAGGCCCAGTTATTGGCGGTGAAGTGGTGCTGTTCCGCAGAGCGACTCACGCGTGCGTGCTGCAGCTGAAACTCCATTATCGCCTGCTGCTGCTTGCACAGTCTGGCAAGCATGTGCAAGGTGGAGTTCCACCTTGTGGGCATGTCACATATGAGACGGTGAGCGGGAAGGCCGAAGTTACACTGCAGCACTGACAGGCGAGCAGCAGCAGGGTGAGAACGCCGAAAGTGCGCACAGACGGCCCGCACTTTCTGCAGCAGCTCTGGCATATCGGGGTAATTCTTAAGGAACCTCTGGACCACCAAGTGCAGCACATGCACCAGGCAAGGGATGAGCATCAAACCGCCTAGGCCCAGAGCTGCTGTGAGATTTCACCCATTATCGCACACCACCAGGCCGGGCTTGAGGCTCACTGCCACCAACCACTCATCGGTCTGTTGTTCCATGTCCCTCCACAACTCCTGCGCGGTGTGGGTTTTTTCCCCCAAACAGGAAAGTTTTAAAACTGCCTGCTTCAGGCTCTGATCGCACAGCGTGCAAACCACTCGTGTCTTGTCATCAACACATTGTCTGAAGAACTGCCACGCTAGGGAACTCCTTGGACCTGGCTGTGGTGTGCTCGGTCCCTTGCTGCGTTGGGCAGTAGCAGACGTACTGTCTAGGGGACGGACGCTCCGCTTTTGCACCCTGCTCCCTCTTCTGCTGTGCTGGTGGCTCTGTGCGACCACCGCCTCTTCCTCCGAACTACACTGGTCACCTGCATGACGTTGATTACATGTGGGGTCAAGGACCTCATCGTCCTCCACATCATCTTCCACCCAGTCTTCACCCCTGCCCTCCTTGTCGGTCTGCACAATGGCGAAAGCAGCAGCAGTTGGCACCTGTGTTTTGTCATCATCCGAGACGTGCTGCGATGGTCCTCCCATGTACTCATCATGAAACATAAGTGGTTGGGCATCGGTGCACACAATCTCTTCCACTTCTGGGGCAGGGCTAGGTGGATGGCCCTGGGAAACCCTGCTAACAGAGTCATCAAAAAGCAGAAGAGACTGCTGCATGATTTGTGGCTCAGACTGATTGGCTGATTTGCAAGGGGGTGAGGTGAAAGACTGATGGACATTGGCTGCAGGTGCCAACTCTGAACTTTCATCAGGAGACTGGGTGGGAGACAATGTGAAGGAACCGGAGGCACTGTCAGCAACCCAATCTACTATCACCTTTACTTGTCCTGGCCTCAACATTCGTACAGCCTCATTAGGCGCGCCAAAATACTGCTGCAGGCTCTGTCGCCTACTCGCACCTGAGGAAGGTGTTTCACTAGTGCGTGTAGCTGACACAGATCGACCACGTCCTCTCCCTGCAACAGGAGCGCCACCAGCAGCACCACGACCCGGGCCACGTCCCCTTTTTGATGATCTCCTCATATTTTCAAAATGTATGATCTCGCCCTAAATGGGTGTTTTTGCAATAGCAGAATACACGTAAAGTATGTAAAGCGTGTATCTCAAAAACTGCTAAACTGCAGAAAATGCTATTGGGAAAAAAAAATGTCACTACAATTTTTTTTGGGACAGCACAATAGGAGAAATATCGATCGATTGTATGTCACACTCCTGCACAAAGCACTGAAATATTTTATTTTTTGTCAATAGCAGAATACACGTACAGTGTCTAAAGCGTGTATGAACATGCAGAAAATGCTATTGGGAAAAAAATGTCACTACAATTTTTTTTTTGGGACAGCACAATAGAAGAAATATTGATCGATTGTATGTCACACTCCTGCACAAAGCACTGAAATATTTTATTTTTTGTCAATAGCAGAATACACGTACAGTGTCTAAAGCGTGTATGAACATGCAGAAAATGCTATTGGGAAAAAAAATTTCACTACAATTTTTTTTTTTTGGGACAGCACAATAGAAGAAATATCGATCGATTGTATGTCACACTCCTGCACAAAGCACTGAAATATTTTATTTTTTGTCAATAGCAGAATACACGTACAGTGTCTAAGGCGTGTATGAACATGCAGAAAATGCTATTGGGAAAAAAAATGTCACTACAATTTTTTTTTTGGGACAGTACAATAGAAGAAATATCGATCGATTGTATGTCACACTCCTGCACAAAGCACTGAAATATTTAATTTTTTGTCAATAGCAGAATACACGTACAGTGTCTAAAGCGTGTATGAACATGCAGAAAATGCTATTGGGAAAACAAAATGTCACTACAATTTTTTTTTTTTTTGGGACAGCACAATAGAAGAAACATTGATCGATTGTATGTCACACTCCTGCACAAAGCACTGAAATATTTTATTTTTTGTCAATAGCAGAATACACGTACAGTGTCTAAAGCGTGTATGAACGTGCAGAAAATGCTATTGGGAAAAAAAATTTCACTACAATTTTTTTTTTTTTTTGGGACAGCACAATAGAAGAAATATCGATCGATTGTATGTCACACTCCTGCACAAAGCACTGAAATATTTTATTTTTTGTCAATAGCAGAATACACGTACAGTGTCTAAAGCGTGTATGAACATGCAGAAAATGCTATTGGGAAAAAAAAATGTCACTACAATTTTATTTTTGGGACAGCACAATAGAAGAAATATCGATCGATTGTATGTCACACTCCTGCACAAAGCACTGAAATATTTTATTTGTAAATTGACTGATGGTACGATTATGCAGTGCTTTGTGTATATTTTATTTTTTGTCAATAGCAGAATACACGTACAGTGTCTAAAGCGTGCAGAAAATGCTATTGGAAAAAAAATAAATAAAATCACAGCAAAAATTTATTTTTTTGCAATGTTTTTCCAATAGCAGAATACACACAGAGTATGGTGTATCTCTTACTAAAATATGCAGTGCAGTGATGCTGCACTGAGCTTGCAGGTAAAACTTATATTTTGTCTGGCACTGGCCTCATGGCACTGTTAAAAGACTGTGCACTGCACCCCAGCCAGGGTACAATTGATTTAGGAATCTCTTGAATGATTCTCTCTGCCTCTTTCTTTTCCTTAATAAAGACACTCTCTAGTCTACTCTAGCTATGTAGATCGCTCACTGATATAACTAATTTGAAGAAAATTTAAGGAATGTGGACTGACTGACTGACTTTATCAGACTAACTCCTAAAATCCTCTCTTAGCAGCACAGGAACCTGTCTATAGCAGAGTGACGCTGTGTGCTGTGTGTCTGTACTATATATAGAGGCTGGGTCACATGCTGCACTGCCCAATCACAGACATGCTATTAGTAGGCATGGCTGTGATGGCTTCTAAGGGCACACTAGTGAAACTAACGTTGATTGGCTGCCCTGCAGCTTGTAAAAGGCACCAATACATCGCCGAACACCGGACCCGAACCCGAACATACAGCCAATAGTTCGGGTCCGGGACCCGGACACCCAAAAGTCCGGTACAGACCCGAACATTACAGTTCGGGTTCGCTCAACCCTTTTAAATAATAATTTAGATGAGCATATGTATGCAAAGAATCATGCAAGCGCGACACTATTGATTCACTACCAGGTTTGGACTGCACTTTTATAAATGTATTGTATTTTCATTTATTAGTTTAACTGTTTGATTTAAGTACATATAGCGCGGCACATTTTTACTATTTATTTTATAAATACACACACCCACACAAGTAGGGATGAGCCGAACACCCCCGGGTTCGGTTCGCACCAGAACCTTCGAACGGACCGAAAGTTCGCGCAAATTTTCAAACCCTATTCGTTATAATGGACGCGAACGTTCGAAATCAAAATTGCTAATTACAACGGCCAATATGCATGTTAATGTCATAAAACAGGTTTGGGGACCCGGGTCCTGCCCCAGGAGACATATATCAATGCAAAAAGAACTTTTAAAAACTAACGTTTTTTCGGGAGCAGTCATTTTAATGATGCATAAAGTGAAAAAAAAAAAGTGAAATTTTCCTTTAAATATGGTACCTGGGGGGTGTCTAAAGTATGCCTGTGAAGTGGCATGTGTTTCCCGTGTTTAGAACTGTCCTTGCACAAAATGACATTTGTAAAGGAAAAAAAGAAGCCATTTAAAACCACTTGCGGCTTTAATGTCATGTCTTGTCCTGGCCGCCATATGGCTGAAAATCCTTGAGAAAAATGGCATGGCTACCCCATCACCCCCCCCCCCCACCCCAGCCCCTTTGGGTCTTGTATGGATATTAAGGGGGACCCCGCACCCAAAATAAAACCCTATACCTACAACCCTATATACTCTGAACAGCACTACATAGGTGGCGCAAACAAGACACGGACTGTAGGTTTGTTCTTAAGTAGAATCTGAACAGGTACATTATGAAGTGTAGCTCCATCCCAAAAAAATCAATTTTTAAGCTTTATGGAGAACATAGGGAGGGGTTATCACCCCTGTAACATTTGCTGTCTTTGCACATCTGTTCAGAACATGTCACCTCACTTTCCGTCCCAATGACAAATGTTTTTGGAAAAGTGGGGTTTTAATTGAAACAAGGATTGGTGATAAAGCATCAGTAGAGAGGAGATACCTTTTTCCCAAATTAAATCTAACAGGATAGAATTTCCCTTCCTAGGGGTAGATTTCCACTCACTTCCTGTTTTCTCTTTCCGTTTGCAAGTAGGAGTCGTTTGTAAGTTGGATGTTTGAAAGTAGGGGCCTGCCGTATATACTCTGCAGAAATTTGCCCTATTAGATGTTGGTGTAGCCACAAGACTGGTGGGCACAGGAATGGGCCCTGCTGTGAGTTAATAGATCAAGATTTGTACTTGCATGCACCTGTTGAACCGGGCAGAAAAATTGGGCCTTTGGTGGTGGTGGTGGTGGTGGTGGACGGTGTTGCCACAAGACTGTAAGCCCTCACAGTTACTCTTGGTGGGTGCAGGAATGGGCCCTGATGTGAGTTATTAGATCAAGATTTGGAATTGCATGCACCTGTTGAACAGGGCAGAAAAATTGGGCCTTTGGCGGTGGTGGTGGTGGACGGTATTGCCACAAGACTGTAAGCCCTCACAGTTACTCTTGGTGGGTGCAGGAATGGGCCCTGCTGTGAGTTATTAGATCAAGATTTGTAATTGCATGCACCTGTTGAACAGGGCAGAAAAATTGGGCCTTTGGTGGTGGTGGTGGACGGTGTTGCCACAAGACTGTAAGCCCTCACAGTTACTCTTGGTGGGTGCAGGAATGGGCCCTGCTGTGAGTTATTAGATCAAGATTTGTAATTGCATGCACCTGTTGAACAGGGCAGAAAAATTGGGCCTTTGGCGGTGGTGGTGGTGGTGGTGGACGGTGTTGCCACAAGACTGTAAGCCCTCAAAGTTACTCTTGGTGGGTGCAGGAATGGGCCCTGCTGTGAGTTATTAGATCAAGATTTGTAATTGCACGCACCTGTTGAACAGGGCTGAAAAATTGTGCCTTAGGCACTGGTGCTGGTGGTGGTGGTGGGACGGTGTTGCCACAAGACTGTAGGCCCTCATAGTTACTCTTGGTGAGCGCAGGAATGGGCACAGCAGTCACACCTGTTGCGAAGCATATTTTTTAAAAATTTGTAATTACACGCCCCTTTAAACAGGGGCTGAAAAATTGTGCCTTAGGCATTGGTGCTGGTGCCACAACACTGCAACCCCTCACAGATACTGTACTCTGAGCACAGCAATGAGACCTGTTGCAAAGCATTGCCTAAAAATTGTAATTACACGCCCCAACAGGGGCTGAAAAATTGTGCCTTAGGCACTGGTGCTGGTGCCACAAGACTGCAACCCCTCACAGATACTGTACTTGGAGCACAGCAGTCACACCTGTTGCGAAGCATTTTTTAAAAAAAATTGTAAGTACACGCCCCTGTTATACAGGGGCTGAAAAATTGTGCCTTAGGCACTGGTGTGGTGGCATGGATCATTGAGGAGGAGGAAGAGGATAGTCAGTGAACATAACAGGACAGTCACTCAGCATCAGCATAGGCAGTCTTGAAGGGATGTGACATTATAAATTATTCCGTTATATCCGCTTCAGGTGCCTGGTAGCTGGTGGTGATCCAAGACTGATTCATTTTTATGAAGGTCAGTCGATCAACCGAGTCGGTGGACAGGCGATCCCTATGATCGGTGACAAATCCTCCAGCAGCACTGAATGTGCGTTCGGAAAGAACGCTGGATGCAGGACAGGCCAGTAGCTCAATTGCATACTGTGCAAGCTCTGGCCAGTGATCCATCCTCAGGACCCAGTAAGCCAGAGGATTTTCGATGGGAAAGGTGTCCAAGTCTGACCTTGCCCCTAGGTATTCCTGCACCATGTATATAAGACGCTGGCGATGGTTGCTGGAACCGATCATACCTTGGGGCTGCGGACTAAAAAATAGTTTGAACGCATCGGTCAGACGTCCACCTTCCCCACCGCTCCTTCTGCTACTGACCGAAGCCTCAGCAACTCGTCGTCCAGGACCAGGAGTTTGTAACCTCCCAGTTTCTGGGAACGCGTTGCACAGACCTTTCTGCAAGGCCTCCCTGAGATGTCTCATCCTCTGCTCCCTCTGCGACGGCAAGATAAGGTCCGCAACCTTACCCTTGTACCGTGGATCAAGGAGAGTGGCCAGCCAGTAATGGTCCCTCTCCTTGATCCGAAGAACACGAGGATCCTTCCGCAGGCTTTGCAGGATCAGGGAGGCCATGCGGCGTAGGTTAGCTGAGGCATTCGGTCCGGAGTCTTCTGGGTCACTGAGGATGACATGATCGCCAGCCACCTCCTCCCAGCCACGTACAAGTCCACTGGTTTGTTGGGACTGTACATCATCCCTAAAAGACTGCTGCTGCTGATGCTGAGTGCCAGGCTCCACCTCCATGCTCACACAATCCTCCTCCTCCTCCTCCTCCTCATCCTCTTCCTGTGTGATGGGTGGGACAGAAGGAACACTGTCTGGATAAAGGGGGCCTTGAGAGGCAAGGAAGTCCTCCTCTTCCTGCCTCTGTTCTGCCTCAAGTGCCCTGTCCATTATCCCATGCAGCGTATGCTCCAACAGGTGGACAAGAGGTACAGTGTCACTGATGCATGCACTGTCACTGCTCACCATCCTCGTGGCCTCCTCAAATGGTGAGAGGACAGTGCATGCATCCCTGATCATGCTCCACTGGCGTGGGGAAAAAAAGCCAAGCTCCCCTGACCCTGTCCTGGTGCCGTAGTCGCAAAGGTACTCATTGATGGCCCTCTGCTGCGTGTGCAGTCGCTGCAGCATGGCCAATGTTGAGTTCCACCTGGTGGGCATGTCACATATTAGGCGGTTCTTGGGCAGGTTCAGCTCCTTTTGCAGCTCAGTCAGCCGAGCACTGGCATTATAAGATCGGCGGAAATGCACACAGACTTTCCTGGCCTGCCTCAGGACATCCTGTAAGCTTGGGAACCTGCCCAAGAACCGCTGCACCACCAGGTTGAGGACGTGAGCCATACAGGGCACATGGGTGAGCTGCCCCTGTCGCAGGGCGGAGAGGAGGTTGGTGCCATTGTCAGAAACGACCATTCCTGGCTTAAGCTGGCGTGGCGTCAACCACCTCTCGGCCTGCCCCTGCAGAGCTGCCAGAACCTCTGGCCCAGTGTGGCTCCTGTCCCCCAAACACACCAGCGCAAGCACGGCATGGCATCTTTTTGCCTGCGTACTCGCGTAGCCCCTTGTACGCCTACGGAGCACCGCTGGTTCCGAGGACAGAGCACTGGAGGAAGAAGAAGAGGAGGGGGGGTGGAGGAGAGAGGTGTGTCACAACAAGTAGTAGCATTTTGGAGGCGTGGTGGTGGAACAACCACCAACACTACTGCACCTTGTCCTGCATCCCTCCCAGCTGCCAATAGAGTGACCCAATGGGCCGTGAAAGAAAGATAACGTCCCTGTCCATGCCTGCTGGACCATGAGTCAGCGGTAATATGCACCTTACCGCTGACCGCCCTGTCCAGCGAGGCATGGACATTGCCTTCCACATGCCGGTAGAGAGACGGAATCGCCTTCCGTGAGAAAAAGTGGCGTTTGGGAACCTGCCACTGAGGAACAGCACATTGAACAAACTCACGGAAGGGGGCCGAGTCTACCAACTGAGAAGGCAGCAGTTGAAGTGCTAGCAATTTAGCCAAGCTAGCATTCAACCGCTGGGCATGTGGATGGCTGGGAGAATACTTCTTTCGACGGTCCAGCAGCTGGGGCAGGGAAATTTGCCTGCTACAATCGGACGTCGGTGTACTGCAAGTACTTGGTTGTGACACACCTAATTCTACACCTTCGGTCCTCTCAGAGCAGCTTTCAGAGAGGACTGAAGATATAGTGTGGATGGAGATCCCAGCTGATGAGGAGCAAGGAGAGGTCCGCTTTGTTCTTTGGTGTGGGTCTTTTATGTGTGCTTGCCAACGAGCTGCATGGCAGGTCGACATATGTCTGCTCATGCTTGTGGTGCCCAAGCGGCTGATGTTTTGGCCACGTGAGATACGCTTGAGACAAATATAGCAAATAGCAGTGGTGCGATCTAATGCACTCGTCTCAAAAAAGGCCCACACCAAAGAACTTTTCTGATAACGTGCAGAGGCAGCGCCCTGCACAGGCGGAGCTCTGCGGTGTGGAACAGTTGCTGTGCTGGCCTCTAGCTGGCCTCCAGGGGGCATCCTGACTCGTTGGACATGTGACGCCGCATCCTCCTCCTCCTCCTCCTCCTCCTCCTCCTCCTCTCTCCCTTCAGGCACCCACGTGGAGTCAGTGACCCCATCATCCCCTCCCTCTTCACCACTAGAGCAAACCTGGCAGTAAGCTGCAGCTGGTGGAACAGTACTGCCAGATTGCTGTCCTTCAGCATCCCCTCTCTCTGCGCGCACACTACTGACTTCCTCAAGCTGGGTATCATCATCCGAGCCTTCGAATCGTTGGGCAACCTCCTGGAGCATGTACCCAACACTGTGCTCAAAGAGTTCGGGGGACTCCTCAGGAGGACATGGTGGGTCTAGGGAAGGGGGGGCTGATGATGCCATTGAGTACGCGTTGGCAGGTGCTCTGCCAGTACCCTGAGCCTGGGTGAGAGAGGATGAGGAGGATGAGGAGGGCTTGGTCATCCATTCTACCAAGCCTTCAGCATGATGCGGCTCCACATGTCCAGCTGCTGAAAACAAAGACAAGCGTGTCCCATGGCCACGTGCTGATGACGATGCACGACCACGTCCACGGCCAGCACTGTTGTCTCTAGAAACAGAGCCTGCCTGCCCTGTGTTCTTGCCTCGGCACGCTCTGCCTCTCCTTGGCTGTCTTCCAGCCATTGTAGTCGGTAGTGTATATAGTATAAAAAATGGGTGCTGCTGAGAAGAAAATATAGGAGCTCTGTGTGATGCCACTAACACACTAGAAGTCCTATGGGTGCTTCTGAGAAGAAAATATAGGAGCTCTGTGTGATGCCACTAACACACTAGAAGTCCTATGGGTGCTTCTGGGAAGAAAATATAGGAGCTCTGTGTGATGCCACTAACACACTAGAAGTCCTATGGGTGCTGCTGAGAAGAAAATATAGGAGCTCTGTGTGATGCCACTAACACACTAGAAGTCCTATGGGTGCTTCTGGGAAGAAAATATAGGAGCTCTGTGTGATGCCACTAACACACTAGAAGTCCTGTGGGTGCTGCTGGGAAGAAAATATAGGAGCTCTGTGTGATGCCACTAACACACTAGAAGTCCTGTGGGTGCTTCTGAGAAGAAAATATAGGATCTCTGTGTGATGCCACTAACACACTAGAAGTCCTATGGGTGCTTCTGAGAAGAAAATATAGGAGGTCTGTGTGATGCCACTAACACACTAGAAGTCCTATGGGTGCTTCTGGGAAGAAAAATATAGGAGCTCTGTGTGATGCCACTAACACACTAGAAGTCCTATGGGTGCTTCTGGAAGAAAATATAGGAGCTCTGTGTGATGCCACTAACACACTAGAAGTCCTGTGGGTGCTGCTGAGAAGAAAATATAGGAGCTCTGTGTGATGCCACTAACACACTAGAAGTCCTATGGGTGCTTCTGGGAAGAAAATATAGGAGCTCTGTGTGATGCCACTAACACACTAGAAGTCCTATGGGTGCTTCTGGGAAGAAAATATAGGAGCTTTGTGTGATGCCACTAACACACTAGAAGTCCTGTGGGTGCTTCTGAGAAGAAAATATAGGAGGTCTGTGTGATGCCACTAACACACTAGAAGTCCTATGGGTGCTTCTGGGAAGAAAATATAAGAGCTCTGTGTGATGCCACTAACACACTAGAAGTCCTATGGGTGCTTCTGGGAAGAAAATATAGGAGCTCTGTGTGATGCCACTAACACACTAGAAGTCCTATGGGTGCTTCTGGGAAGAAAATATGGGAGCTCTGTGTGATGCCACTAACACACTAGAAGTCCTATGGGTGCTTCTGGGAAGAAAATAGAGGAGGTCTGTGTGATGCCACTAACACACTAGAAGTCCTATGGGTGCTTCTGGGAAGAAACTATAGGAGGTCTGTGTGATGCCACTAACACACTAGAAGTCCTATGGGTGCTACTGGGAAGAAAATATAAGAGCTCTGTGTGATGCTACTAACACACTAGAAGTCCTATGGGTGCTTCTGGGAAGAAAATATGGGAGCTCTGTGTGATGCCACTAACACACTAGAAGTCCTATGGGTGCTTCTGGGAAGAAAATATGGGAGCTCTGTGTGATGCCACTAACACACTAGAAGTCCTATGGGTGCTTCTGGGAAGAAAATAGAGGAGGTCTGTGTGATGCCACTAACACACTAGAAGTCCTATGGGTGCTTCTGGGAAGAAACTATAGGAGGTCTGTGTGATGCCACTAACACACTAGAAGTCCTATGGGTGCTACTGGGAAGAAAATATAAGAGCTCTGTGTGATGCTACTAACACACTAGAAGTCCTATGGGTGCTTCTGGGAAGAAAATATGGGAGCTCTGTGTGATGCCACTAACACACTAGAAGTCCTATGGGTGCTTCTGGGAAGAAAATATGGGAGCTCTGTGTGATGCCACTAACACACTAGAAGTCATATGGGTGCTTCTGGGAAGAAAATATGGGAGCTCTGTGTGATGCCACTAACACACTAGAAGTCACATGGGTGCTTCTGGGAAGAAAATATGGGAGCTCTGTGTGATGCCACTAACACACTAGAAGTCCTATGGGTGCTTCTGGGAAGAAAATATGGGAGCTCTGTGTGATGCCACTAACACACTAGAAGTCCTATGGGTGCTTCTGGGAAGAAAATATAGGAGGTCTGTGTGATGCCACTAACACACTAGAAGTCCTATGGGTGCTTCTGGGAAGAAAATATAGGAGGTCTGTGTGATGCCACTAACACACTAGAAGTCCTATGAGTGCTTCTGGGAAGAAAATATAAGAGCTCTGTGTGATGCCACTAACACACTAGAAGTCCTATGGGTGCTTCTGGGAAGAAAATATGGGAGCTCTGTGTGATGCCACTAACACACTAGAAGTCCTATGGGTGCTTCTGGGAAGAAAATAGAGGAGGTCTGTGTGATGCCACTAACACACTAGAAGTCCTATGGGTGCTTCTGGGAAGAAAATATAGGAGGTCTGTGTGATGCCACTAACACACTAGAAGTCCTATGGGTGCTACTGGGAAGAAAATATAAGAGCTCTGTGTGATGCTACTAACACACTAGAAGTCCTATGGGTGCTTCTGGGAAGAAAATATGGGAGCTCTGTGTGATGCCACTAATACACTGGAAGTCCTATGGGTGCTTCTGGGAAGAAAATATGGGAGCTCTGTGTGATGCCACTAACACACTAGAAGTCCTATGGGTGCTTCTGGGAAGAAAATATGGGAGCTCTGTGTGATGCCACTAACACACTAGAAGTCCTATGGGTGCTTCTGGGAAGAAAATATGGGAGCTCTGTGTGATGCCACTAACACACTAGAAGTCCTATGGGTGCTTCTGGGAAGAAAATATGGGAGCTCTGTGTGATGCCACTAACACACTAGAAGTCCTATGGGTGCTTCTGGGAAGAAAATATGGGAGCTCTGTGTGATGCCACTAACACACTAGAAGTCCTATGGGTGCTTCTGGGAAGAAAATATAGGAGGTCTGTGTGATGCCACTAACACACTAGAAGTCCTATGGGTGCTTCTGGGAAGAAAATATGGGAGCTTTGTGTGATGCCACTAACACACTAGAAGTCATATGGGTGCTTCTGGGATGAAAATATGGGAGCTCTGTGTGATGCCACTAACACACTAGAAGTCATATGGGTGCTTCTGGGAAGAAAATATGGGAGCTCTGTGTGATGCCACTAACACACTAGAAGTCCTATGGGTGCTTCTGGGAAGAAAATATGGGAGCTCTGTGTGATGCCACTAACACACTAGAAGTCCTATGGGTGCTTCTGGGAAGAAAATATAGGAGGTCTGTGTGATGCCACTAACACACTAGAAGTCCTATGGGTGCTTCTGGGAAGAAAATATAGGAGGTCTGTGTGATGCCACTAACACACTAGAAGTCCTATGGGTGCTTCTGGGAAGAAAATATAAGAGCTCTGTGTGATGCCACTAACACACTAGAAGTCCTATGGGTGCTTCTGGGAAGAAAATATGGGAGCTCTGTGTGATGCCACTAACACACTAGAAGTCCTATGGGTGCTTCTGGGAAGAAAATATGGGAGCTCTGTGTGATGCCACTAACACACTAGAAGTCCTATGGGTGCTTCTGGGAAGAAAATAGAGGAGGTCTGTGTGATGCCACTAACACACTAGAAGTCCTATGGGTGCTTCTGGGAAGAAACTATAGGAGGTCTGTGTGATGCCACTAACACACTAGAAGTCCTATGGGTGCTACTGGGAAGAAAATATAAGAGCTCTGTGTGATGCTACTAACACACTAGAAGTCCTATGGGTGCTTCTGGGAAGAAAATATGGGAGCTCTGTGTGATGCCACTAACACACTAGAAGTCCTATGGGTGCTTCTGGGAAGAAAATATGGGAGCTCTGTGTGATGCCACTAACACACTAGAAGTCCTATGGGTGCTTCTGGGAAGAAAATAGAGGAGGTCTGTGTGATGCCACTAACACACTAGAAGTCCTATGGGTGCTTCTGGGAAGAAACTATAGGAGGTCTGTGTGATGCCACTAACACACTAGAAGTCCTATGGGTGCTACTGGGAAGAAAATATAAGAGCTCTGTGTGATGCTACTAACACACTAGAAGTCCTATGGGTGCTTCTGGGAAGAAAATATGGGAGCTCTGTGTGATGCCACTAACACACTAGAAGTCCTATGGGTGCTTCTGGGAAGAAAATATGGGAGCTCTGTGTGATGCCACTAACACACTAGAAGTCATATGGGTGCTTCTGGGAAGAAAATATGGGAGCTCTGTGTGATGCCACTAACACACTAGAAGTCACATGGGTGCTTCTGGGAAGAAAATATGGGAGCTCTGTGTGATGCCACTAACACACTAGAAGTCCTATGGGTGCTTCTGGGAAGAAAATATGGGAGCTCTGTGTGATGCCACTAACACACTAGAAGTCCTATGGGTGCTTCTGGGAAGAAAATATAGGAGGTCTGTGTGATGCCACTAACACACTAGAAGTCCTATGGGTGCTTCTGGGAAGAAAATATAGGAGGTCTGTGTGATGCCACTAACACACTAGAAGTCCTATGAGTGCTTCTGGGAAGAAAATATAAGAGCTCTGTGTGATGCCACTAACACACTAGAAGTCCTATGGGTGCTTCTGGGAAGAAAATATGGGAGCTCTGTGTGATGCCACTAACACACTAGAAGTCCTATGGGTGCTTCTGGGAAGAAAATAGAGGAGGTCTGTGTGATGCCACTAACACACTAGAAGTCCTATGGGTGCTTCTGGGAAGAAAATATAGGAGGTCTGTGTGATGCCACTAACACACTAGAAGTCCTATGGGTGCTACTGGGAAGAAAATATAAGAGCTCTGTGTGATGCTACTAACACACTAGAAGTCCTATGGGTGCTTCTGGGAAGAAAATATGGGAGCTCTGTGTGATGCCACTAATACACTGGAAGTCCTATGGGTGCTTCTGGGAAGAAAATATGGGAGCTCTGTGTGATGCCACTAACACACTAGAAGTCCTATGGGTGCTTCTGGGAAGAAAATATGGGAGCTCTGTGTGATGCCACTAACACACTAGAAGTCCTATGGGTGCTTCTGGGAAGAAAATATGGGAGCTCTGTGTGATGCCACTAACACACTAGAAGTCCTATGGGTGCTTCTGGGAAGAAAATATGGGAGCTCTGTGTGATGCCACTAACACACTAGAAGTCCTATGGGTGCTTCTGGGAAGAAAATATGGGAGCTCTGTGTGATGCCACTAACACACTAGAAGTCCTATGGGTGCTTCTGGGAAGAAAATATAGGAGGTCTGTGTGATGCCACTAACACACTAGAAGTCCTATGGGTGCTTCTGGGAAGAAAATATGGGAGCTTTGTGTGATGCCACTAACACACTAGAAGTCATATGGGTGCTTCTGGGATGAAAATATGGGAGCTCTGTGTGATGCCACTAACACACTAGAAGTCATATGGGTGCTTCTGGGAAGAAAATATGGGAGCTCTGTGTGATGCCACTAACACACTAGAAGTCCTATGGGTGCTTCTGGGAAGAAAATATGGGAGCTCTGTGTGATGCCACTAACACACTAGAAGTCCTATGGGTGCTTCTGGGAAGAAAATATAGGAGGTCTGTGTGATGCCACTAACACACTAGAAGTCCTATGGGTGCTTCTGGGAAGAAAATATAGGAGGTCTGTGTGATGCCACTAACACACTAGAAGTCCTATGGGTGCTTCTGGGAAGAAAATATAAGAGCTCTGTGTGATGCCACTAACACACTAGAAGTCCTATGGGTGCTTCTGGGAAGAAAATATGGGAGCTCTGTGTGATGCCACTAACACACTAGAAGTCCTATGGGTGCTTCTGGGAAGAAAATATGGGAGCTCTGTGTGATGCCACTAACACACTAGAAGTCCTATGGGTGCTTCTGGGAAGAAAATATGGGAGCTCTGTGTGATGCCACTAACACACTAGAAGTCCTATGGGTGCTTCTGGGAAGAAAATATGGGAGCTCTGTGTGATGCCACTAACACACTAGAAGTCCTATGGGTGCTTCTGGGAAGAAAATATAGGTGGTCTGTGTGATGCCACTAACACACTAGAAGTCCTATGGGTGCTTCTGGGAAGAAAATATAGGAGGTCTGTGTGATGCCACTAACACACTAGAAGTCCTATGGGTGCTTCTGGGAAGAAAATATAAGAGCTCTATGTGATGCCACTAACACACTAGAAGTCCTATGGGTGCTTCTGGGAAGAAAATATGGGAGCTCTGTGTGATGCCACTAACACACTAGAAGTCCTATGGGTGCTTCTTGGAAGAAAATATAGGAGCTCTGTTTGCTGCCACTAACACACTAGAAGTCCTATGGGTGCTTCTGGGAAGAAAATATAGGAGCTCTGTTTGCTGCCACTAACACACTAGAAGTCCTATGGGTGCTGTTGGGGTGCAGTGCTGTGCTAACAGCACTGCGGTTGGTACTACTGAAATACTGTACTAACAGTAAAACACGCACCAGACTAATCCCCAGCAGCAGCTAATAACACACTAACTGTGCAATCAGCAGCAATGAACGATCAATGACTTAGGTAGCAATGGTCTAGCAAAGAAATAGCCAATGGTTTAGCAAAGAAGAGCAAATCTTTCTGGAGCAATGAATCAAGCTAAGACACAAAATCAGCAGACTGATCTCTCCTAAAGCCGGAACTCATGTGACCGGCGCCGACGGCGTGGCGGCCTTTTAAATGGTGGGGCGTGTACTAAAGCCCCTGAGCTTTAATTGGCTACAGGCGTCCTGCCTGTAGCCAATTATTGCTCTCCTACTTTCCGGCGCTGTGATTGGCCAAGCATGCGGGGTCACAGTGCATGCTTGGCCAATCATCAGCCAGCAATGCACTGCGCCGGCCGCGCCGGCCGCAATGCTTTGCGGGGCCGCTCGCATCACACGAATGTGATGCGAACGGCCCAAATAGTTCTGGGCTCGCCGAACGAGCGAACGCCCGGTGCTCGATGCAAACGTGGGTTTGCATCGAGCACCGGGCCCATCCCTACACACAAGCTGAACTGGATGGACTGGTGTCTTTATTCAACCTCATCGACTATATAACTCATACTATATGTAACTACGTGCTTGGTGAACAGGCAGTAAATAGAAAGAGTTCTTCAGTCTGGGCCTTTTTTTAAAGGTATCTACTGCCAAAGCATCGTTGTCTGTAGCTTCTGCCTGCAGTGTGTCAGCTGTGATGAAAGTTCCAGCCATTTGGGTTCCACACATATGCAAAAACACATGACTATGCACCACAGAGCTTGGTGGGAGAAGCACCTCAAAGTGGAAGTAAACCCTTTTTTGTCACTTGTACCTACAGGTAAGCCTATAATAAGGCCTACCTGTAGGTACAGTGAATATCTCCTTAACCTGCATGGTTTAGGAGATATTCACATTGCATGCAGCAGGTCACCGGCGCATGTGCTCTGAAGAGATGGCATACCTGTGCCGTCTCTGCAGAGCTCTGTGCCATGGTCCTTGACTCCTAGTACATTATGTCTTTGGCTTGCAGGGTTTAAAAAAAAATTGGTGCTGTTTACAACCACTTTAATAGGAGATCCCCATTGACCCTGTGACAAAGTCTAGTGAGGCAAAATGTACTGTTCTTTGTGAAATTTCGAAACATAAGAATTTTTTTAAATGAGCTATTGTGTTCCTTTTTTATACTTATATGGAAAAAGAAGAACTGCGCTATTCAAAATAAATACTAGAAAGCTGCAACTCGAAAGTGATATACAACACAAACAAAACAGTAGAACATAAGGAGCTGTGCAAGTGGTAAACAAACAATAGATGAAAATCAAAAAATAATAAAGTAAATGTTAAAGTGCAATTGTGCATAAATATATGTGGGTCACACCAGAATTATCATAATGCTAGTAAACACTATAGACTGGATCAAAAATGCATTACAAAAAGTCAATCGTGCTGGTGATAAAGGCAAATATGCACAAACCAGTCACAGTAGTAATCAACACAATGATGATGTTGCGACACCCTGTGACAAATCTTCATGGGTCAGGAAACAATGTGATTCCACCACCTTAAGGAATGCAGGCTTACCACTGGGTAGTGAAGGTCTCCCGCTGTTGTAGACGACCGCTACAAACGACTTGCAGAAAAAACATCTCCTGAAATTCCAGTTTAGGCAATCCGACAATCCCGATATGTCAGTATCAGCTGATACACTGAATAATTGGTAGTAAAACACTGGGTCCAGCGGAAGGAGGAAAGGTAAGTCTGGATATAGGTATAACCATGGGGAGAAAACAGAAATGCACTGCCATAGGTAAAATCTGATGGTTTATTAAAGCAAAAAAAGAATTGTCAATATAAGTCTATACAGACAGAAAGTGCGCAATATCATAGCACACAATATATAGACAGAAGAATTCCAATTTCAAAATACTGGTGGTAACACAGGTGCTCCACACCTGCTTAATCACAGTCCAAAAGTGCTCAAGGTTTCAATCTTAGGCCTCTTTCACACAGGGCGGATCAGTGCTGATCCACCCCGTGGATATCTGCTTGCTCAGCGGGGATCGCCGGAGCGATCTCCGCTGAGCAGGAAGATGACAGGTCCGTCTCTGCACACTGTGCAGGGACGGACCTGTCAGAGCGCCGCTCTCCCCTATGGGAGATCGGGTGACGACGGACCGTAGAGTCTGTCGTCATCCGATCCGCAGAAGGATGGAAAAATAGATTTTTCCTCCGTCACACTTTTTCGGATCGGAGAGGGTTGGAGCGGGTCGGATATCAGCGGACATGTCACCGCTGACATCTGACTCTCCATAGAGGTCTATGGAGTGTGCGTTCAGGTCCGCCTAAAATACTGACAGGCGGACCTGAACGGACCGCCCGTGTGAAAGGGTCCTTAATTGTATTGGAAAATTATTATACAAATATGCATACATTAATGGCATAATCGTACCATCAGTCAATTTACAAATACATTATACAAGCTTACATAACAAACAAAAAAAAACAACAACAAAACAAAACAAACCAAAATAAAACAAAAACAAAATTAAGATTGAAACAAATTAAGATTGAAACAAAAGTGCTCAAGGTAATCCTTTGTCCGTGCTCCACCATATATAATAATGAATTGATGCTTACCAGATGAAGAAACCCCAAATGAGATTTAGCCACACATGTGGGTATACAGGTAACATTCCCTTCACAGGATGCGTATGTTAGATAAGTCATCTAAAAGATCACCCAATAATGTGGCTGTTAGGGCACTTTAACACTGCCAGCGCCCGGGCGTCAGCGTTAAAGCTATTTTTTTTTTTAATAACAAGGTTGGTCTTTATTAAGTAAAATATCACAGTACAAGGTATAGTACGGCAAACAGAGTTGTGACAGTCAACGACAAAATACACAGATGATATATGCTACTACATTGGTCAAATGCATACTTCTTCATTGATTAAGTAATTACACTTTAATGCTTTTCGATAAGGATGACTGTTACTGTGCTTACCCCCCATAACGGGGGGGGGGGGGGGAGTAGGGCCCCCGCCGCCCATCCAGCCGAGCATCAAAGATGGCCCCCGTAAACCATACACAGACTCCTAGAACTGCTCCAGCCAGGGTGTCCAAAGACGGTCAAATTTTTGTGGACATCCTCTATTAGTGTATGTTAGTTTGTATAAGGGAAGCACTGCGTTAACTGCAGAGTCCCAGGACGTCACCGTAGGGGGAGAAGATGAAATCCAAGTCCTGAGAATTTCTCTTCTGGCGTAAAACATCAGAAGAGAAATCAGCAGTCTAGTGTACCTAGGCCTCTATTCATCTTCATGAATGCCCAGCAACGCTAGTTCGGGCGACATCGGTACAACAAGCTGCAGACGTATATTAATACACTCAAAGACTGTGGACCAGAACCTCACTATCCGCGGGCACAACCAAAACATGTGTATAAACGTGCCTTCTGGGGACTGACACCTGGGGCAGTTTGGTGCTCTATGTGGATAAATCCTGGGTAACCTCTGCGGGGTGTAATATACCCGGTGCATAAATTTAGTGTGTACCAGCCTATCCCTAGAGGATAACACTAATTTCGCCCCGTCCTCAAAACATTCTTCCCATATTTCCCTATCTAGACTCGGGATGTCGTTGTGCCATTTTCCCCAAAGGGTGTTCATCTTAGGAGAGTCCGCTCCCAGTAGTACAAAATATAGAGTGGAGAGTGTTTTTACTAGCGTTTTCTGAGCAAGGGTCTCCTCAACAGGGTCTGAATTGAGCCCTGACTGCGTGCCTTAACTGAAAGTACCTAAACAACATGTGCTCCGGTATCCCGAACTTCGATACCAGAGCCCGAAAGGGAAGCAAGAGGCCCACCCGGAATATATCCCGGAGTGTCTTAATTCCGTATCTGGCCCATAGCTGCGGATCCGGGATCGACCTAAAGTGCTTCAATGAGGGATTCCCCCACAGTGGAGTGTGAGGAGACCACTGGTTCGGTGCCAGGAATCTCTTCCTAGCAACAGCCCAGACTTTCAGGGTTACTTTGGTGGCATTCGGAAGAGAGGGGTATGCTGCTGGCCCTCTGTACACCAGGTTACCCAGCTCTGTCAGGGAACCTAGCGTGGCTGCTTCAAGACAAGTGGCAGCGTTTGAACCAGATTGCTCAAACCACCACCTCACCGTGACTAGTATTGCCGCCCAGTAATAAATCATAAAATTAGGAAGTGCCAGCCCCCTGCAGCGTACAGGGAGTTAAAGAGTAGTTCTGGCCAACCTTGGGGAAGCGCCCCCCCACAGGAAGGAGCAGATGAACCCCTCGAGTTCCTTGAAAAAGGATCCAGGGAGCCACACAGGGCTATTTCTGAAAATATAATTAAATTTAGGTAGGTATAGCATTTTGATGACATTGATCCATCCTAATAAGTTTAGTGGGAGGTCTCTCCATCTAGCACAGTGATCCTTAAGTTTTGTGACAATGGGCAGTAGGTTAAGGCGATTAAACGCCTGGACATCTCTGGACACCACAATCCCCAGATATTTTAATTCCTCCACCCACAATAAGGGAGAGGAGATACCCCCTGACCTAGGTTGCGGGTCTAGAGGGAACAGCAGGGACTTAGACCAATTGATGTCGATCCCCGAGAACTTCCCAAACTCATTAAAAATCCCAAGAGCAGTCTGAAGAGACGTCTCAGCATCATGCAGATATAGCAAAGCGTCATCTGCATACAGGGAGATTTTCTCCTCCAGAGGGCCAACCCGGAGACCCTGGATCGCCCCTGACTCTCGAATCCTGGCAGCCAGGGGCTCGAGAGCCAGAGCAAAAAGGCTGGGCGATAGAGGGCACGCTGAGAGGGTGTCATTAGTATGGATCCTGGCTTTAGGGGACTTATACAACATACCCAGCCAGGCTAGGAACTTCGGGCCAAAACCAAACTTCCTAAGTACCTCCCACAAATACCTCCACTCAACGGAGTCAAAAGCCTTCTCCGCATCAAGGGAGGCTATGACTCTGGAGCCACTATTGTCATGGACTATCCCCAAGTTGAGAAAGAGCCTGCGAATGTTAATATCGGTGCCCTTCCCCGGCATGAACCCGGTCTGGTCATGGTGTATCAGACTCTCTATCACTTTGGCCAGCATACAATTCCTGGTAGTACTGCATAAACCTATTACTAATTGCCTCCGGGGTGGTCAAGGTGTCCCCTCCTGCATCCCTTAACCGACCTATATAAGTTGTAGCAACTTGTCCCTTAGCCAACCACGCCAAAAGCCTCCCGTTCTTATCACCAAATTCGAACACCCTTTAGGTACTGGCTAGCATAGCTTTTTTGGTCATGTCTATCCCCAGCAGCGAAGAGTTACCTGCCAGGGCGCATAATTTACCTCAGTAGGGTGTCGAACATACTCCTTTTCCATGACTGAGGCCCTGTCCTTCAATTGTTTAAGGGATTGTGTGTATTCACGCTGCCTACCCGCTATCTTTTTTATATATGTGCCCCTAACCCATGCCTTAAAGGCGTCCCAGAGGACCTGTGGGGTAGCAGAGTCCGTGTTGTGTAACCAATAATTACATAATTCCTCGGGCATGTCTTCCTGTATTTTCTCCTCCATAATCCAATATTTGGACAACCTCCATAGTCGTGGGCCACCAAGAGGAGCCAACTGCACCTTAAGCAATAGCGGAGCATGATCTGATATGCCACCGGAGAGGATCTCTGCAGAGGCTGTCTCCCACAGCATATCAGATGAAGCAAACGACATGTCCAGCCGCGACAACGTTCTATATGTCGCGGACTGGCATGTAAATTGTCTATCAGATGGGTGAAAGTGTCTCCACACATCTGTCAAGTGAAAAGCAGAGGCCCAAAGGGACAATCCAGCACCAGAGGAGGGGGAGGGGTGTAACTGTCCAGATCACCGGCCATCACTAAATTAAAATCCCCTACCACTAGCACTCTGCTGACGTCAAATTGCACCACCCTATGCATTATCTCATGAAGCAACGTGACATCAGCCGGAGGCGGCAAGTAAATACCTACTATGACATACGGAAAGCCCCCTATCAGGGCATGCATCAGGATGTAGCGCCCCTGGGGGTCCAATTTGACCTGTACCAATTGAAATGCTAGAGATTTGTGGATCAAAACACTGACCCCCCTCGCATAGTTAGAATATGTGGCATGGTAGTAGTGAGCAGTGACCCAGGCCCTTTTCAACCCCAAAATTCTAGCTCCAATCGAGTCTCTTGCAGTATACATATTTTTGGGCAGTGCTGTCGGATAAACCTAAATACTAGGGAACGTTTTATGGCCGAATTGAGTCCCCTGACTTTCCAGGACAATACGGTGAAGTCAGCCATGGGATCGATGCAACCATAAAAGGAGGACTATACCTTCCGAAGCAGTGCAATACGCTCCTGGAGAAGTGCAGAGTACCACCACCCACCAAATTCTGCGAAAGACCGAACCCGCGTCGGGCGGCACCTGCACTCCCTCAGCAGACCAAACATCACATAGCATATATACCGTTATGTAGAGACCAACAACCAAGTGCAAACAGAAACAACTTAGTATAAACCGTAACCCATTACCCCTTTGGGCGGCAACGGCCGACCCCCCACCCCCACCCCATGCTCTCCCAAACAACGGGAGGCATCTGAGTCCCAAAAACGTAAACACCCCTCATAAGAGGTGTATAGGCAGATCGGGAGGTGTGGGCCCGATCAGAACTACGCCAAGTACAGTGGTGTGAAAAAGTGTTTGCCCCCTTCCTCATTTCCTGTTCCTTTGCATGTTTGTCACACTTAAGTGTTTCGGAACATCAAACCAATTTAAACAATAGTCAAGGACAACACAAGTAAACACAAAATGCAATTTGTAAATGAAGGTGTTTATTATTAAAGGTGAAAAAAAATCCAAACCATCATGGCCCTGTGTGAAAAAGTGATTGCCCCCCTTGTTAAAACATACTATAACTGTGGTTGTCCACACCTGAGTTCAATTTCTCTAGCCACACCCAGGCCTGATTATTGCCACACCTGTTCACAATCAAGGCATCACTTAAATAGGAGCTGCTTGACACAGTAAGGTCCACCAGAAGATCCTTAAAAGCTACACATCATGCCGAGACCCAAAGAAATTCAGGAACAATTGAGAAAGAAAGTAATTGAGATCTATCAGTCTGGAAAGGGTTATAAAGCCATTTCCAAAGCTTTGGGAATCCAGCGAACCACAGTGAGAGCCATTATCCACAAATGGCGAAGACATGGAACAGTGGTGAACCTTCCCAGGAGTGGCCGGCCGCCCAAAAATTACCCCAAGAGCGCAGCGACGACTCATCTAAGAGGTCACAAAAGACCCCACAACAACGTCCAAGGAACTGCAGGCCTCACTTGCCTCAGTTAAGGTCAGCGTTCATGCCTCCACCATCAGGAAAAGACTGGGCAAAAATGGCCTGCATGGCAGAGTTCCAAGGAGAAAACCACTGCTGAGCAAAAAGAACATCAAAGCTCGTCTCAATTTCTCCACAACACATCTTGATGATCCCCAAGACTTTTGGGACAACATTCTGTGGACCGATGAGACAAAAGTGGAACTCTTTGGAAGGTGTGTGTCCAAGTATATCTGGCGTAGAAGGAACACTGCATTTCAGAAAAAGAACATTATACCAACAGTAAAATATGGTGGTGGTAGTGTGATGGTCTGGGGCTGTTTTGCTGCTTCAGGACCTGGAAGACTTGCCGTGATAAAAGGAACTATGAATTCTGCTGTCTACCAAGAGATCCTGAAGGAGAATGTCCGACCATCTGTTCGTGTACTCAAGCTGAAACGAACTTGGGTTCTGCAGCAGGACAATGATCCTAAACACACCAGCAAGTCCACCACCGAATGGCTGAAGAAAAACAAAATGAAGACTTTGGAGTGGCCTAGCCAAAGTCCTGACCTGAATCCTATTGAGATGTTGTGGTATGACCTTAAAAAGGCCGTTCATGCTCGAAAACCCTCTAATGTAACTGAATTAGGACAATTCTGCAAAGATGAGTGGGCCAAAATTCCTCCAGGACGCTGTAAAAGCCTCATTGCACGTTATCGCAAACGCTTGGTTGCAGTTGTTGCTGCTAAGGGTGGCCCAACCAGTTATTAGGTTTAGGGGGCAATCACTTTTTCACACAGGGCCATGATGGTTTGGATTTTTTTTCACCTTTAATAATAAACACCTTCATTTACAAATTGCATTTTGTGTTTACTTGTGTTGTCCTTGACTATTGTTTAAATTGGTTTGATGTTCCGAAACACTTAAATGTGACAAACATGCAAAGGAACAGGAAATGAGGAAGGGGGCAAACACTTTTTCACACCACTGTAACTTAGTCTAAGTTAGTGCAGAGTCCTTTCCCAGAACCACTCTTCTGGGGTGAGATGCTGGATCCAGACCTATTGCAGGTAAAAGTGTAAAAGAGAAGTTTTAAACCAAAAAAATAAATAAAAAACGTAACAAGAGGATGCGGATTGGAGGAGAAGGGGGCAGTAAAACCACTACCCTGGCTTCAAAGTTGACCGGGACCCTCCAGGAAATTAAGTCCTCTGAAGCGGGGCCTAGGACAGAACAAATAACGGCAATCCGGTACTGTCCGCTTCAGGGTCCCCCACCGGAGAGTTTCAGGGGTCACTGGGGCCCAAGGAATCAAACTAAATGGAAGGGGAATCACAGTCCACCTGACGGGTTTCAGGGCCCAACTGGGGAGCAATACGAGGGGAAGTAAACCGCCGGTCATACCTCTGCAATAATCCGGGCCCGTCAAGTCCAGCGATCGAGCCACTTACTACCGCATGCTCGCGATCCTCATCCCGGCGGCAAGGTATCCATCCATGCGCCGACGTCCTTTAGTTGGTTGAAGATGCGGATTGTTTCGCCATCTACCACTCGCAGTTTGGCTGGGAACAGGATGCTGTAGCGAATGTTCTTGGCTCGGAGGGCTGCCTTCACCGCGTCGAAGGACCGGCGTTGCCTTTGCGTCTCCAGGGTGTAGTCGGGGAACATCATCAGCCTGGTGTTTCTGTAGTGGATGTCCCCAGCAGTTCTTGCTGCGCGGAGCAGTTCGTCTCTGTCTCTAAAGTTTAGTAGCCAGAGGATCAGCGTGCGCGGGGGGGGCCCCCTCCGGCCCAAGCCTCGGCGGAACACGGTGGGCCCTCTCCACAGTAAAGTTAGGAGAGAGCTGGGCAGCGGGAAGGGCCGACCGGAGCAGGTCTTCTCTGAATGCTGTGGGATTCCGACCCTTCACACCTTCGGGGAGGCCAACGATGCGGAGGTTGTTCCTCCTGCTCCGGTTCTCGGCGCCCTCGGCCCGGTACTCTAGCGCCTCCACCTTAGTCTGTAAGGCCCTGATCGATGCCTCGTGACTGGTGACCGCGTCCTCCGTGTCTCCGACTCGCTGCTCCACCGCCGTTATCCTAGAGCGGATCTTGTCCAGGTCTTGGTGTACCAGACCAACATCAAGCTGCACTGCTTCGATTTTATTTGTCAGTGCCGTCTGGCACATAGTGATTGCCGCCATGACCTCCGGGATTCCAGTCGGTGCCTCCTCCTCGTGGTCAGTCTGCGACGCCATGCTGCTATGGCGTGGAGGAGTAGGCCTCAGTTCCGGGGCCCAAGTCTCAGGAGTGTCCACAGCCGGGGGAAACTTTAGCTTTTTGCCCTTCTTCGGGCCTCCAGAGTACCTGTAGGCTGTGTGCAGCAAATGGGGTAGTTATCCTCCAAAATCGGATTAATTTCGGGTTCTTCTCCAGCAGAGCTCAGAGAGTGCGACCGCTCAGTTCGGCATCCTGGCCACGCCCCCTCACAGGCATGTTAAAGCTATTTTTAGTGGCGCTTTACTGTCATTTTTGCAGCGCTTTGTGGCCACTAGCAGGACGCTTTTAACCCCCGCTAGCAGCCGAAAAAGGGTTAAAACCACCTGCAAAGCGCAGCTGCAGTGGCACTTTGCCAGTGGTTTGGCGGCACTGCCCATTGATTTCAATGGGCAGGGGCGCTTTAGGAGCAGTGTATTTACCACTCCTACAGCGTTGCAAAGAATCTGCTTGCAGGACGTTTTTGACATCCTGCCAGTGCAGCGCCCCAGTGTGAAAGCACTCAGGCTTTCACACTGGGATTGCAGCTGAGGCTTTTTTCCGGCGCTTTACAGGTGCTATCTTTAGCGCTAAAGCCCCTGAAAATCGCCTTCAGTGTGAAGGGGGTCTTAGTTGTCATCATTCATTAAGCAGGCATAAGTATAAAAAAGCAGAACATAAGGAGCCACGGAAGAGAAAAAGCTCAAGCATTCTCAGAGAAGAGCCAAATCTGCCTGAGCGATACCGGAGGCTTTCCCTGCTCCACAGCTGCATGTATGCAAGGGGCGGGGGCTTCATCGGCAGCCTAGGATT